>OY856414.1:859496003-860096003 GCA_963693085.1 Alisma plantago-aquatica | reverse complement strand
GGCTAGGGTAGCACGGCCGTGGTGGTCACCACAACCATGGTGGCTCAAAATGCACAACCCGTTCTTGGCTCCATGGCCATTCTACCTCTACTTTCACATGGCTGTGCAAGGTGGAACGGCTGTTCTGGGTCAGTTGACCACAACCATTCTATGTGGCACAGCCGTGGTGACTCTAGCTTTGCTTGGAGATGGCTCTGTTGATTTATAAGTGTGCTAGTACGGTCGTTCGTGGTACCACGGCCGTGCTGGCCTCTAGATCAGCACTTCGACTTGTTTCCTTCGATTTTCTTGGACATGTTTGCTTCAATGGATATTTGGCCACTAGGGGTAGGTTGAGGGAGAATAGGGCTTCACTTTAGGTCTCTCCAAAGGTAGAGAAACCCTAGGATCACTCCTTTCTCTCTTCCATCAAGCGTGGTCCAAATGCCTAAAAAACATGCAAATAATATCCATAAGTGCATTTTATACAACATATTGAAGGAAATAACATGTAATTTAATAGGTATAAATGTGATTGAAATGCAATATGATACAAGATGAAGCCATAAAATAGGGCTGAATCAAATATGAAAGCACTATGCTTTTCCTCATAATTTTTGAGATTAAAATGCTTTGAGATTTTAGTGCATGTTAGAATGAGGGCATGGAGGACGTGACTTATCATAGGTGAGTCTTTGCTTCTAGAATTTATCATAGATTGTAACCTCTATTATACTAGGAAATTTTAAAATTTTCCTTTTTTCTACATGTATTATAAGGGAACATAGAAGATCCAAGGTGAGGTTCTTCCACCAAAGGACTTTGTGTCATGATCGAGCATGTTGTTTTTGTTGTACCATCATTGGGGATGTCAAGTGGTCAATGAGGTAAAGATCTTAAATTCATACTTTATTATCTGACCAATTTCTTGAACATGTGTTTAATATCGCTTCTACATTGACAAGTTGATGTCGTGTGATTTTCATTTTGTATTAGGGTTTTTGCTTGATCATAGTAACTCAATGTCTAGTTTATTTTCCTATATGCTCGTCGGAAGTATTTGAGGAAGTTGTACATCTTTTTTATCTCAAATGCATTGCTATTCTAGAGACAATGGTATTTAAAGGTGTTAGATTAATTAGTTTATTTTGTACATGGGTTTAATTGTCTTAGCTCATTAGGTTTACGTTATGCTTCTTTGTACTTGTATCCTCTCCTATATATAGGAGGGAAGTTTTCCATCTCTCAATAACAAAATATCACATTAGCCTCCATCTTATTTTCTACATGGTATCACAGCGGACCCTACGAGCAAGTGTGAGGACCACACCCTACCTAAAATGACAAGTGCAACCACACAAAAATAGCTGCACTTGAGGGGGATGCTTGAGGAGTACCACACCATTGAGTTCTAGAGTAGTCATGTGCTTTATAAGGTGTGTGGTCCCTTCACCTACTACCAAGTGATTTTAAGATGAATACCACATGTCCTAATATGGTATCATAGCATTACATCCTAACCCTAGAGAACAAATAAAAGAGTCTTTGTCTATGGATGGCCATCATCCCTTCTTAGCTTGACCGCCTACGAGGCATCATCATGTCCTCTGTGGTTGTCTTCTCCTTTATTCTTTCATAAAAATTCAAACTCTCTGTTGTTGTGACCGGATCGGAAAGGCACATCATTGCGATAGGGGTTCCACAGTCATCATCTGTGGAATCTGGTTTTGCACATTGGCATCGTGTGTTGTCATGTGCATATCACCAATGCAATTGAGTTGAGGCCGCTCATTGTCCTTGCAATGGATTTAGCTTTGTTTTTTTATCATATATATTGTTGGCCTCGTCAAATATAGTCTATGTGTGTTGACGTTGCATAAACTACCCAATGTGTCTTTATTCAATATTCAAATCAGTTGATTCCTTCATGGTTGCAAGCCAATGGCCCAAGCCATTGATAAAGAAAAAATAAATGTTGGAATCCTTGTCCTTATTCAATGCAATAACAATTGAAAAAGATGGTTGCGACCAATCTTTGACTAGCCTAGTAAAAGCATTGCCTAATAAAATACTTCTAAGTGTTATGGCTTCCAACAAAAAGAAATTGGCAAAGACTTTGACCGGAAAAGACTTGAACTTTTTTTTTATTTGGCAAACAAAAAGACCCACGCAAGTTTATAAAGTAAAAAAAATAGAGAAGTGAAAATACATTAATTTTTCTTCCTACTATGCTTATTCAGGTAGTGTTTTACTTTTTCTACCAAGATTCATTCTGGTAGTGTCACTCCTCTTTATACCGAGTTTTCATTCTGGTAGTATTTATGGTATTTTCTTTGTACCATGCTACAATCTGATATCGTTATTTTTTTTAGACCATCCTTTACATATCAATTCCTCTATCAATGTCTATGACTCTCCAACCCAACCACTATTGTGATCTTTTTTGTGGTTGGCATGAGGGGAGAATAGAGTAAGATGAGTAGAGGAAAGAGATGAGATGGAGGAGAGAAAATCAAGAGAATAAGCCATGCCATCTGACCATGGTGTCTGAATTTTGTATATTCATCAGTGTTGTTGACATCTACTATGGCGTGTATTCCTATAGTAGCATGTGTTAAATGAGTGCCAACCTATTGTTTTGTAAAATTCATATAGCACTATTCTTATCCCAAATATCATACACTATTTCAGTGTTGGTGCTTCTTGTGCGGAAATACTTCAACAACAATGGCCACTCGGATAAGTTCTACACAAATTTCCACCATTTTGTTTCTTTAGATGCTTGTCAAAATTTCAAAAATTTATTTGTGATTGCTTCTACCATCTTGGCAAATAATCAATTGTTGGGGGAGTCTATTCTGATGTTATCTCATTTGTCTCAATCTTATCTGCATCAAGGGAAGAAGACTTATTTGTTGTTACATACTATCTTCTTCATGGGGAGTGTTATAGTGGTTCAACTATTACTTTATAGGATTCAGGGGGAGATTATTTTTGCCAAGGGTAGATCAATTTATTTATATGACCATTTTACCATTTTAATGTATTGACAAGCTGGACATGTATTTCACCCATGCTCAAGCTTGAGGGGAAGTGTTAGATTAATTAGTTTGTTAGGTACATGATCTTAATTGTCTTGGCCCATTAAGGCTAAGTATGCATTGTTGTACTTTCCTCCTCTCCTATATATAGGAGGGGATATTGCCATCTCTCACTATAAAAATATCACATTAGCCTCCATCTTATTTTCTACTAGAGGTTTTTGTCTCTTTGGCATTGTAAATAGCTGAAAATTCATACTGCTTATAGAGTGTTTTCACCTAGAGCTAAGCTTTGTCCACCTCCCTTGTGGTGAGTTATAAATCACCTCAAGAAATTTCACATGGATTACAGCTTGATCTATAGGGATATTCCTATTTGGAATTTTCCTAATAGGTAGTTATGGAGGTAGGAGAGTATGTACCGAATCCTGTCAAGGTAGATCCTCTTTCTGATGAAAACACTCAAATTAAGAGGTCAAATTATATCTTTTTTGTAGGATCAGTGAGTTAATTGGTACAAACGATCATCACTTTGGAATGTGATTGTCACGCCCCAATCTCGCATTAACCACAAACCACGAGATTAGGACGCGACAGGATGGGATTTACACATAAGCCAACCACTCATCAGTTTTTAAAACATTTAAAGACATTAATAGAAAAAAATCTGATTTATGTAGTAAAATGAAAACTAAACAAACTGCGGAAGCATCTTTATTAACTGACTAGCAATATAAACAGAGTTTACAGCATATTACATTGTTCGACATAAAATAAAGCATAACAGTTAGTTTACATCATTATACACATTCTCTCTCTCACTCACACCTTGTCCCGAGGATCGAGGGGAATGGATTAAGAGACCTCTAACTACTAACTACGAACCTTCTATCGACTAGGCGCAAGGATAAATCGATCCTTCTGATTTCCTGCTGCTGATGATAACCTGAAAATGTTTTGAGTAGAGGTATGAGCCTACTCGCTCAGTGAATAGCATTTCACTTAGCTATCACTAAACAACTCATCAGGTTTATAAATTGAAATTAACATAAATGCAGAACTAAGCAAGGCAGTTCTAATAACATAACAAACATACAGATAATAATCACATTCTAAATCATCAACAGGTAATTCAGGTATATAAACAGTTATATAAATTTACTGTGAACCTACATGATTATTTATTCATTTTATTATGCCCTAAATATATGCAGTGTACTCTACATATAAAGATCCGCAACAAGTCCATGCTACGGTCCCACCGTACAAGACTTAGCGACACACCCGGGAAATGCTAAGTCTGACGCCAGCCCTGCTCTGCTACAGGACCCCTGGCTCTCCGGCCAGAACATAGGCTCTACGGCCTCAAAGCACTACTCTGAGTGCACCCGACTCCTCCTTTAACCGGAGTACACCGGCGGAGAGTCACAGGGTTACCTTCGTGACACACGCACGAATGATGTTAGATAACCAAGTTTTCTTTTTCTTTTTCCCAGTGCCATCGTGACACACGCACGATTGTTGTTAGACACTGCCTTTCTTTCTCTCCTCGTGCCACCAGAATTACACAACCGGTTGATGTTGGACACGAGTTTCACCCCTAAGAAACAGACCTTCATTTAGGGGTTCTACGGTGTTAGGGCATCTAGGTCTATACTTGATTAACAAATAAACATTTAAACAGTAACATCACATTTCATGCATTTTGCACAATCTAAACATCACAAAAGCACATATATATATTTATCATAAATAAACAGGATTCAGAATCATTCATCCAGTTTCAATGCTAAACATCAATATTTGAAATCAGTTAATACATTGCAACAATAATACAGGAAATTTCATCATTTTCATTAAGCATATCACGTAGTTCAATTCTAATGAATCTAACATACACTATTGTATGAACTATACTGTTTAGAAGTTATATCAATTGATACAGAAGCAATTAAACATTTAAATTGAGTTAAATATTGATTTCTAAATGAACTACTACTCACCCACTTCGGTGTGTTCGTATACACCGAAAAACGTCCACAACCACGCCTAATTCTGCCCTTTACAGCAGAGTGCACGCCGTGCACCTGGGCTGCACGCCGTGCACCTGGGCAGAAACTTGTTCTGCTATCTGTAACTTTGCACGCCGTGCAAATTGATTTGCACACCGTGCACCTGCGCAGAAATGGGAAACTCATGAAGATGAACTCGATTCTAAAGCTATGTCTTGGACTTAATCTACGGAAATCTTACCAAAACCTCTAGGACAAACCTAGGGACGTTGTTTTGTGGCGTTGCCTTATTCCCATGGTGACTACTGGCTGCAAACGCAAGTCTTCTTCTACCTTGGTCCAGTTCTGGAACAAGCCTACTACACACAGCAGCTTTCACTCTCGAACAGGTTGGAGAAGAGACTCGGTTAGGTGCTGATTGAGGGCTATTAGTTGCGGATTTCTTCTTAGGCCTCTTGGCCGAGCTTGATGTTGATGATTGGATGTGGTTTCTTGCACCGGAACAATGCCCTGGCCGCTGCTTCAAGCAGCTACTACTGCTGCTTGCTGGATGGGCGCTGCCCTTGCTAGCTGAGTGACTAAACGCAGCTACTGGCTGCGGATTCCGCCAAGAACTCGAGGTCTGGGCTCAAGGGAGCCTTCCCCTTCTGCTGGGCGGCCCAAGGTGGCCTCCCTGGCCGTGCGCAGCAGCTGCAACTGCAGCTTGCCCGCCGGCCAAGGCTGCAGGCTAGGGCGGAAATGGAGGAGGGGAGGAAGGAGAAGTGTGGGAGTATAGGTGCGGCTGGTCGGAGCTGAAGGGCCGAAGAAATCGCCCCTGCATATGCCCGCCCTTGCTCCTACTGCTCGGGGTCGATTGACCTGCTCAGCGCCGCTTTAAGCGGTTGCTGTTCTATCGGGTGAAGATGACCGAGAAAAAGAAAAGAAAGGGAAAAGGGTTTATAAGCCAATAATGGGTAAATTGCAGCCAAGGTCCAAAGAAAACTAAAAATAGCATAAGTATTGCCTCGGAGGTCCAAATTGGATGATTTCTTTTGCATCCACTCAAGCACAAACTCCTCTACCAACTCAAAGCATGAAAACATACTGATTGGACTGTTTCACTAGATCAAAGCTCTAAATGCGAATGTGATTACTTGATTCAACTTAATAAACTAAATAATCAATATAGATATCATTAATTGCCTCGGGTGATTCAAACTCAACTATTGATTCACATATTAACTTATTTGATTAACCATGATATTTAATTTGATATTCAACACTAATTGCATTAGTCAGCACTCAACTCAACTCAATTAACTCAACAATCATCATTACTATTATCATTAATTACCTCAGATGATTAAATCTTGACTATTGATTCACATGTTGTCTTATCTTGACTATTCATGATGTTTAACAAAAACTTAGCACTAATTGAGGTGTTTTACGTAATTCAAGGAATTTATTGACTAACCCTGATATGGGTCGTAACAGTGATTGTCTTCCTCTTGATCTTAGTTTCTAGATAAATGCTAACAATAATGATAATTTTGCTAATCTGGAGTGCCTTTATATATTGTCTAACATGAATGGCATCCCATTCTTGAACTAGGGAGGATGTGTTTACACTCATTCTTTGAGGAGATGCTTGGTGGACGTTTCACTTCAAAAGAATGCATACATGTGCTAAAGAGACATGGATGATTCATTAGCATCATAGACATACTCCACTCATCATAAGTTGGTTTTATTTTCTCATAGTGTGTTTGTAATATTTTTTTATACATAAATATATTAGGATATGAGCAATAGTAGCTTCAATTGTCTCAGACATCAAGCAGTTTTCATGGTAGTTGATCTATCCTCTTTCATATTTTAGTCATCCCTCATGTGAGTGATGGAAAAATGACTTGGAGAGATGCATTGTAGGATAGGTATGTGCTAGTCTTGTGGTTCTTTTCTTCACATTTGAAACTATTACTCATTTTTGTGTTCCTTTTTGGTAGGTTTTAGTATACGCTCTAGGTTTTGGTGTGATAAGTCGAGCATGTTGTTGGTTGCCTATTGTTGAGATATTAATCTTGATGCATTATGAGCTTAGATGCAGTCAATTCTAGGATCATGTTGTTCATGAGTGAGATCTTGTTGTGATAGTGGATCAGAGGTTGGCACGTCATAGTTAATCCTCCTATGAGTCAGCCACGTCTTGGGGTTGGGCTTGATCTACTACTGAGGGTTTTGATTGTTGGTTATATATCCTAAGAGACATCATGTGATGATTGTGATAGGGATACTTTGTAGATGATCTGATTATTAATAAAGGATAATTCCACTTATTATGTTTGTTCCAGTATTGAGATAATGAATAAACTTAATAATGTCCTAAGAATCTTTTCACTGGATGACATATTTTTAGGTTGAGTACCTGAACATGAGATCATATGAATATGCAGAGTACCCATTCTTATTATGTTCCTAGTTAGCTATTATTTTTAAATATAACATGTCAATAATAATACATAAGACTAGTACGTATGGTGAGTGATGACTATGTCTTTTAGTCATGATATTCTATATCAACTCAGATATATAGGTACTTGTTGAAGAACAAGTTGTAATAGATAAACCCACCTTGAGAATGACACATAGAAGTCATGTAATGACATGTCCGAGTCATATCTCAATTTGATAGTGGTGATTGTGATCCTTATACCTAAAGTCACATAGTAATCACATGTTCTTCTATGTACTTTGGCCACTATCCCAATGTGATCTATATAAGGATTGCCAAAAAGGTAGTGATTGGGTACACTATGACACTTATGGATTATTTGAGTAATGTAGATGTAATTTGTCCCTCTTTTGGAGTGATATCTAGGCCACTTGATAAGCAAGACTATTGAAATGCATGAACATGCTCATGTGAGTCAATCTATGTTATTTAGTCACAACATCTCAAATAGTCTACTCTAGTTTAAGGAGCATAGATTCTATGATAAGAGGATAACAATGCCATGCCTCGATTTCAATTTGGATATCTTTGACAAGGAGATTATATGGTCATGGTAGCATTGATCACTTTACAGGTTGAAGTTTCTCTCCTGTTCATTCCAATTACTTGAGTGGAAATGATGTGTTGCTAGACACCAATATTTTCTTACAAGGTATTGAATGTCACTGCCAATGTAATTAGGAACCTACCGGGTCACACACATAAGGATCCATACGGGAATTGAATTTCACAATCAAACATATCGTTAGAATAGTTTTGAATCTTAAACAAGATGATTTCATGTATAGTAGAGTAACTGGAATGTCTAGTTAGACAACTTGATTGGTCAGGTCAATGAATCAATAGATTGGCAATCAATCGAATGAATTTCACTTTGGTGAAGTGACCGATTGGGTGATTGGAAGCCAACAGGGAAAGTGTCCATACTTATTTTGAATCAAATTGGGAAACCAATTCATATCTAGACTAGCAAGTCAACCAACTCACTTCTTCAATCAACCATTTCACAACCCATCTTATCCGTAGTAGGGACCCAGTCAGGAGACTGAGAGTCTAAGTTGGTCGACTGATGGCAGTTTGAGTTTTTAGTTTTGAGCTTGTTTTTAAAATTGTGATTGGGAAAGGGGTTGGAATTTAGAAATTCCAGTCCCATGACTCTCCTATGTAAAGGGTGTCCATCCCATTAGGGTTTCACATAGTAGACACAACTTGTAAGACATGTTGGTCGTGAACTTTCTCTTTTGGTGAGAAATAAAGTTGCCCAAGGATGAATTACCAAGGTAGGAGAAGAAAGGAAATTCCAATATGACTAGCACACCAAAAACGCATGTTCCTCTTCAACTTGGTGACAAGGTGGTGCACTACGTTCTCCCTCATCCATATGGATGAAGTACAGGCTGAGGCACTTGTGTGGAGGCTTGGAGAAGGTGGTCCATAAGACAAAAAAAGGTGTTGTGAATAAGATAATTGTGCATCATCTTGGTGGCTTATTTCAATTCAGATTTCGATCCCAAAGTTTGAGTCTTGATCGATAAAAGTTTTGTCTAGTTGTTGGAAAAATAATGTGTGCAAAGGTATACATATTATCATTTTTGTGTCTTTTTTTCACCAATAGTTTATAGCTATGATGGATCCAAAGAGTAAGGTAAATGGGAAGGAAATGCTTTATTAGTGCACCACCATCCTCAAAAACCTTAAAGTGGTATCATTGTTGATGTCATATGGCTTTAACGTCAGTTTGGGTTTTGAACTACAATTTCTTTTTTGGACAAACCATGTGTAAATTGCATCCTTGTTAATCACCCAATAAGGTATCAGTGTTGATGTCATATGGCTTTAACGTCAGTTTGGGTTTTGAACTGCAATTGCTTTTTTGGACAAACCATGTGTAAATTGCATCCTTTTTAATCACACAATATCATATATGGATTGATATATATATATATATATATATATATATATATATACTAGTAAACACACACGTGCCATGCACGTAAAAAATAATATTAATAAACTTTTATATGAAATATTTATAGAGAGAAATATCAATTATGTTATAGTTATATAATGTAGTTGTATTAAAATTTGTTACATGTTAAAAAGTAACTTTCTCTAATATATTGAAGAAAGGAAAATAAAGTTATTAAATATTTAATTTAATCATAAATACGGAAGTCATGGTATCATTGCTCATTATTTTAAAAATCACGACTAATCATTTATTGAATAAAAAAATAAAAGATTTGTAAGTTTACAATATAAATATTTTTTTTGTTTAGTTTAAATTTTTAGAAAAAATAAACAAATATGTAGAAGCGTGTTTAATCAATCAACACATGTAACCACACATAATTCTAGAAGGTAAACTTTAGATTTATTCAAACAAGTTGTACACAAGTAATTCCGTTGAAAATAGTTGTTTATTTTTTAATTTCATCTTATATACAACATTTCGAATCACTTCACACGCTTGATATGTAAATAAAGTGAATAATAACCGACTATCTTATGTCGATTTATATATTTCGTTGTACTTATATTTTCAACCAAATTTTGTGGGACTCAATCGTGGTTCATAATAAGAGATTTTTATATATAAACAATCTATATTTTGTAGTGTTTTTTATATAATTTCTTAACAATAACCAAATTACAAATTAATATCAATAAGATAAAAATTACACACATTCCAAGCTATGAATAATCACACGGTTGTAAAGGTTCATGTTGTCATAATTCTAAATATTACTAAGAAGCTATCGGTGATGATTTGGAAAGAATTTTTATAGTAATAATCTATTATGGTATTAGTGGCAATGTTAAACCAACATCCTCGTTATTTTTTAAGAAGAGTTAAAATGTTTAAAAATATTAACTTATAACTAATGAAGGGATATTAATTTATGTATTATTTCAAAGACCAAGTAAATCAAATTATATTTCATAATAGTTCTAAACCAATTAAGCAATATATCTTCTTATGTAACATAGAATCATCGAACATAGAATCATCAAAAAACCTTTCTACATACTATTCAAATAATTTATATCTAAAATATTTTTGTATACAACCTCATTTATTTATCTCGATCTATGAAACGACATGTACATTTATTTATAGATAAAGCTTTCATGAGTTGCATATGTTATCTAAAGAAAAAAAAATCGTACATGATTGTTTATATATTGTTTTTCTAATGGTTATGATGTCAAAAATCACTCACATGTATGGGGTTTCTATCAGTTGAATCATAATTAAGTAATATGTGTACATCTATCCATTTAATTCCACTTCCTCTTGCAAGAAATAGGGTTGAAGTCTCTACCAAGTTACTTATGATAGGAGCCATGTTGTAAGAAAATTGATTTTAATGATATCTTTAGTTTCTATATATAATCTCTTGACAATAAAAATAAAGTGAACTTAGATCTTTTAGATAAAAGTACAAAATTAAAAATTATACATGTTTTCTATAAACTACATGCAAATCCCAAACCATTTTTCTTATTGCAATGTAAAAAATATTTGAAGTTCATATAAATTGTTCCCATTTATAAGTTTTGGAACTTCTATTTACTGAACAACCACGTTTATATCTTTATTACAATATATTTTATAATTGAATTTGTTAGACCAATTAAACAAAGTCATACGAATAGATTGCTTATGTAAACATATATCTCTATATTACCATTAATGCTTAATTTCATTATGAGATTTAATGTTTTCATATTGTGTCATATGTGAACGTTTATTAAATAAGGTGAAGGGAGATCTACATCGAAAGAAATTTTAATAACATCTAATATGGTGCTTGAGGTACAATGTGTATTGTACAAAAAATGATATGTAAACTATTACAGCTAAAATTTGTTGGAAAAATATAGTATAGAAAAATGTTTAAGAACATGGCCACTACAAACATGATTGTCTCATATTCATAGTATAGAAAAATGTTTAAGAACATGTCCACTATAAACATGAACACCTCACATTTGATGTCATGAAGCATTGATAATTAAAATTTATAGGAAAAGCATAGTATAGAAAAATGTTTAAGAACATGCCCACTATATACATGGTTGCTCAACATTTGGGGTCATTAATAACAATCTTAGTCAACTTTCAAGTCTGCCTTTTGATCCTATTCCTTATGTTACATCCTAATATCAGATTGTCCATTATGATTCTTGTAATGACTCACTGGTGTCTGATTTGCCTAACCAGTCCCACATCATGACAATCCTTCCTAGTTGCTTTTTTTTCATCTAATGAATATGCATTTTTTTGCTTGAGGTCAAGTACCATGCCCACAACCATAATGTAAAGGATATGGACTCTATTGTACTTGTATGCAAGTGGTGATATCAATGTCTTTAAATGGGTTCACAAATCACAACCTGCAATAAACATTAGGAATTTTAAGATAAGAGAAAATAATTAGTGAATGTACCATAATCTCATTTGCAATTAAGGACAAAAAATGACTTATTTATCTTTGTTAGGAAATGACAAAATAGTTTCTTATATAAGGAGGCATTCCACAAAATAGTTGATACACAAAATATACATGTTTATCTTAAGAAACTCATTCAACTCTGAACAAAACTTTAGAAACCCCTCTCAGCAAGAATGGACCCCTATGGAATTACAATAACAAGGATAATGGGAAGGGATAAATATTGAGGTCGTTGGTCGTGTATCAAAGTACAAATATAGAAATTGAAATGTCCCTAGTATAACATTTATAGCACCTACAATAATTCAAATATACTAGTATAAAAATGAAGCTTCAGAAAACGTTTCAAATGATTGCAAAATCAAAACTTTACTTGAGTTGTATCCATGTAGGTAGAGAGACTTCCTTAGACTGGTGTTTTACATACTTGTAATTGGTTTCCTTTGGTGATGGTGTATCCACCATCATTGTTGAGAATTCTCACTTTGATTCCATTTTAACCATTTCAAAGAAGTATGAAAACCATGCATAAGACTTCCACTAATTGACTCTTGTGGAGTTCTAGTTACTTGTCACCCGTGCCCTAACAATTATGTAAATTGAAGAAACTGTAATTGCGAAAAGGATATGTAGTGACAATAGGATTTTCAATGTAGAAGTACAATATAAATCGAGAGAGATGAAGATAATAGAAAGAAATTACGATGGAAATGACTAAGCCTTCCTCCTGGTGTTTTCTTTAGTCAACAACCTCAACCGGTGCCACTCTCCTATTATTTGGAAAGATGAGGAAGTTCCACTTTCATGGTCACATACCTGCATGAAAAAGGAGGATGAAATGTATAAAAATTCTTTGAGAAGTTAAAATCAACGCTACCTTGCTTTATCCTCTAAAAGGGTACCTTTTAATGGCATGCAATGGTACAGTCATCATATGTTCCAAGTCATTAAGCGTGAACATCCGATTGTGAATGTTCTCCATCAGATTTTGCTCCCTTCATAATTTGAATAGTAGCGACCTACCACAAATGCAGCAACCTATAGTACTGTGGTGCAGTGCTTTATCGATAGATAGGAGGTAGCCGATAGACAGGAGGTAGATCTCCGAGAAAGGGAAGCAGAATGATGTTGCAATGGTGTAGTAACGAATATGGCAGAAAGTGGTGGATGTGCGAGAAGTGGAGAGGGTCGAGGGAACTATTGACGTCCGTCGGGCAGGCGAGTCGGCACGAATGAGAAAGCGAAGAGGGCAGAATTAATGTAGGGTTAGAGTGGTGAGGTGATTACTGAATACCGATAGACAAATCCAGAAAAGAAATAACAGTAAATATGAGGAAGTCGGTGGAAAATCTAACAGAGCAATGAATGGCGGATGTTTTAAAATTGTGGTGATCGTATTTGACAGTAATAAAGGAAATGATATAACATAAAATGCAATAAAGTAATGGTTTGCATAACAAAAATAATGTGATAATTATAGTTTAATTACACCCCGACTTCTAGCATTGTTATGATTGGTTTTATCACAACGAATTGTTAAAAGACGAACGGACCGGAAAGATTGTTATACGTAGTTAATGAAAAAGAAATAATAATAGATAAACACAAATAATGTGAGGGAATATCTCTCCAAGTGAGGAAGAGTCAACAAATTACAACGGTTTAAGTTTGGTTACCGAATTTTTCAGGGGGATTAGTTATGAATCACGTGTAAGGCCCTTCAATATCCTCAATTAGCCTCGTATGTGCTAAGTAATGAGAAATGTTTCACTCGTTGTTGGAAGTTAGAGAGAATTAAGGAACCACTTACTTAAGATGAGGGAGAGAAAAATAGAATAAAAGAACATAAGAAAATTATGTTTTAGTTGTGGGAAGAGGAGGGAGCAGAGGAACTGTTTTATTGGAAAACAACGAAAAGAAGAAATTACACCTATTATAAGGCAAGAGTGGGGTAAAGAGAAAGTGGCGTGGATTGACTACTGGGTGAGGAAGTGGGACGGTGGATTGACTGCTGGGTGAGGAAGTGGGACGGGTGGTTGAGAGGACCACGTTCATTTTCTTGACTAAGCAAAAAAACTGTCAGCGGAGAGCAGGAGAAAGAAAGCAACAAAAATTGGAAAAAATTGTGAGGAAAAACGTGAGAAGAGTTTGAACGAAGGAGAGAATGACAAATCAAATTGTTGGCTTTTGATTGGTCATTGGGGTTTAAAATTGCCGGTTTATAAATAACTGAAAAAACTCCCTCTTTTTATAGTAGTAGTAGTAGTAGTATGTATATATATATATATATATATATATATATATATATATATATGGCAACGATGTAGTGAGAAACATATCTGGTGAGAGCATGAAAGGCATTTGAATAACTCTACACATAGATAAATTTTTCATAATCCAACCATACAGATTACAAGTATACCTTAGTATCTACCTTCCTATAAAATTTTATCACCATCCAATTTGTAGATCATTCACAACAACCAAATACTTTTCGACGCTCTATATTGAATTTTAGGCTGACCGTTGGATGTTAAAAGTGTATATTGTACATATGGACATGTAAACAATGTCTGATTGCAATGATTTTTAGCGACAAGGTAAATGAAATGATGATTTTTCCATCTATATGGTTGGATTTAAAAAAAAGTTATTAATTTATAGTTATTCAAATGTGTCTCATGCGCTCGTTGTAGGATGTTTCTCACTGGATCACTACCCTATATATATATATATATATATATATATATATATATATATATATATATATATATATATATATATATATATATATATATATATATATATATATATATATATATATATATATATATGAGCCCATCTTTAATAGCCGCACGGGTAGCTACCCGCCTCCTATTTCGGTTAATTTTTTTTGAGTTTCTTACTTTTGACATGTAGAGGGTTATTTTACCTTGTAAATTGCTAAGTTTCATGCATAGATAGTTATGTTTGTAACAATAGATTTCAAAATAAGATTACATATATATCAGTTGTGTCATCTGCTCAGTTGTACTCTTTTAGCCGTATAGTTACTTTGTTAGAAACATAGTTACTTTTTTATCCTTCCAGTTACTTTTTTTGCCATATAGTTACATCCAGGACTAACGGGTAGCAAAAATCCAGGTTACCTGTTCGAGTATTAAAAAAACGTGATATATATATATATATATATATATATATATATATATGCCCCATCTTTAATGCCTGCGTGGGTAACTACCCGCCCCCCATTTCGGTTACTTTTTTTCAAATTGGTTACTTTTGACATGTAGAGGGTTATTTTACCTTGCAAACTATTGAGTTTCATGCATAGATAGTTCCATTTGTAACAACAAATTTCAAAACACAGTTACATATAGATATATATATATATATATATTTGTTGTGTATTTTGTATGAGATTACTTTTTTAGTCGTATAGTTACTTTTTGATCAACGTAGTTACTTTTTTTTATAGCAGAATTACTTTTCTGGTCAGAATAGTTACTTTTTGGCTGCCGGGTAGAGAAATCTAGGCTACCTGAGCAGGTGTTAAAAAAAGGCGATATATATATATATATATATATATATATATATATATATATATATATATATATATATATATATATATATATATATATATATATATATATATATATATATATATATATATATATATATATATATATATATATGGGCCCATCTTTATTACTCGTGCTGCCCCTCATTTTGGTTACTTTTTTTTGAAGTTGGTTACTTTTGACAGGTACAGGGTTACTTTACCTTACAAACTGTTGAGTTTCATGCATAGATTGTTACATTTGTAATAGAAAATTTAAAAACACAGTTACATATATATTTGTTGTGTATTTTGTACGGGATTACTTTTTTAGTCGTATAGTTACCATTTGATCAACATAGTTACTTTTTTTTATAGCAGAATTACTTTTCTAGTCAGAACAGTTACTTTTTTAACTGTCGGATAGTGAAATCCAGGCTACCCATACGGGTATTAAAAAATGACACACACACACACACACACACACATATATATATATATATATATATATATATTATATATATATATATATATCAATATATATATATATATATTGTGTGTCTATGTGTGTGTATGTATATATAAAATCTAATGTGATGCCTTGAAAATCATTTTGTTTGGTGGATGTGGATATTGAAATTAGGTCATTTGTTGTGTGTTCTGAAAATGTAATATCATTTTTTTGGTTATGATTAGCATTTATGTAGCATATACATGTCTTACCGGCCATGACTCTCTCTATACAATCTCCATGTAAATTTAAATGCAACTAGAATATGATGATGTAATGACATCAGCGGTAGATCATGGTGGAGAGGAGGATATTGTTAGAAGCACACACCTAAGAGGATTGTCCTTGGAGGGTTCAAAGATAAGACGAGATGACAAATTAACCAACACTACAAGAACTTCTCAAAATAGGTACTAGTAGTTGGATGAATGGCTTGCCCTTTTGGGCAACGAGAAATCATGTAGAGGGTATAATATGGGTTATATAAGATCTGAATATCTTGGTTGTTTTTCTACAACACTTATTGGCTCAGGTTGTTGTACTAGTTTCCATATCCTATTTTATCACATGTAGTTATTATTATAATATATGATATGGACGGTAATATTGGTTACATATGGATATATATACACCTCAATATATAATATCAATATTGTAGATGTCTTCCATTGTTCAATACACATGAAAACCTTGTTCGACTAAGTGTGGGAACCCTCAGCATGGTGCACCATCTACCTTGGCAAAGTGTGATAATAAGTATGAGGTTCTGCTCAACAGGGTGCATGTCTAATTGTATTGGCCTTAAAGTTGGACTTGACTCGATTATTTTAATAGGATGAAGTACCTAGAGGCATTAAGATGGCATATAATTTGTATGATGATTTATTGACGCAGAGTTATGCAACCATCTATCCAAGAACCTCGTTAGATGCAGTTGGTAATTGTTTCCTTCCTATATAGTTGAGTTATGAGTGGCCATGTATAGTTAAATAATCCTTAGTGAATTATGGATCTTGTCTCACTAGAAGATTGATCATTTTAATCTTTCAAATTATTAGTGGGGGTATTAATTTTAATAAAATAATGAGACTGTAATAAATTAAAGACCAAATTAAATCTATAAATTTATATTTTAGAAATCAAAAGAAATTTCAAAATAATATTTTGACTCGTGTGTGCCTTCTATGTAGATCAAATGGAAAGAACAAACAACAACCCCTTGACACTATGATCGGTCCTTGAGAAAATAAAAACTACATGGAAACAACTTCAATGATTGGTTTAGGACTTTGTCACATATGAGCCTAATCTTTATACCCTGGACACACCAATTCCAAATGAACCAACTTCAAACGTTCCTAGGGTCAAAAAGCATGCTTATAAGAAGCATTCTGATGAAGTTGTGGACATCAAGTGCATTATCTTATGCTCCATGAATTATGAGTTTAAGAAGCAACATGAGAATATGTATCTTATTGAGATGATAACATGTCTCACAAACATGTAACAAGAACAAGTATTTATTCGATGCAATATTTAAGTGTAAAATGGTGGAAGGTGAACCACTAGGACCCCATGTTCTCAAGTTAATTGGGTACGTGGAAAGTATATTTATCTTGGGTTTTCCTTTAAGCTAAGAGTTTGTCATAGATATGATCCTGCAATCATTGTCGGATTCATACAAACAATTTTTCATGAATTAAAACATGAACAATTTTTTAAGCCATTGATAGATCTACTTAGCATATTGAGAATAGTTGAGTGCCAAATGAAATTTTTGTGTTGATGGTAAATAAAGGAGAAGGAGTCCAAATACAAAGGCAAAGTCAAGAAAGTAAAAGGAGTGGCTTAGGGAGGCAATTTTCACCATTTTCACTAGGCTAGACATTGGAAGAGAAATTGTCGCCTCTATCTAGAGGAACTAAAGAACAAGAAGCAAGGGATAGAGATATCCACTTCAGGTCTATAACTCTTTAGAGTGAAAAGGAAAAGGGTCGAGCCATTCATTCTTGATAAATAGGGGGTCAATGGCATTTAAATCACCCACAATTAAGGGTGGATTGGAGCGAGGGGCCCTTTTCAATGTCAATGCTCTTGATTCTATAATCTAAATAAGGGTCAAAATAAGATAATCTATACTTTTATCTTATTAATAGTGGGATTAGTTTGGCTATTAGTCAATTTCCTCACTCCTCGAGATAGATGGATAGAAAGTCACTATTATGAATGGCTTCTTTTTAGGTTTATACAGAACATATTGTTCTAATAGGTCAGGGGATATGGAGAACTAATCCCATATATTATAGATATGATTGGGCAATAGCATAGATAAGATCAAACTACATGTGTAAAGGATATGGTTTTGGTTTTCATCTATCTAATTACTTCAATAAAAGAAGAATTTGTACCCATGGCTAGTTCCAGTGCATGGTTCCCTACATGCCTAATGTCCATTCTTTCTAGTTGAGTGCCTTGTGGTACCTCTAACTATGAGATAAGGCAATACAAAATATAGTAACTCAAGGTCAGTAGCTACTCCATCCACTCAATTTGCTTGATTTTCATTTGATGAAGTGAAGACACTAATCGTGCATCTAGTTGTAGAATGCTAGAGGGATCTAGCAATGCAACATGAATTGGATTGGATGACAGGATAATTTTATGTAGTTTTGTACATACATCCCTATGTGGTGAGATAATTACCTTGAGAAGCAACAAATATGTCCCCCCTCCAATCATGTTGCCTATGTGAAAAAAACCAAAAACCTTTTTTTTAAATATGAGATCAATCCATATATGATAGTTGTTAGGATGAATCACACATGGGAGAGATATGAAATCTCTTAACAAACTAAAATCTATGAATTTGCCTTTCTTTGTAGAACATATTTTTCTATCATTTGGATGGAGTTAGATCCTTTCATGTAGAGGAGTCTTTAATGGGCTTTGAATTTGAATATATCTAGTAGGTTTTCTTGCATGGAGTTGGGCTTGCTTATTGGCTTCACTAAGGATGGGATTCCCTACCCAATGAGTCAGCTTGGGCTATTAGGCACCTTCAATGTAGGCTTTATCAGGACAATCCAAGAGTATGGAGTTCCATATACATAATGTTGTATTTTGATATGAATCTTTAATTATTTCCCTATTCCCTTTCCTGACAAAAGTCACTAGGGGTCGGACTAGAATACAATTCATGTGAGCTTAGTCTTCTCCTATAAGATGATTGGAGGCTCGAGAAAGGACACTCTTGAAGAAGGGCCTATCAGGTGATTTGAGGGGGATGAAGAAAGCTCCTTATCCTATAGGAAAGTGGATATTGAATGCAAAATCAAGTCTTCATGAAGTGAGAGAAGGAATCATAAAAGAAATCACTTTCACATAGACAAGAAATAAACTTGTCTAGTTCATCATGGGTATTAGTTGTTGGATGTGGATCTCACATATACTAAAATGTGTGTGTTCTAAAAGGAAGTAGATCCTTGAAGAAAGAGGAGGTGGAATGACATGTTGCAAATGGAGCAAGAGTTGCTACCACTGTTCTAGGAACCTATTGTTTATCTCTTCCCAATGAGCTTGTAATAGAGTTAGAGAACTTATATTACCTACATGTCATAAATAGAAACATTATCTATGTATCTTGTTTGGACAACAATAGTTTTGAATTTCTATTAAGGGTAAATTTCGTATAAAAGCACCATGTTTGTACAAGTTAACATTCTTATCATCACATTTTGTAAGTTGCAAACATATCACAAGTTGTTTATTATTTTTCATATCTATCTATCTCCCTACTCCGTTAACTGGTAGCCTTTCACCATCCCATTAGTGGCCCACCATCAAAACGTTTCTGAGACATCCTCGGATTTTCTAAAACTTAATCTGATGTGTGACGTCCAAATTGAAACCATCACCTCAGCGAGAATCCCAATTTAAACATCCCACACTAGGCTAAGAAGAAGAAAATCAAGGGAGTCAGAAGGAAAACAATCAGTAGCACATGCACATGAACAATAATAAAACCATACACACATGTTCACCATTCAACATATAATTACACATGAATTATTACAACATTTGATATTACATATTGAACAGCAAACTATAACATATACATGTACTACCACTAAACTACAGGATCTTAAGACAACAGGTCCACCTGTACATCAGCTCGCCACACAACTCTCACTATCCTGGATCTTTAAGATCATAACCACAACCTAAACAAAAGATTACATGCGGTACACGTCAGCACAATATTCAAGAATATTGTACTGAGTACGCCTACGTGTCTTTTATATACCTCTCATCATATCTTGGCAATAAGATAAAACTAATACTTGGCAGCATTAAACAAATATAAGAAAAAGCATATACTTGCACAAAAGATGTTCATTAACAAAAGAGAACACATATTTTAAGCTCATTTTCCATTATATGCTTGTCCATCTGCCTACCAATGGGATAGATGCATCCAGGCCTCATGATCTGCTTACCAAAGAGATAGATCATTGTACATGTGATCTGCTTACCAAAGAGATAGACCACTCACTAGCACTATGCTTACCAAAGAGATATAGTGCTTTCATATAATGGAACAAATATATTATGTTTCATGTGTTCATAGCCATAAATATGGAAAAACAAGCAAAATATCATACAAAAATGATCACTCATCCGATATCATATGCCAAGTATTCTAGTACACATATAACACAAGCATATTGTATAATAAGCCAAGTAAGAGGTAATGGCATACCTTCCAAAGAGATATCCTAATCACATATTCCTCATGTCAACTATATCTTGGTCAAACCCCTGGTTAAGACAAGATCATATACTATCATCAGGTTCACATCATAACCCTAGTTATGTCCATTTTAGGGTTTGCTTACTCATTTGGATATGTGCATCATTACTTGCAATTTTGTCTTAGAATTATCATACTGATGTCATTTTCCAGATTATGATTCATTATTTAAACATCATCTTCCATAGGATTTTTGTGCACATTAAATAACCCTAGGTTACGCCATTAACCAAGATTAGGGTTTTAAACCATGTATTAAAGGTCAACTTCATATAACATGAATTCTATGTATCTAACTGATCTCATATTTACATATTATCTTTCAGTTACAGATGTGAGGGTTTTCTATAAATCTCATCATTTATTGAGCATGTTTGTAATCACTACATTTTATTTAGGATTATTAGCCCTAAATAGACATATAAAGCAAATTACATACTTTCGTGCATAAACATGACCATATCTGACATCATATGCATTCTAAACATGGTTATGGACTTACTGACATTTTTTCATAATTTTAGATCATCATTTAATATTTATTACTCATGAACTAAGCATTACACATCTTACATGATATTACTGATATTAGTGTCTCAAAAGACTAATATTATCATTCTACTGTGTTCTACTCATTTTTCTGAGAACTTCGGTACCTTACTTATATTTTTCTGATAAACATACTAATTACTATGATTTAGCTGAGATTTGAGCATTTACTGAGATATTTACCTTGAAAAGCCAATCGGGTAAAGCCACGTGTCCACTTGGGTGCGGCCTGCAGCTCCTCTCGCTGGCCTCAAGTGATTCGTCGATCCAGAGAGTAAACCGGCTGGTTCAGGTGGGATTTGGGTTGGTTCACGCTTTGATTGGCCGATTTACGGCTGGTCTAACTAAATCGGCATGTTCTCCTTCTCCTTTCTGGCTCGCGAGTCTACAATGGACTCTGTTCCACAGAGCGTCGCCGCCTTGGCTCTCCTTCGGCGAGTGATGCACCCCACGGAGGTGCTCCTTTCCAGCCCCCATGGACACCATCGTCTTCGTAGTTGACCATCAGACCTCCACGGCTGCTCGCCTAGCAAGGATCGGCTGTGGAGTTCCCCCTCCACTAGGGCGTCGCCGCCTGACTGGGGAAGCTCCGGTGAGCAATCAGTGGAGCAGAGGTTCCCCGCATCATGTCCTAAGACCATCAAAATCTCCGACAACATCTTCCGCACCTCCACGTCTTCCCAGGTGCTCCCTTGAGCCTCTGCATCTCTGTCCCTGTGAGATCGTCGTAGCTAGCATCTACTGCGGAGGTGTAGAAGAGGCAAAAACGGCCCCAGCCCCTCAAAAACTAAGACAAAGCGTCGTACAGCAACGCAATGTCCACAGGAACTCGTCCCTATACTCAAGCCATGTCGACAAGGCCTCATGGACCACCCCCGAGCTTAGTTCTCATCCCCGGACAACCTCCACTTTGTCAGCCACGCCACCATTATAACATGCCATAAGAACACCTTAAAGCAACTCCTTTGATCTCGACCATCCTTCCCATATCCGCATCTTCCTCTGATTTCCTCTCTAACTCCTTCCCTTTCCTTAAGCTACCACCTACAAAATGCGGTGGAGAGATGGGCAGGAGAAGAAGGTGGTGCTCTTTCGTTAGGTGACTTCGTATCCCAAATGAGGGGTCAAATGGGAGCTCATCCCAGTCCGAAGACAACTGCCCAATTGATGATCTCGCTCACTCACACGATCCATGAAGTAGTGGAGGCAGACGTGGCCTCGTCCTCCCCACGTTCCTGCTACCAATCCGCTGGAGGTTGAGGACAAGTATACAACCCTCAGATCCTTAATCTACCGCCCAGATTAACGCTCAGCACAGGCCAATCCGTGGCATCTTAAGGCTGTTAGGCATGACCACTAGATCACAAATCTAGGGCGTGCAAGAAGCCACACAGCCCGGCCCAAAACAAAGGGGCGTGACACCTTATCTGATCAACAACTTAGTTCTAAAATTCGTTAATAATGTGCATTATTTCACCGAAAACAAACCTTAGTAACTTCCTCTCGGATACTCCAATTGCCACCAAATTTTAACCATAGCTTCCTTACCTCTCAAGGTACATTCTATTCCAATTTGATGATGAAACTCAGCTATTGGACCATTCAATTAAATTCCTCAAGAAGGCATAAAGTTAAGGGTCTTAATCATGATATCAACATCACATCAACACCTACTTTGTCAAAACCTTGGAACTCTCAATATTATTCAACCTTAGGATTTTCCTTATGTCATTGGATGATTAAGGACTCTAAAAATCCACTCCATCACATTTTCAATCCTTATCCATCCACTGCCGGAGATATTCAGTGAGGTGGTACATCTACATAGAACATTGCCATGGGGCTCCCGCATGATGATACGGCGGACGGAAAGAAAATTGTGGCAAATCTACGGCTGTAGCTACAGCAAGACAATCAATTATGGTGTTTGTTGCTGAGTAGATATCTATAGCACGTCTGTGAATGTATCTATGGCATCGAAGTTGATCGCATGTGTAATGTGTTGGTCACCGGTTTCTCCAATACTGTGAGATCTCGACTAGCCAAATCCACTAACAGTGGCATGTAAAAGAGCAAGGTAGAGGCTACCCCAACACCGACATGAAGAAGGTAGAGGCAGTAGACTGTATGTCTCCATCCAGATTGATAGTACAGTCGTTGGAAGCAGAGTATGCCCCTCTTCGTCTAGGCCCATTGGCATGAAGGTTACCACTGCAAGGCAAAGCTTTGCCCTCGTCCATGCCCAGTGGCATGGAGTTGGTTCTAGCAAAGCATAAGTACTGCTCCAGAGCTAAAGAATGGTAGTTCAGATTACATATAGAAGCATCATGAACTCTTGTCTAGTCCTCTATTCTGTTGAAGTCACTGTAATGTTGTCATCGGAGTTGACCTTAAATGACGCTATGAAGGAGCTTTACAACTTGGATTTGCAAGTATTATCTCACGAAAGAAATCGAAATGACACAAATCATATAACAAAATAGGATGTAGTTTTAGGAATACGCCTAACGATGCCTTTCACTAACACAGTAATTCAATACCCGGCCAGCGTAGTCCGGACGGTCAAGCCAGTACGTCCCTCATGAAGGGTCGCTGGTTCGATTCCGCTCGGATTTACCAACCTCTTGAGTCATCCGGGCTCTGACACCTGTTTGGAGAGGAGGTGGGCTTCGGCCCATGCAAATCCAAAAAAAAAAAAACAGTAATTCAATGTGTTCAGAAAGCAACTGCATCTTACAGCGGACATGTTCTTTATCTAGGATTCCAATAGGTATGAATACATCTATTTGGCTTAGTTGGGGCAAGGGTAGCAGCGGATAGCTTATCTTTTATTAGAGTTACGGGCATACTGATTGGTGATAGAAACAGGTTACGTCGGTTAATTAAGGATTTGCAGACTCTCAGCATTTATCTCGTGAAGATTTTCTTAATAAATGAAATTATCCACAAAACATGGGAGGACAGATTACTAACGGGTCGAAATCCTCTGTGCCCATATGTGTGACCATGAGATGTCATCTGTTGGATTTTGGGCCCGTGGGACTATGGACGGTTTGGATTCAGTGGGTATACATGTGATGGACGTAGAGGATTTGAACTCATACTAACATAGTCTTGTTTTGATATATATGAAAACAAAACGACCATTAATGATATGTGTGTAATTTTTGAAACCTTGTGATAGATTTTTGAAAAGATGCAAACGTGGTGTCTTTCTATGAAATTTACCCTTCTAATAAAAGTGGTCAATTTTTTTTTTAATATGAGATCTTTTATGGTAGTTCCCCTATGTCTTATGATCTTTATTTATTAGATATTGAGACATGTATGTAGCATAATATCAAAGTTAATTTTCAATGACTCAAATAAAGCTTATCTTTGACACTATTTTCTAGGTCACATAAATGAGAAACACATTTCTAGACTCCATAAATATAGTTATTTGGATTCTTTAGATTTTGAATCAATAGAGACATGCGAGTCTTGTTTATTGGACAAGATGAAGAAAAGCATCTTTCACTAAAAATAGTTAGAGAACTAGTGGATTATTAGGACTCATACATGTTAATCTGTGTGGACCTTTTAGCAGAAGTGTTGTATGTGGATATTGGTACTTCATCACATTTACTGATGACATTAGTAGATTTGGATATATGTATCTTATGAAACACAAATTAGAATCACTTGAAAAGTTGAAGGAATTCATGAAGTGAGTACAAAACTAACTTGGTGAGAATATTAAAGCACTATGATCTTATTTTGGTGGAGGATATCTTAGCTCAGAGTTTGATGTCCTTTTGGGAGATTGTGGTATTGTATCATATTTGAATCCACCTTGAACACCACAACATAATGGTGTATCAAAATCAAGGAACCATACCTTGTTGGATAGGGTATGATCAATAATGATTATAGCTAATATTCCCATTTCTTTATGGAGAAATTTTTGAAACTGGTATGTTTACACTTAACTGAGTACCTTCCAAATCATTGAAAAGAAATTATATGGTATATGGCATGAGAAACATCCCAATATTTCTTCCATTAAGGTTTACAAATGTGAAGCTTATGTCTAGAAATAATTCTATGAAAATCTTGGACCCAAATTGGATAAATGTTTATTTATTGGATACCCTAAGGAAACTATAGGTTACTACTTCTTTATTCCATCTAACAACAAAGTGTTTATTAATAGAACTACTTTATTCTTCTAAAAGGAATTTACTTTTAGAGAAACTAGTGGGATGAAAATAGAACTCGAACAAGTTCAAGACCAAAAAGATAACAATGAACCTGTGGAGGTCTATAATGAACAGGAGGAACCATATTTTTTTGTACAATTTCAAGCTCCCATTGTAACACAGAAACCTCGAAGGTCAAGTACAGAACACGTCTTGAGCTAGAGAGATATGGAATTCTTGTGATTCACAAGATAATGTGTTCCATCATTCATGATGATGAACCAACAACCTACAGTGAGGCTATTGAGGGACCACATTATGTGAAATGGTTAGAATCCACAATATCTAAGATGAATTTCATGTATACAAACAAGGTATGGACCTTAGTAGATCCACTTGAGGGGTAAAACACATAGGGTGCTAGTGTTTCTTTAAGAAGAAAACTGACATGGATGGTAATATAGAAACCTACAAAGGACGATTGGTAGTAAAAGGTTTCAAACAAGTTCAAGGTCTTGACTATGATAAGACTTTGTTACCAATCATTGTGGTTAAATCATTCAAGATCATGCTTGTTATTATAGCTTATCATGACTATGAAATCTAGTAAAAAAATGGGCGTTAACGACATTCCTTAATAGGAATTTTCCTAAGGATGTTTACATGAAACAATCGCTCCAAATGAATCTGGAAAAGTCTATCAGCTACAAAGGTTAATCTATGGATTGAAGCAAGTATCTTAGAGCAAGAATCTTCTCTTGGATGATACAATCAAATAGTTTGGCTTTATATCGTGTGTTTACAATAAGGTTAGTGAGAGCATAATTGTATTCTTCATATTGTATGTTGATGTCATACAATTGATAGAGAATGAAATCCCTACTCTATATTTGGTTAGAACATGGTTGGAAAATACCTTCCTCATGAAGGACTTAGGAGAAGAATCATATATACTAGAAATCAAGATCTACTGAGATAGATATATAAGGCTTCTTGGTCTAAGCCAAAGCACATACATTGATAAATTACTGAAAATATTTAGCATGCAACAATCTAAAAGAGGAAACTTACCCATGTATCATGGAATAAGTCTCTATAGATCTCAATGTCCTAGCTTGTAACATCCCTGACCTGGGTTATGAACTAACCCTAGGTGTTTTGCTTAAATATGTGATTATATGCTTGTGGTTATCTTTTGAAATGTAATTAAGGCTTTTGAGGAACTTAAATTTCAATTTTAGTCCTTTTTGTATAATAGTGAAACATTGTTTTGTTCATAATGGACTAATGTGCAAATTACCCAAGTAGAGGGGTTAACTTGCAATTTTCACATGTTAAGATGTTCCTCTGATGATGAGACATCATAAGAATGAATATGATGTGGTGGTATGTATCCCACAAGCTTGGGCACCAAGATATATCTTGTAGAGCAATCCTTGTGCTTTAAAACCTAGTTTTGGTGTAATGTGCAAAATTACCCAAAACCTAGGGTTCAACATATAAAATGTATCCTCTAGAGTATCTCTCATGTTTCTTGGCATCAAGTAGAGAAAAGAAAATGAGAAGGGTGCCTCATTTGAATGATCAAGGAGGAGAGATAATCTTGATGTTGAAATACTCAAAATTTAAGCAAATGGCCCTTTTATATATACAACTTATTAAGATGTTTGGTTTCTTTTCCTTTAAACCTTGGATAATGGAGGAGTTTGCATGAGTTTAGTAAGTGGAAAATGTGGCCAAGGATGGAGCAAGCCTTAGTGGATATGTTTGGGAAATAAAAAGGAATTAGTTATCCTTTTTCTTTTGTTTAGAAAAGACCCATAATTATATAAGCAATCCTTCCAAATAAACAAGGGATCGTTTCCCTTAGTTCTTTTCTTCTCAAACCTGCTTTGGCCGACCAAGGAGGAGCTCTGGAGCAGAGGAAGGACGACCAAGCTGGTTTGGTAAGTATGGATCACCATCTACCTTGAATTCATGGTGGAAACAATAAAACAAGGTTGGTTTATTGGTGTTTTTCATACGATTCTTCTTTCTAGCCATCTTCTCCATCCAAAACTTGAAGAACGAAGCTTAGACAACTGCTGGAGCTTCATCCACCATTAAAGCTACGAATCTTGGAGCTCAGGATCAGTCCTAGAGGCAGGTTTTATAACTCTAACCCTTATGCTTTGTTAATGCATCCTTCTTTCCTAAAATCATTGCTTATACTTCTTCTTTAGACACCTTTGGGTGTTCTTACTATCATTTCCGTGAAGAACAGCCCCTGTTCTTGAGGTAGAAGATGATGACGTTAATTCCTATGTTTATCCAAGTTTTTACTTTAGCAAACGGTCTCCCAACCTTTCTCAAACAGTTTGTTAAACCGTTTGGAGCAAACGGTTTCAAACCGTTTTGAATGCAAATGGTTTCACAAGAACGCATGGAAGCAAACGGTCCAAGACCGTTTGGAGGTGTTGACCAGGCGTTGACCATTTGGAGGTCTGTTGAGAGTAATATTAATTAATCACCTACCAAGAATCATCAATTAATTCCAAGTGAATCACCAATTGAAGGCTCATCAACCACCTAAACCCTAATCGAGTCTATTGCTGATTTTCAATAATTCAATTATGTTGAAGTTTGGGTTGGATGACCCAAACGGTTTCAAAACCATTTGGGAATCACCCAAACGGTCTCAAGACCGTTTTGTGATCACCCAAGACCGTTTGGAGGTCTAGGGTTAAGTATGGTTGACCAATTGAGGATCCAATGATAGCAAGTTGATGTATAATCGATTGTTGATTTGATGACCAAACTTAGGATCCAAACCCTAAATGAATGATTTGGTTTTTGATAAAATAATGGGAAAACGGTCTTAAGACCGTTTGGAGGTCATCCAAATGATCCCAAGACCGTTTGGGGTCAGGTCATGATTAAATTGAATAATGGTTCAATGGTTTCAAATCAATTAGACTCACATTGAAGTATGTTGAAGGGTCATCGATTTCAAACCCTAATCCAATTGATCCAAGCTCTAATTGATGATCAATTGAGAGTTAATTGAGTGTCAAATCAGTTGAGGTTTGACCTAATTAACTCATTTTATGAGTGGCTAATAAGTACATGATCGATTGAGGGGTTCAACATTGGAAACCCTAATTCAATTGAAGTGGTTGAGACACTTTTTGGTCCTTGCGGTTTTGAGGTGGTTTCGACCAAACGGTCTCAAGACCGTTTGGGACCAAATGATCCCAAACCGTTTAGTCTCATGCGGTTTCAAGGTCGGTTATGTCCATGTGGTTTCAAAGTCAAACTTGACCAAACGGTCTTCACCTCATCTTGGGCAAACGGTCTTGAGTGTGCACTTTACCAAACGGTTTCAAAAGTCAACAAGACCAAACGGTCTTCATTACCAAACGGTTTCAAGGGCAGTCCAAGACCGTTTGGAGGTAAAGTGTGCAAAACCATTTGAGGTTTAAAAAGGTCAAAATTGTTTGATGCTTTAGTGGTCAATATGGTTTAGTGGTTGATTAATCTAAACCTCATAGATACACAAAGTGATTAAGGGACCAAGTAATTAGTTGATTAATGCATATTATAATCAGTGGTGACCATCAAAAAGGTATCATTGATGGAATAAAGTGATTAGTACATAACCTATGATATCAATCTTGAGTTGACTTAACCTAGTCAAGGTAATGCAAATGTCAACTTATAGAAAGATGAGACAGAGAACTTCTTATACGAATGTTAATCAAGTAATGGACTCCCAATATGAATGAATACATAATTAGGGTATGATCCATGATAGTGAGATCATGAAACCCTAATCATGACAGCTAATGAATCATAATCCTAATTGAGGGCATTAATGGAAGTAATCCTAATACATGATGATGGTATGATCTTAATTCATTGTAATGTGAATAGTAAACCCTAAATCTAGGGTAATGTGATGTAATGTGAATAGTAAACCCTAATCTAGGGTAATGTGATGATGTGAACAGTAAACCCTAATTTTGGGTTATGCTTTATAGCATGAAGCTTTTTAATTGAATAATGAAATGAGGAATCATTATTCCTAATTAAGCTAAAGGGGTTGGTTAACCCTAATTGAATTGAATAAAAAACCCTAACCCTAGAAACTAGTTGTGCTAATGTAAAACGGTTGTGGTAATCTTCTGTAGCACGACTGTGCAAGGTAGCACGGCCGTGGTGTTCTATACTTGACTTGGAAATAATTTGTATTGTGCTAATACAGATATAATGTGCATGTTATCAATTGTGTTAGTCATGCAGGTCTTTATAAAGAAGTGAGCATAGCCAGGTAAGGGTTATGATACCATGTTCATTAAAAGCACTTTATAAAATAATTTGTATTGTGCTAATACAGATATAATGTGCATGTTATCAATTGTGTTAGTCATGCAGGTCTTTATAAAGAAGTGAGCATAGCCAGGTAAGGGTTATGATGCCATGTTCATTAAAAGCACTTTATAAGCTTTGGAAGCAATAATATGCTATGTTGCCTAGTGAGAGGTAACAAATGAACTTGATAAACTGTATGACCCATGAGAAATACTTGCATTACTACAATCATGTTCACATTGTTAAATGACTTGATGGCTATATGTTACTTGGTAACAAGTGTTTTGATGATCTAAGGGTTTGAACACCCATATTCCTGAACCATAATGATGAGATGGTTAGGGATTGATATCCCAATGATAACTAGATGTGAAATGAACTTGATACAATTAGTACTCTTCTTTATAGAAATTGTTCTAATGGTTTCTGTTTGGAAACATGTCTGATGCTAAAAGGATGCTATAATGTACTTAAATAATCAAGTATAATGATATCATGTAGAGCCCTGACCATAGATCCATCATTGTCAGAAGTTAAATGATGGTGAAACAGGTTTTCCTAAGGGAACTCCTGGAGAGCATACTTTTGAGTATGTGGGGGTTATGGACGTGAATATCCTTACGTCCTAATGAGGGAATTGATGTGAGATGTACAATTAATCTCTCAATCCTTCATTATATGTTTATGTCAGGATGACGTATCACTAATCTCCCGATGATGTTGTTAATGCCGCATCGATGAGAGATAAATAAGAAATACCTCGATGGCGAAGAGAGTACAGCATTCCACTGTAACTCTAATAGCGAAGTTTTGCCAGAATACCTTAGAAAGCTATTTAAGCAGAGACACAAGATGTCCTGCATGTTGTACCTCACATTGACTGAGGAAGATGAGGTCATAGGAATCCGGCACTTCTGATGACCTATGTATGGTACTGATTGTGATTTCGTAATGGTCGGTTGGAGTATGAGCAGTATATCTCATCTCCTCAGGGCATAAATATGTTTGAAAGATGTAAATTAGTCGTATAGCTTAATTTCTTAGGTTGAGCTACGAGAAAAAATGATTGATGATACATTGGTTATAGTGTTCTAGTTGAATAACTAGTATACATGTTCTTCATGTTCCTTATTGATATAAGTCTTGTCATTCAATCAAGTTATAATTGAAATGATTACTTAGAGAATGCTGCTCTACTTAGTTTAATCAATGAATTGCCTTCTGTTAAATCATTATAGTTCTGCTGCTCATTGTTATCTTAATCTTTGCAATAACAATGATTCTGGCGAAGAGTTATAACTCTCGCTGGGACAATTATTCAATTGTCTCACCCCCGTGGGATTCAACTTTTTAGGTAGACACCGAGGAAGAAGGAACCCTCCAGTGGGTGAGCAACAGCAGTAGCAACATCCTGGACAGCAGTGATCTTTAGGTGGAGACACTATCTGTCAAGTCTTGTATATAGAATGTCCTATGTGTTATCTCTATACTCTCAGGTCCTAGGAGTCAGTAGATGGTTTAATCTAGATCTGAGATTTTTGGCGCAATGCCTCGAGTTTTGTATCTTGTCTTGTACAGTTCAATAGGGCAATCAGTGTTTTGACTCTCGAGATGTGATATTACAGAGATGTAGTGGTAAATTAGTTTGTAAATAACTTATCTTGTTTCTTTATGAAAGAGTTTTACCATTTGTGGATCTCTTAAAAAAAGTTTTAATTTTTAGTGATTTTTAAGTAATTCCGCTGCTAATTAATCGCTTCCGCATTAGTTTAAATTAGTTGATCTTGTTTTCGCGAGATGGTCATCGCAATTTAGTGGTATCAGAGCTCTAGGTTTGCTGAGTCTACAGAGACATAGGACTTAGGTTGTAGAATTGTTCTAGTGTCTTCCAGTATATATGATAGCGTCTTCTGCTCATTTAGGAGAAGATAAAACTAAAGATGTCTGGATCACACGAGGAACACGTTGCTGAGAGTAGTGGTGTTGCACCTAGAGAAGGTGTAAGCGACCAAGAAAGGGAGGAACATGTACCTGAACCACCCCAGTTAAACCCAGCTGACATGGGGAACCCAGCTTTCCAAGCCATGTTTGGGCAGTTCATGACTGCCATGACACATATGACTGATAGGATGCCTATACCTGAACCTAGGGCACCTACCCATCCAGATGGACAAGGATCCGGCAAGACGTTTGAATGACTACGCCGGGTTGGAGCCACAGAGTATGCGAGAACAGCTGACCCAGCAGATGTTGACTTGTGGCTAACTGAACTAGAGAAGGCCTTTAGAATTATGAACATCCCAGAAGCTGAGAAGGTTAGACATGATGTATACCTTCTCAAGGGGAGTGCTGGTCATTGATGGACCATGGAAGAATAGAAAAGGCCAGGTGTGCAGATTGCATGGGAAGTTTTTCGACGGGAATTTATCAACAGATACTTCCCTAAGACGTTCTTGGATGAGAAAATTTCTCAGTTTGAGAGGTTAAGACAAGGACCGATGAATATTAGCGAATATGATGCTAAGTTCATGGAGCTGTTGTGGTTTTGTCCGCATATGGCAGCTACAGATGAAGAAAGGATTAGGCATTTTGAGAAGGGGTTAAACGCTGAGTTGACCACTCCTGTGTCTGCTCTGGAGAATAGGGAAAGGTTTGCTACTTTTATGGAGTCAGTCAGGAGGATAGAGAGGTCTGTGTCAGAGAAGAGACAGACCAAGAACAAGAGGATGTACCCCCAGTTCCAAGGATCCTCATCCAAAGATTTCAAAAAACCAAGGTTTTCTGTACCTACACCACCACCTAGATTCAGTACCCAAACACAGTGGACGTCAAATAGGGGTAGAGGATGAAGCTTACCTTTAGAAGGAGCTCATAGCTCAACATCTATGTCGGTTACAGGACCACCCAGACCACAACAACTGAACAGAAGTTGTTACATTTGTGGAAAGATGGGACATTTGATGAAGGATTGCAGAGCCAGAGAAGTGAGTGTGACCCAACCTCAAAGATAGAGTCAACAAGGATCTCAAAGGAGACAGATTCCAGGAGGATCTAGAGGGCGTGGACAAGCATCCCAAGCTGGATCATCAGCACCAAGTCATCGAGCACCGAATCAATCACAGGCAACAGTGAGGTTTTATGTGATGAATCCACCTGAGGCAGTGATCAACCCTCGGGTTGTGGCAGGTCAGATGGAGTTGTTTAATTCTGATATGCCTATATCTTGCGTTGTATCTATTTTAATTGATCCGGGTGCTACGCACTCCTTTATCACTCGAAGAGTGATTCTTGACTGCAACCTGACTACAAGTCATAGAGCAGATAGTTTGTTGCTAGAAACTCCGTTGATGGGATCTGTTGTGTTGCAGGAGATATGTTCTCCCTGCATTCTCTTCTTTTTTGAACATCACATTCAAGTGGATCTTATACCACTTGAGATGCATGGATTCGATGTAATCCTTGGGATGGATACCGTAGAAAAGTATAAGGTTGTCTTGGATTGTGAGTCCAAGTAAGTTGTGTTCATTGATGAAAGTGACACATGGATCTTTCAAGGAGAAAGAAAGATTCTACCAACCTGTCTTGTATCACCTATAGTTGCTAAAAATATGATGAGGCAAGGATGTTATGCATTCTTAGCCCATGTGGTAGATACCACTATGGAGAGTTCTAATCCTACTGAAGTTCCTGTAGTCAGGGAATTTGAAGATGTATTTCTTGAAGAACTTCCAGGTGTACCTCTGCCCCGAGAGATAGATTTTGAAATTAATCTAGTTCTGGACACGCAACATATAGCACAAACACCGTATAGGATGGCACCTGCTGAGATGGCAGAACTCAAGAAACAACTACAAGAGTTGCTTGAGAAGGATTTCATCCGACCAAGCACTTCATCCTAGGGTGCACCGGTCCTCTTTGTTAAAAAGAAAGATGGGTCAATGCGGTTTTGCATTGATTATAGACAGTTAAATAAAGTAACGATAAAGAATAAGTATCCTCTACTGAGGATTGATGATCTCTTTGACCAGTTGCGTGGTGCAACCATATTCTCAAAGATAGACTTGAGCTCAGGATATCACCAGCTGTGTATTAAGGATGGTGGCATACCTAAGTCTGCCTTTAGGACAAGGTATGGTCACTATGAGTTCACAATTATGTCGTTTGGACTAACTAATGCACCAGCTGCATTTATGGAACTCATGAATAGAATCTTCCGACCTTTTCTCGATCAATGTGTTGTTGTCTTCATAGATGACATCCTGATCTATAGTAGAGATGCCCAACAACATGAGCAGCATCTTCGTCAGGCTCTAACTTTGCTAAGAGAGCATAAGCTATACACTAAGTTTAGCAAGTGTGAGTTCTGGTTACCAGAAGTTTCTTTTCTGGGACACGTAATATGTTACGACCCATATCAGAGTTAGTCAATAAATACCTTGAATTACGTAAAACACCTCAGTTAGTGCTAAGCTTTTGTTAAACATCATGAATAATCAAGATAAGACAACATGTGGACCAATAGTCAAGATTTAATCATCTGAGGTAATTAATGATAATAGTAATGATGATTGTTGAGTTAATTGAGTTGAGTTGAGTGCTGACTAATGCAATTAGTGTTGAATATCAAATTAAATATCATGGTTAATCAAATAAGTTAATATGTGAATCAATAGTTAAGTTTAAATCACCTAAGGCGACTAATGATATCAATGTTGATTAATTAGTTAATTAGGTTGAGTTGAATGTTCAATGATTGCAATTAGTGATTTGACCTGATGTGACAAGCTAGTTAATATGATTTTATGCCCTGGGATGATAGAGGATTCCGTGCTTAAACCGTTGCAAGAAAAATCACCCGAAACCGACTTCCGAGTTAAAAGATACGGGCATTTGAGTGTTCAGGGACCTAGATGTAGTTTTAGATTTTTGCTGGGCATTTTGCATGACGGCCCCTCCGCGAACCGACCCTTCTCTTCTTCTTCTTCGCCCGATAGAACAGTAATACGGAAAAAGTGCCGACAGAGCAACAGAGAGGGGCGATCGTATGGCGATTTTAGGGGAAACAACTAGCCACCGAGCTCCATAGACCTTCGTCCTTCTTCCTCCTCCATTCCTATCTCCACTCCACCCGCCTAGCCACCAGCAGCAGCCCGAGCTGCTAGGGCGCCGGCCAGCAGAGCTGCGGCCAAGCAACAGGGCGCCGACCAGAGGTCCTTTGGTGCGGCCAGCTTCTCCACTCAACGGCGTCGAGGTCGTCCTTGAAGCCCTAGCAGCAATCCGCCGCCATCAAGCCCTAGAGCAGCACCTAGCAAGCTTCCCCTCTCTCTCTTGTTGTGTGTGGAGCTGCTAATTGCAGCAGGTCCTAACAAGGACGGATTGGGCACGAAGAGCAACACTAAATCGACCGCTTTGAGTTCGGCCAAGAGGCCTAAGCAGAAATCCGCAACCAATAGCCAAGATTTCCGGTTGTGTGTGAAGCTGCTGTTGCAGCAGGTTCGTAAACTGGAAAAGACCAGAGGTAGAAGACGATCCGAAATCGTCTAGAATCCGGCCCTGGACGCATGAGACACCAAAGAAAGGTAGCTTTGGCTTTTGATTGAGATTCTAAATCTAGAATCTGTAGCTTATAGCCTTAATTAGGTGCTAAATCGAGTTCGTCTACAATGAGATTTCCGTTTCTGTGCAGGTGCACGGCGTGCAACTCAGTTTGCACGGCGTGCAAAGTTACAGATAGCGGAACGAGTTTCTGCCCAGGTGCACGGCGTGCAAATCAGTTTGCACGGCGTGCAAGGTTGCAGAAAAGTAGAATAAGGGTGCATTGAAGGTGCACGGCGTACAGCCCAGGTGCACGGCGTGCACTCTGCTGTAAAGGAAAGAATTAGGCGTGGTTGTGGACGTTTTTCGGTGTATACGAACACACCGAAGTGGGTGAGTAGTAGTTCATCTAGAAATCAATATTTAACTCAAATTAATTATTTAATTGCTTCTGTATCAATTGATATAACTTCTAAACAGTATAGTTCATACAATAGAGAATGTTAGATTCATTAGAATCGAACTACGTAATATACTTAATGAAAATGATGAGATTTCCTGTATTATTGTTGCAATGTATTTACTGATTTCAAATATAGTTGTTTAGCATTGAAACTGGATAAATGATTCTGAATCATGTTTAATTATGATAATTATATATATGTGATGTTGTGATGTTTAGATTGTGCAAAATGCATGAAATGTGTTATTCCTGTTTAAATGTTTATTTGTTAATCAAGTATAGACCTAGATGCCCTAACGCCGTAGAACCCCTCGTGAGGTCTGCACCTTGGGGTGAAACGACCTACCTAGCGTGTGTCTAGATGGTCGGTGACTCGTGTTCAACAATAATCCGTGCGTGTGTCACGGTGGCACGAGGGCAGAAAAGCAGTGTTCAACAATAATCCGTGCGTGTGTCACGGTGGCACTGGGAAAAGAAAAAGAAAACACGGTTATCTAACACCATTCGTGCGTGTGTCGCGAAGGTAACCCTGTGAGACTCTCCGCCTGTGTGCTCAGGTTAAAGGAGGAGTCTAGAGTACACTCTTTTGAGAGTGCAGTGAGGCCGTGTGAGCCTGAGAGTCCTGTAGCAGACCAGGACAGCAGTCAGACTTAGCATTTCCCGGGTGTGTCGCTAAGTCTTGTACGGTGGGACCGTAGCATGAACTTGTTGCGGATCTTTATATGCAGAGTACACTGCATATATTTAGGGCATAATAAAATGAATAAATAATCATGTAGGTTCACAGTAAATTTATATAACTGTTCATTTACCTGAATTACCTGTTGATGATTTAGAATGTGATTATTATCTGTAGGTTTGTTATGTTATTAGAACTGCCTTGCTTAGTTCTGCATTTATGTTTAATTTCAATAGTATAAACCTGATGAGTTGTTTAGTGATAGCTAAGTGAAATACTATTCACTGAGCGAGTAGGCTCATACCTCTACTCAAAACATTTTCAGGTTATCATCAGCAGCAGGAAATCAGAAGGATCGATTTATCCTTACGCCTAGTCGATAGAAGGTTCGTAGTTAGTAGTTAGAGGTCTCTTAGTCCATTCCCCTCGATCCTCGGGACAAGGTGTGAGTGAGAGAGTGAATATGTATAAGATGTAAATTAACTGTTATGCTTTATTTTATGTCGAACAATGTAATATGCTGTAGACCCTGTTTATATTTTCTGCCAGTTAATAGAAATGCTTCCGCAGTTTGTTTAGTTTTCAATTGCAGTAATATCTTTATTTCTTTTAAGGAGAAATGAAAAGTTGGTTATGTGCTAATCCCACCTGTCGTGCCCTAATTTCGTGGTTTGTGGCTAAAGTGAAATTGGGGTGTGACAACTTTTGGTATCAGAGCTTTGGTTTGAGTACATAGTTACTCAAGGTCAGGGGACGATAAGAGACCAATAGGATTAAGGTTTAGGTATCTTTCTTCTATCTGTAATTTTCTAACAGGAAGTGTTCTGTTACATTATTGCAGATAGCAGGAAGAGGATGTGGTCACGAGAATCAAGTAATGAGCTTAAGATAAGTCGTTAAGAATCATTAAGGTCAAAAGATAAGGTTATAAGTAAGGCGAATGATGAATGATGTGTTGTAGCTCTGGAAGGTCTGAGTGTTTAGATACCCTGGCCAGGTGTCTGAATACTTAGATTGACCAGTATCAAGCTACTCTGTCTGTTCTTCTCTGGATGCCCTGGCCAGGTATGCAGAGGAAGGATAGGCTAGAGAGAAACCCTAGAAATCTTAGGGTCAAGAAATAAGAAATTAATGTAGGAGTAAGAGATTAAATAAGGAATGTGATATAACTCCTACTTTATATTGTTTATCTGATTTAAAGATCACTGGAAATGCTTTTATATGCATGAAATGAAATTTCCAGTTTGTAAAGTAAACATGATTCTTTTATATTGTTGTGTCATGAAGTGAATTGTTTAATGTTTGTTTTCTTTGTATTAATGTAGACCCAAAATTATGTTTATATGAGTTTGCCCTAGGTGGATATTCTTTCCACATGTTTAAGGTTAATAGGGGTTGATTAATCCCGAGTAGCTCTTGGCTTCAGGACTACAGGTTCGGCCTGGTCCGGCTGGCAGGATGCGTTACTGGGATCTAATGACTCCTATTAACAAGTAACATAAGAATAGAAGTATAAATGTTCTTAATCTTGAGAATTAGGGCTTGAGAAGCATAGACCCTAAATTGCCCAAATTAGGATTCAAATAACGCATGAATACAGAATTTGATAAATAGAATGTCTCACTAAATGATTTTTTAGTATCTTATATGTAACTCTAATTTGGCTAAAATTGGGATATGATTTGGATATATAAAATGTGAACAACATTGGAAGATATCAGAATTTTTGAAGAATGTTCTGACCTGTTCATCGGCTGAGTTTCAAACTCGACCAATCACATTTTCTGAATGATATAGCAGTGTGGTAATTGAATTTTATCTTTTTATTGGTACGTCCAATTGATCCCAAATTTTAATTATGTTTGAAAATCACAAATTTTAGACACTATTAATTTGGCGTAATTTTTGGATGACTTTTGATCTCTTCAGTAAGGTGTCGGTCGAGTTGCAACTCGACCGAATCTGCTGCAGACTGCTATATAGCAGCGCACTGTTCGATTTTTAATTAATTATTGGTAACTTGAAATGACCTGAAATTTTTACTGTAGGTTTAAAACTTTATTAGACACAACATATAAAATTTTCAAAATTTTTGGAGTTTCTGTTTACAGTTTAATAAATGAATTACAGAAACTATTATAAAACTGAATTTTCAGCTGAATGTGATTAAAGTTGAATGCTGGGTTAATATGTTATTGCCCCAAGCAAATCAATTTGATCTATATAATCCACCACACACAATAATGCTATGATATTGATTTAGACCAAAACCCTAGGATGATTAGGGTTGAAGTAGTTTAAAGGGTATCATTAGTGATGTAACCTTGTATGCCAATATCTTTGTTAAATAACGATCTTGGGATTTGTTCTATGAAAAGTAAACTGGTTTTGATAACGATCTAGGGTTTTGAAGAAGATAACCTGATCGGTACATGAACAACATGAGATGATTTAGAGGAATGAGTAAGACATAAACCTAAAATGTAACAATAAGTAAGTAGCATAGAAATCGGAGTATTATCCGATTATGATCCAAAGATAGTTGATGTAGTTCATGTTTTAAAGACATGGTGTCACTATCTTTATGATGTGACAATAGATTATCACCCTGGTAAAGAGAATGTGGTAGATGATGTTTCTAGCAGAAAGTCAAGTTCAACAGCCAATGCATTCTCTATGACAGGTTTCAATAGAGACCTGCTAGTAGAAATGTGGAAGTTGAACTTAGGCTTAGGGGTAATAACACAGAGTGATTTGATTGTATAAATGTAAGTTAAGCTTACTTCTTATGATCAGATCAAGAAACTATAAAAGGGTGATAGTGACTTAAGCCATACCATGCATGACCTGATAGGAGAAAAAGAGACTACAGTTTAAGTTTTTATGATGATAAGGTGTTATATTGACATGACATGTTGTGTGTATCTCAAGATAGTGTAAAATTCTTTAAGGGGAAAAGCTGAAAGAAAAGAATTTTTATAGAAGTGTATGTATTGATATATGCTATGTTTTTAGGAAGACACTAAAATGTATATGAAATCCAATAAGTTGAAATGGATGGTCAGATATGCAGAAGGATGTAACTGAGTACGTGGTTAGAAGTAGTGTGTACCAGTAGGTTAAAGCTAAACCCTAGAGACCTATAGCTACCTTGTAATCTTTTTCTATGCCTGAATGAGAATGGGAATTTATCACAATGGATTTTGTGGTAAGATTTCCCAGGACACTTAGAGGTTGTGATTCGATATGAATGATTGTGGACAGATTAATTTAGTCTGCTCGCTTTCTTCATATTAAGTCAACCTTTGATGTCTCAAAACTTGACTAAGATATACATGGATGAAATAATTAGGTTGCTTGATAATCCAGTTCCAATCATGTCATTTTGAGATCCTAAGTTCACATCTAGGTTGTGGAAACAGTTGCATCGTGCTTCGGGCACAAAGTTAAGATTCGATACAACCTTTTCATCCGCAGACGGATGGTTAGTTTGAGAGAACCATTCAGACTCTTGAGAACATGCTGAGAGCATGTGTTTTGCTTTTCAGTGGAAATGGGAAGAACATTTAAGTCTTATAGAGTTTGCTTAATGTGAATGTTGAGTTTAGAAATACACAACTGATAATGGTTCGGTTTGAATAAAAACCCAGACAGCACAGTTTTGGTAAACCATCAGGTGCATGATTTCAAGATAGTAAGATAGCATTAAAATATGTAAATAAACCTAAATACCTGCTTCCTGTTATGTTAATGTGTGTGATCTGACATTTTACATGATTTGGCACTTTTCATTAAGATATCATTAGAAATTCTCAAGTACTATTAAATACTTGTGTAATGATACGTAAATAACTCTTAATTGAGTTATGTGATGCATAAACCAGGAATTTGGTTAATATGCACGTTCTTCGAGAAAATTTAAGTAATTGAACAATAGTACAGATGGTTTGTTATATGCGAAGTAAATAGCTTTTATTGATGTAATAAGATGTTCAATTACATGAATCCGGTATGTATGTGCCAAAATTGATTGAGTTTGGAATATTTATGAATTTTTAATCTGTCTGCATGCATGATATAAACATTACTCGGTAATTACAATGATTTGAAATATATTGTTCTGCCAGTTGTAGAATGATACCGTATTGTGATTTGAATTGAAATCTAACAGATGAGATAATGGAAACCCTAAGAGTAGGGTGTTGCCATGTGGTTAGTGAATGAGGAAACCCTAAGAGTAGGGTGTTGGCATGTGATGAATGAACAAGGCAAATGAAACCCTGAGGATAGGGTGTACGATGAATCAAGTATTTTGATATTAGTTTTCAGTATGAGATGTGATGATTTTAACAGTTAAATTGCATGATTTTAACTTAGCACCAGATTGACATGTATTCTGTTTATTTAAGAATTTTAGTCTGTTTGCATGAATAGTATAAAAATTTCTTGGTAATTACCATAAAGTGAGATACTGTTATAACAATTCAGGAAAGACAAAGTTTTGTGGGTTGGTCTGGGATCAGATCAGATGTGTTCTAGGTTAAGGGACTTATACAGATGATTGATCGGAGGATCAAGAAACTCACGAATTGTGAGATATCATTAGTAATAATTTTGTGGAGAAATCTTGACCTAGAGGAAGACACGTGGAAACACGAGTTAGGATTGAATGACAAGTTTCCTTTTCTCTTTTAGGAATTTCGGGACGAAATTCTAATAAGGGAGGGAGATTGTTACGACCCATATCAGAGTTAGTCAATAAATACCTTGAATTACGTAAAACACCTCAGTTAGTGCTAAGCTTTTGTTAAACATCATGAATAATCAAGATAAGACAACATGTGGACCAATAGTCAAGATTTAATCATCTGAGGTAATTAATGATAATAGTAATGATGATTGTTGAGTTAATTGAGTTGAGTTGAGTGCTGACTAATGCAATTAGTGTTGAATATCAAATTAAATATCATGGTTAATCAAATAAGTTAATATGTGAATCAATAGTTAAGTTTAAATCACCTAAGGCGACTAATGATATCAATGTTGATTAATTAGTTAATTAGGTTGAGTTGAATGTTCAATGATTGCAATTAGTGATTTGACCTGATGTGACAAGCTAGTTAATATGATTTTATGCCCTGGGATGATAGAGGATTCCGTGCTTAAACCGTTGCAAGAAAAATCACCCGAAACCGACTTCCGAGTTAAAAGATACGGGCATTTGAGTGTTCAGGGACCTAGATGTAGTTTTAGATTTTTGCTGGGCATTTTGCATGACGGCCCCTCCGCGAACCGACCCTTCTCTTCTTCTTCTTCGCCCGATAGAACAGTAATACGGAAAAAGTGCCGACAGAGCAACAGAGAGGGGCGATCGTATGGCGATTTTAGGGGAAACAACTAGCCACCGAGCTCCATAGACCTTCGTCCTTCTTCCTCCTCCATTCCTATCTCCACTCCACCCGCCTAGCCACCAGCAGCAGCCCGAGCTGCTAGGGCGCCGGCCAGCAGAGCTGCGGCCAAGCAACAGGGCGCCGACCAGAGGTCCTTTGGTGCGGCCAGCTTCTCCACTCAACGGCGTCGAGGTCGTCCTTGAAGCCCTAGCAGCAATCCGCCGCCATCAAGCCCTAGAGCAGCACCTAGCAAGCTTCCCCTCTCTCTCTTGTTGTGTGTGGAGCTGCTAATTGCAGCAAGTCCTAACAAGGACGGATTGGGCACGAAGAGCAACACTAAATCGACCGCTTTGAGTTCGGCCAAGAGGCCTAAGCAGAAATCCGCAACCAATAGCCAAGATTTCCGGTTGTGTGTGAAGCTGCTGTTGCAGCAGGTTCGTAAACTAGAAAAGACCAGAGGTAGAAGACGATCCGAAATCGTCTAGAATCCGGCCCTGGACGCATGAGACACCAAAGAAAGGTAGCTTTGGCTTTTGATTGAGATTCCAAATCTAGAATCTGTAGCTTATAGCCTTAATTAGGTGCTAAATCGAGTTCGTCTACAATGAGATTTCCGTTTCTGTGCAGGTGCACGGCGTGCAACTCAGTTTGCACGGCGTGCAAAGTTACAGATAGCGGAACGAGTTTCTGCCCAGGTGCACGGCGTGCAAATCAGTTTGCACGGCGTGCAAGGTTGCAGAAAAGTAGAATAAGGGTGCATTGAAGGTGCACGGCGTACAGCCCAGGTGCACGGCGTGCACTCTGCTGTAAAGGAAAGAATTAGGCGTGGTTGTGGACGTTTTTCGGTGTATACGAACACACCGAAGTGGGTGAGTAGTAGTTCATCTAGAAATCAATATTTAACTCAAATTAATTATTTAATTGCTTCTGTATCAATTGATATAACTTCTAAACAGTATAGTTCATACAATAGAGAATGTTAGATTCATTAGAATCGAACTACGTAATATACTTAATGAAAATGATGAGATTTCCTGTATTATTGTTGCAATGTATTTACTGATTTCAAATATAGTTGTTTAGCATTGAAACTGGATAAATGATTCTGAATCATGTTTAATTATGATAATTATATATATGTGCTGTTGTGATGTTTAGATTGTGCAAAATGCATGAAATGTGTTATTCCTGTTTAAATGTTTATTTGTTAATCAAGTATAGACCTAGATGCCCTAACGCCGTAGAACCCCTCGTGAGGTCTGCACCTTGGGGTGAAACGACCTACCTAGCGTGTGTCTAGATGGTCGGTGACTCGTGTTCAACAATAATCCGTGCGTGTGTCACGGTGGCACGAGGGCAGAAAAGTAGTGTTCAACAATAATCCGTGCGTGTGTCACGGTGGCACTGGGAAAAGAAAAAGAAAACACGGTTATCTAACACCATTCGTGCGTGTGTCGCGAAGGTAACCCTGTGAGACTCTCCGCCTGTGTGCTCAGGTTAAAGGAGGAGTCTAGAGTACACTCTTTTGAGAGTGCAGTGAGGCCGTGTGAGCCTGAGAGTCCTGTAGCAGACCAGGACAGCAGTCAGACTTAGCATTTCCCGGGTGTGTCGCTAAGTCTTGTACGGTGGGACCGTAGCATGAACTTGCTGCGGATCTTTATATGCAGAGTACACTGCATATATTTAGGGCATAATAAAATGAATAAATAATCATGTAGGTTCACAGTAAATTTATATAACTGTTCATTTACCTGAATTACCTGTTGATGATTTAGAATGTGATTATTATCTGTAGGTTTGTTATGTTATTAGAACTGCCTTGCTTAGTTCTGCATTTATGTTTAATTTCAATAGTATAAACCTGATGAGTTGTTTAGTGATAGCTAAGTGAAATACTATTCACTGAGCGAGTAGGCTCATACCTCTACTCAAAACATTTTCAGGTTATCATCAGCAGTAGGAAATCAGAAGGATCGATTTATCCTTACGCCTAGTCGATAGAAGGTTCGTAGTTAGTAGTTAGAGGTCTCTTAGTCCATTCCCCTCGATCCTCGGGACAAGGTGTGAGTGAGAGAGTGAATATGTATAAGATGTAAATTAACTGTTATGCTTTATTTTATGTCGAACAATGTAATATGCTGTAGACCCTGTTTATATTTTCTGCCAGTTAATAGAAATGCTTCCGCAGTTTGTTTAGTTTTCAATTGCAGTAATATCTTTATTTCTTTTAAGGAGAAATGAAAAGTTGGTTATGTGCTAATCCCACCTGTCGTGCCCTAATTTCGTGGTTTGTGGCTAAAGTGAAATTGGGGTGTGACATAATATCTGCTTCAGGTATACGTGTTGACCCTAAAAAGGTAGAATCTGTCCTGCAATGGGAACAGTCAAAGACACTGACAGAGATTCGAAGTTTCTTAGGGTTGGCAGGCTATTACAGGAGATTCATTAAGAACTTCATTTCTATAGCTTTACCCTTGACTAAGTTGACCAGGAAGGATGTTTCTTTTACCTAGAGTGACAAGTGTCAACAATCTTTCCAGCTGTTGAAAGAGAGGTTGACTAGTGCACCAGTTCTGGTATTACCTGAGCAAGGGAAAGGGTATATAGTTTTCTGTGATGCCTCTAAAAATGGACTAGGATGTGTGTTAATGCAGGATAAACAAGTGCTTTCTCTTGCTTCTCGACAACTTAAGAAATATGAGGAGAATTATCTGACACATGATTTAGAACTAGCTGCTGTAGTTCATGCCTTGAAAATCTGGAGACATTATCTTTATGGAGAGACATTCCAGATTTTCACAGACCATAAGAACCTTAAGTATATCTTTTCTCAGCATGAGCTTAATATGAGGCAACGCCGCTGGATGGAGTTAATCAAGGACTACGATTGTACAATTTATTATCATCCATGGAAGGCCAATGTAGTTGTTGATGCTTTGAGTAGGAAATCAGCAACACCAGCCCTAGACAGAGCACAGTTGAATTCTTTGGTGTGCTCTAGGAGGGATATGCTTATCTCTTTAAGGCAAGACAATATACAGTTAAAAGTATCATTGTTATCTGGGTTGTTACTGAGATGCACATAAAACCTACTCTGAGACAGCAGATTAAGGAGGCACAACAAGTTGATGTCGTAGTTCAGCAGATTAGGTCAGAATATGGTAGTGAGAAATGAGATGGTTTCCATGATTCAGATGATCATGTAGCTTGTTATCATGGTAGAATGATAATGCATGATGTGGATAACTTGAGGAAGTTACCCTGGAAGAAGCTCATTCTTCAATGTATGTTATGCATCCAGGAAGCACCAAGATGTATCGAAACTTGAAAGATATGTATTGGTGGCCTGGTTTGAAGAAGGACGTTGTTGAGTTTGTTATCTGGTGTCCTGTATGTCAGCAAGTTAAAGTTGAACACCAGAAGCCTGCAGGAACAATGCAACCTTTACCCATACCACAATGGAAGTGGGATCATGTAACCATGGATTTTGTGGTTGATTTACCCAGAACAGCCAAAGGACATGATTCCATTTGGGTAATAGTTGATAGGTTGACAAAGACAACACATTTTTTACCTATCAAAACAACCTATTCTGCTGAGAAGTTGGCACAGTTATATGTAGATGAGATAATACGACTGCATGGAGTCCCATTTACCATTGTTTCTGATAGAGGTCCCCAGTTTATAAGTCATTTTTGAGAGGTCCCCAGTTTACAAGTCATTTTTGGGAGTGACTTCATAAAGCTTTAGGCACAAAGTTAAGGTTTAGTATAGCCTTTCATCCTCAGACTGATGGACAATCATAAAGGACTATACAGACCTTGGAGGACTTGCTTAGAGCATGTGTTCTTCAGTTTATAGGAAGCTGGGATCTACACCTAAGCTTGATAGAGTTTGCCTATAACAATAGCTATCAACATAGCATTGATATGGCACCTTACGAAGCTTTGTATGGTATACGTTGTAGATCTCCCTTGTGTTGGTATGAAACCAGTGAATATCAACTTTTAGGTCCTAATCTTGTGCAGCAGACCACTGAGAAGATTAAAATAATACAACAACAGTTAAAGACTGCACAGGATAGGTAGAAATCTTACGCTGATAAGCGTCGTAGACCTTTAGAATTCCATGTTGGAGATAGAGTGTACCTCAAGGTCTCACCCTGGAAAGGAGTTCTTAGATTTGGAAGGAAAGGAAAGTTAGCTCCTAGGTTTATGGGGCCTTATCCAATTATTGAACAGATTGGAAAGGTAGCTTATAAGCTAGAGTTACCACCTGAGCTGCAAAAGTTACACCCAGTGTTCCACATTTCCATGCTAAGGAAATGTCATCCTGACACAGAATCAGTTCTACAGCCCATGGAAATAGAATTGAACAATGATATATCCTATGTTGAAGGACCTATGTTGATTCTTGATAGAAGGATCAAGAAGCTAAAGAAGAAAAACATTAGTCTTGTAAAAGTCCTCTGGAATCATCATGGCGTTGAAGAAGCTACATGGGAAATAGAGGAAGAAATGAGGAGGAAATACCCTACTCTTTTCTCTTAATATGTTTTATAATTATTTCGGGGACGAAATCCTTGTAAGGGGTGGATAATTTGTAACATCCTTGACCTGGGTTATGAACTAACCCTAGGTGTTTTGCTTAAATATGTGATTATATGCTTTTGGTTATCTTTTTAAATGTAATTAAGGCTTTTGAGGAACTTATATTTCAATTTTAGTCCTTTTTGTATAATAGTGAAACATTGTTTTGTTTATAATGGACTAATGTGCAAATTACCCAAGTAGAGGGGTTAACTTGCAATTTGCACATGTTAAGATGTTCCTCTGATGATGAGACATCATAATAATGAATATTATGTGGTGGTATGGATTCCACAAGCTTGGGCACCAAGATATAGCTTGTAGAGCAATCCTTGTGCTGTAAAACCTAGTTTTGGTGTAATGTGCAAAATTACCCAAAACCTAGGGTTCAACATATAAAATGTATCCTCTACAGTATCTCTCATATTTATTGGCATCAAGTAGAGCAAATAAAATGAGAAGGGTGCCTCATTTGAATTATCAAGGAGGAGAGATAATCTTGATGTTGAAATACTCAAAATTTAAGCAAATGGCCCTTTTATATATACAACTTATTAAGATGTTTGGTTTCTTTTCCTTTAAACCTTGGATAATGGAGGAGTTTGCATGAGTTTAGTAAGTGGAAAACGTGGCCAAAGATGGAGCAAGCCTTAGTGGATATGTTTGGGAAATAAAAAGGAATTAGTTATCCTTTTTCTTTTGTTTAGAAAAGACCCATAATTATATAAGCAATCCTTCCAAATAAACAAGGGATCGTTTCCCTTAGTTCTTTTCTTCTCAAACCTGCTTTGGCCGACCAAGGAGGAGATCTGGAGCATAGGAAGGACGACCAAGCTGGTTTGGTAAGTATGGATCACCATCTACCTTGAATTCATGGTGGAAACAATAAAACAAGGTTGGTTTATTGGTGTTTTTCATACGATTCTTCTTTCTAGCCATCTTCTCCATCCAACACTTGAAGAACGAAGCTTGGACAACTGCTGGAGCTTCATCCACCATTAAAGCTACGAAGCTTGGAGCTCTAGATCAGTCCTAGAGGCGGGTTTTATAATTGTAACCCTTATGCTTTGTTAATGCATCCTTCTTTCCTAAAACTGTTGCTTATACTTCTTCTTTAGACACCTTTGGGTGTTCTTGCTATCATTTCCGTGAAGAACAACCCATGTTCTTGAGGTAGAAGATGATGACGTTAATTCCTATGTTTATCCAAGTTTTTACTTTAGCAAACGGTCTCCCAAACTTGCTCAAACGGTTTGTTAAACCGTTTGGAGCAAACGGTTTCAAACTGTTTTGAATGCAAACGGTTTCACAAGAACGCATGGAAGCAAACGGTCCAAGACTGTTTGGAGGTGTTGACTAGGCATTGACCATTTGGAGGTCTATTGAGAGTAATATGAATTAATCACCTACCAATAATCATCAATTAATTCCAAGTGAATCACCAATTGAAGGCTCATCAACCACCTAAACCCTAATCGGGTCTATTGCTGATTTTCAATAATTCAATTATGTTGAAGTTTGGGTTGGATGACCCAAAGGGTTTCAAAACCATTTGGGAATCACCCAAACGGTCTCAAGACCGTTTGGTGATCACCCAAGACCATTTGGAGCTCTAGGGTTAAGTATGGTTGACCAATTGAGGATCCAATGATAGCAAGTTGATGTATAACGATTGCTGATTTGATGACCAAACTTAGGATCCAAACCCTAAATGAATGACTTGGATTTTGATAAAATAATGGGAAAACGGTCTCAAGACCATTTGGAGGTCATCCAAACAATCCCAAGACCATTTGGGGTCAGGTCATGATCAAATTGAATAATGGTTCAATGGTTTCAAATCAATTAGACTCACATTGAAGTATGTTGAAGGGTCATCGATTTCAAACCCTAATCCAATTGATCCAAACTCTAATTGATGATCAATTGAGAGTTAATTGAGTGTCAAATCAGTTGAGGGTTGACCTAATTAACTCAATTGATGAGTGGCTAATAAGTACATGATCGATTGAGGGGTTCAACATTGGAAACCCTAATTCAATTGAAGTGGTTGAGACACTTTTTGGTCCTTGCAGTTTTGAGGTGGTTTGGACCAAACGGTCTCAAGACCGTTTGAGTTCAAATGGTCTAAAGACTGTTTGGGACCAAACGATCCCAAACCGTTTAGTCTCATGCGGTTTTAAGGTCCATTATGTCCATGCGGTTTCAAAGTCAAACTTGACCAAACGGTCTTCACCTCATCTTGGGCAAACGGTCTTGAGTGTGCACTTTACCAAACAGTTTCAAAAGTCAACAAGACCAAACGGTCTTCATTACCAAACGGTTTCAAGGGCATTCCAAGACCGTTTGGAGGTAAAGTGTGCAAAACCATTTGAGGTTTAAAAAGGTCAAGATCGTTTGATGCTGTAGTGGTCAAGATGGTTTAGTGGTTGATTAATCTAAACCTCGTAGATACCCAAAGTGATTAAGGGACCAAGTAATAAGTTGATTAATGCATATTATAATCAGTGGTGACCATCACAAAGGTATCCTTGATGGAATAAAGTGATTAGTACTCTTTGAATGAGTAAAGCCTTAATAATCACAATAGTAATGACATAACCTATGATATCAATCTTGAGTTGACTTAGCCTAGTCAAGGTAATGTAAATGTCAACTTATAGAAAGATGAGAGAGAAAATTTCTTATATGAATGTTAATCAATTAATGGACTCCCAATATGAATGAATACATAATTAGGGTATGATCCATGATAGTGAGATCATGAAACCCTAATCATGACAGCTAATGAATCTTAATCCTAATTGAGGGCATTAATGGAAGTAATCCTAATACATGATGATGGTATGATCTTAATTCATTGTAGTGTGAATAGTAAACCCTAAATATAAGGTAATATGATGTAATGTGAATAGTAAACCCTAATCTAGGGTAATGTGATGATGTGAACAGAAAACCCTAATTTTGGGTTATGCTTTATAGCATGAAGCTTTTTAATTGAATAATGAAATGAGGAATCATTATTCCTAATTAAGCTAAAGGGGTTGGTTAACCCTAATTGAATTGAATAAGAAACCCTAACCCTAGAAACCAGCCATGGTAATGTAAAACGGTCATGGTAATCTTCTTTAGCACGACCGTGCAAGGTAGCATGGTCGTGGTGTTCTATACTTGACTTGGAAATAATTTGTATTGTGCTAATACAGATATAATGTGCATGTTATCAATTGTGTTAGTCATGCAGGTCTTTATAAAGAAGTGAGCATAGCCAGGTAAGGGTTATGATGCCATGTTCATTAAAAGCACTTTATAAGCTTTGGAAGCAATAATATGTTATGTTGCCTAGTGAGAGGTAACAAATGAACTTGATAAACTGTATGACCCATGAGAAATACCTGCATTTCTACAATCATGTTCAAATTGTTAAATGACTTGATGGCTATATGTTACTTGGTAACAAGTGTTTTGATGATCTAAGGGTTTGAACACCCATATTCCTGAACCATAATGATGAGATGGTTAGGGATTGATATCCCAATGATAACTAGATGTGAAATGAAATTGATACAATTAGTACTCTTCTTTATAGCAATTGTTCTAATGGTTTATGTTTGAAAACATGCCTGATGCTAAAAGGATGCTATAATGTGCTTAAATAATCAAGTATAATGATATCATGTAGAGCCCTGACCATAGATCCATCATTGCCAGAAGTTAAATGATGATGAAACAGGTTTTCCTAAGGGAACTCCTGGAGAGCATACTTTTGAGTATGTGGGGGTTATGGATATGAATATCCTTACGTCCTAATGAGGGAATTGATGTGAGATGTACAATTAATCTCTCAATCCTTCATTATATGTTTATGTCGGGATGACGTATCACTAATCTCCTGATGATGTTTTTAATGCCGCATCGATGAGAGATAAATAAGAAATCCCTCGATGGTGAAGAGAGTACAGCATGCCACTGTAACTCTATTAGCAAAGTTCCCAGAATACCCTGGAAAGCTATTTAAGCAGAGACACAAGATGTCCTGCATGTTGTACCTCACATTGACTGAGGAAGATGAGGTCATAGGAATCCGGCTCTTCTGATGACCTATGTATGGTACTGATTGCGATTTCGTAATGGTCGGTTGGAGTATGAGCGGTATATCTCATCTCCTTAGGGCATAAACATGTTTGAAAAATGTAAATCAGCCGTATAGCTTAATTGCTTAGGTTGAACTACGAGAAACAATGATTGATGATACATTGTTTATAGTGTTCTAGTTGAATAACTAGTATACATGTTCTTCATGTTCCTTTTTGATATAAGTCTTGTCATTCAATCAAGTTATAATTGAAATGATTACTTAGAGAATGTTGCTCTACTTAGTTTAATCAATGAATTGCCTGCTGTTAAATAATTATAGTTCTGCTGCCCATTGTTATCTTAATCTTTGCAATAATAATGCTTCTGGCGAAGAGTTATAACTCTCGCTGGGACAATTATTCAATTGTCTCACCCCCGTGGGATTCAACTTTTTTGGTAGATGTCGAGGAAGAAGGAACCATCCAGTGGGTGAGCAACAGCAGCAGCAGCAACATCCTACACAACAGTTATCTTCAGGTGGAGACACTGTCTGTCAAGTCTTGTATATAGAATGTCCTATGTGTCGTCTCTGTACTCTCAGGTCCTAGGAGTCAGTAGATGGTTTAATCTAGATCTGAGATTTTTGGCGCAATGCCTCGAGTTTTGTATCTTGTCTTGTACAGTTCAACAAGGCAACCAGTGTTGTGACTCTCGAGATGTGATATTACAGAGATGTAGTGGTAAATCAGTTTGTAAATAACTTATCTTGTTTCTTTATGAAAGAGTTTTACCATTTGTGGATCTCTTTACAAAAAGATTTACTTTTTAGTGATTTTTAAGTAATTCCGCTGCTAATTAATCGCTTCCGCATTAGTTTAAATTAGTTGATCTTGTTTTTGCGAGACGATCGTCGCATAGCTCTTCTAAAGAAAGGACATGCATAGTTAAGATTCCATATGCATCCACAATCAAATCCATCTTGTAAGCAATGTTGTGTACATGTGTCACCATTTCATATGCTTTAAGCACGATGAGTATGTACATGTCAGATCCCGATGAAGGTCACTAGATTGTTGTAGAGAACATCCTCAAGTACTTGAGAAGAAATGAGTATTAATTCCTAATTTATGGTGGGGGGATAGTTGGTTGTAAAATGTTACACAGATTCAAGCTTCCAAACTGGCAAGGACAATTACCGATCCCAATCAGGTTTTGTGTTTTGCCTCGATGGTAGAGCGGTGAGCTAGAAAAATTCCAAGTAAGAAACAATGGTTGGTTCTACAATAGAGGATGAGTACAGTGTTACCTCCAGTGCAACAAACAAAGTTGTATGGATCAAGAAGTTTATTTGTAAAGAAGGAGTGGTTCCATCCATTGATGATGCAATAGAGCTATATTGTGACAACAATGGAACTATTGCACAAGCTAAGGAACCCAAATCTCATCAGTGTTCCAAGAACATAACTAGACATTACCATCTCATAAGATAGATCATACAACGAGGAAATGTTAAGATCTATAGAGTACCATCTAAAAAAAAAGTTTTTGATACCAAAATAAAAGAACTTTCATATTTGAAACATGATGGTCATAATAGATCACTTGGGATTATATTTATGAGTGATTTTGGCACTAGTACAAGTTGGAGATTGTTGGTTGTATGCCTTGATATATATCATGTGATGATTGTAATACATATACTTCATATATGATTTGATTATTAATAAAAGGCAATTCTACTTATCAATTTTATTTCAATATTGAGATAATGAATAAACTTAATAATGTCCTAAGAATGTCTTATATCGATGATTATGGTTTGGGTTGAGGACCTAAACATGAGACAATATGTATGATTGGAGTTCTCATTCTTTTTATGTCCCTAGTTGTCTATTATTGTGGATACTATAGGAGGATAGTAATATAAAGACTAGCATGTATTGTGAGTGATGAATATATATCTTTGTTCATAATATTGGATATCATCTTAGGTACATGAGTACTTGTTAGAGAACAAGTTGTACTGGACAGATTCACCTTGAGAATGACACATGGAAGTCATGTAATGGCATGCCAATGTCATATCTCAATCTGATAGTGATGACTATGATCCTTAGAGCTAAAGTCACTACAGTGATCACATGTTATTTTGTGTACCTTAACCACTAGTGCAACATGTTGTGAACAAATATTGCCAAACAGGTAGTGATTTGGTGCATTGTGACACTTGTGGATTATATCGAGTGATGTGGATGGGATTTTTCCCTCATTTAGAGTGATATCACAGCCACTTGATAAGAGAGACAATGGAAATGTAGGCCATTCTTATGTGACTCAATATATGATATCGAGCTCACAATATCTCTAATAGTCTGATCCAATTCAAGGAATGTAGATTCAATAATAAGAGCATGACAGTTCCATGCCTTAGATTGAATATGAAAATCTATGACAAATGGATTATACAGTTACGGTAACATTGATCACTTTACAAGTTAAAGTTTTTCTCTAACTCATTCTAATTAATTGGATGACAATGATCTGTTTCTAGAAACCAATCTTTGCTTATGAGGTTTTAGACATCATTGGTGATGTAATCAAGAACCTACCAGGTCGCATGCAAAAGGATGCATAAGGGAATTGAAGTTCACATTCAAACATAAGATTAAAATGGTTTGAATCATAAATATACTAATATTCTTCCGATTTAGGTGACACAAATGTCCATTTGGTCGAATGCATTGGTGTGTCCATTGCATGACTAGATTCCACTTTGGGAAAGTGATCATTCGAGTGACTCACTTAGTGAGTAGGATGATTCGAATCCAAAAGGGAAAATATACATATTTGATATGTAATCAAATTGGTAAACCAATTCAGATTGGAGTGGCAATTTAGAGGACTCACTTGACCAGTTGGATGATTCCCAACCGATTTAGTCCTAGCAGGGACCCAATGGGGTGACGGGGTGTCCCATTCAGATGACTAGAATGGTAGTTCGTGTTTTCAATTTTGATATTGTTTTTAAGATTGTGATTAGGAAGGGGATTGGAATTAAGAAATTCTAAGACCATGATTCTCCTTTATAAAGGATGTTCATTCCATTATAGTACACACTTGGTTCATTTTGTAAGACAAGTTGGCATCATATTTTCTCTTTTTGAGAGAGAGAAAACTTCTCTAAGGATGGATGCTCAAGATATGAGAAGAAAGGGAGTTTTGGGATGACTAGCACGTCAAATATTGTAATTTTTCTTCAACTTGAGGACCAAGGTGGTGCACCACATTGTCCCTCATTCTTGTAAATGAATTAGAGGTCAAGGCACTTGTGTGGAGGCCTGGAGAAGGCATTCCACAAGACAACAAGAAGGTGTTGCAAAGAAGACAATCGTGTAGTATCTTGGTGGCTGATTCGAATTATAATTCAAATTCTTTATTGAAAAAAGATGTGTATCGTTGTTGGAAAATTAGTGTGTGTAAAGGTATAGTATTTATACTTTCTATGTATTTTGTTCATTGAAATTGTATAGCTATGACGAATATGATGGTTATAGTAGAACGGGAAGGAGAATTTTATTATTTTGTTATGCCACCTTCCCAAAAACCCTACATTGATGAGTACTCATATGCAACACGGGGCATTTCCTTTGTGGTACTATTTGCAAATCCATCCACATACTTTTTGATAAGTCTTATTAGTGTTTATTTCATCCTACACTAGTAACATTTATCTTTTTATTAACTATATATATTTTTAGGTAAACATTTTCTTAACATGTGTTCGTTGTGTGTAGGTGGTTGACTTTGATTTTATAGAGGAGACATATCATGTATAATATGAGTTTGTATTTTTACATCCTTCAATCATGGGTGAATGTTGGTGGGAAGCTCCTGCTCCACCTAAGCATATTCGTAAGGAACATGAGGGTTATGGTGACATCCATGGGTTTTGTCTTAATTTTGATCCTAGCATTGGAGATTTGAGCCATTTCTTGAATATACAAGGGCAGTACGGACTCTTTTTTTTATTGAGGATGACTTATGTAGGATGTCACGTGAAAGGGAGGCATCTCATAACTTTAGTTGAGGACCTTCAGAGGATTTTTTGGCTTGAACATTTCAATAGGGTACGTAGGAAGTCAACAACACTACAATACCCTTGGTCATGGCTACAATGTGAATATGAGGAACATACATTATGTAGACATGGTCTTGGTAGTGGATTGACATGGATGAAAGATTACTATAGAGTCATGTTATACGTCTTGGTAGTGGATCCACATGGGTGCAAGATTCCTATAGAGTCATGTTGTATAAATATTGGGTTTGATCAGTGTTGTTAAATCAATGCATTCTTAGTGTTTGATGGCCATGCTTTACCTAAGCCTTGGTCCAAAAAAATGAAGCATGTTGAACCTCAGAGAGGCACCACTTCTATATTTCTTCTTGTGACAAGTTACCCTTGTTCACGCAACTCAAGGGTTAGTGGAAGAAATTGACTAGCAAGTTTCACAAATACTTGAGCTTGCATATATATTTATTTTCTTCTTTGCAATATGTTTTCTCATTTACAGTGAAACTAGTGTGTTATAATAATTTTATAATGTTCTATAATAATTTTATATGTGATTTCTTTATGAAAATAATATCTTGGTATATATGAAATATATTCTCTTCTTTGATACCCCTGATTTGTGGACATATTAGAGTTCTAGAGGGGATTCATAGTTCAAGTAGGAGTCTGAGCATGGGCCCACCATAGGGCACTAAAAATTATCTTGATTTGTGACTTGTAAATAGTGATAGATTCTTCAAATTTTATCCATCCCCAATTCCAAGTCATAATCATCTCGGGAATTACATTTATGTAGTGCATTCGATATGGGATGATTATATATGTTGGTCAAGGCAATTAGTTGATCTTCATACCTTCTCTTCTTTATTTATATCATTCCTTTAAAGTTTTATCTATCAAGATCCAGCGAGCCTATTGTATCTATTCATGTCCCTCTTCTCAGGAGTCATCTCCTAAACCTTTCCTTGGTGTAGAATTGGATTATTGATTTGTCAAAGATAGAGGAGGAGGAGTTTTGACTAGTATCAGCATGACACAACATCTCAATATCTTGTGTTGGTCCATGTGGTTCAGGAATATATGTAAGGGGTGATCTCTTTCTAGGATACGAAGTTCCTTTATTTCATTTTTAGGGAGTCAATGTTGGCTCCTAACCTAGAAGATTTGGCTATGATCGCCCACATGCATATGTATGATCATGGTCTTACATTTTGATGAAGTTAGGTTGAACTATTGATCTAGTTGATGTGTTTTGTATGAATAAGGCAAGAGTTTCATAATTGATGTTTCATTAAATATGATCTAATTTGGGAGTCATTTCAGGATCAATCATGTGGAGGTCCACGATTGATGATAGAAGTTATTGCACTAACAAATGCACCTAGGAATATGTCCCTGAGTTTTTACCTAATCGGCATGTAACTATAACCACCTGCAAGTTGATGAGTCTTATTCTAGTATATTTCTAGGATTGAACCCAAAGGACATCCTTATTCAAAATTAGTTATTGAATCCAAGAAACTAAGATTTCATATTTAGTAAATGGTTGGTTAGTTGATGATTAAAATAATGTAAGAGACTGAAAAGAATGGTAAATAGAGGATTGAAAACAATATTTAGAGAATATTGGGGCATGTGGGTTTCACCATCATCACCTATGTAATCATCCTAACTATTACAATTCAACACTTACAGCTATGTAGATTAGGAACATGTGAACTTTCCTCCTTCTAGAACATAGTTTGGCACAAGGATTGACCTCCCCATGTGCTTGAGGTATCATTACCTATATATCATCACCCAATCATCTTATATAACTCCTTGTATGACCTCATTCATATTCATATGCATTCATTTGATGATCTAACCCTAAATTTTGTGATATCTACGATGAGAGTTATATCAAACATCCAAATTGAGTGATCAATTCAAAGAGTAAGAAATAAACAAATAAAGAACAATCTAATTAAAATATTGACTTTGATAACAACTTAGAATAAAATATGGGTGATGGATACTCCCCATGCCCCGGTGAAGGAGTCTACTTGCTCATATCCATGAAGTAAGTGTAATTACAAAGGAAGAGGTAAGAGAGCATCTCACTAAAGATGGTGAAGTAGGCAATCAGTGATCTCCAACTACAGTTCCCTGCTCTAGAGTAGTAGTTTTGACAATCTCCATGAAGAGGGTGATGTCATTTTCTCTATTCTCTATATATTGCACCAAAAATGGATTTGGAATCAAGCATTGACGACCCCTCAAATGTTAGGTTAGGTTTTCTATATAGATTGCTCTCCCCAGGCCCGCTAAACTCAATTTGGATGGGCAAGCAGTTGTAATCTGCTTTTCATGTCTATCTCTAGTTGCCTGCCATGCTTTTCAGGTCAGGAGATTGGCCTTTAAGTGGGGTTGTATGTTGAATCTCTGGTCACATGATTGATTTGACGAGTCAGGGGACTCATTCTCATAATCCTCCTAGAGACAGTTTGGGTCGATCGATCCAAAGGTGAATAGCCCTACTGTATTTACCTTGTTGGCAACATGATATAGCAAAATTGTTCGACTCATGAAGTGATACGGTTGATCGGTAGGTCACTAAAAGCTTTGTGGGTCATCACTTTTAAGCACACAATTTCAAACACCTAAATTTCTTGGTGGGTCGGTCGATTGGCATGCAACCAAAAACCATGTTGGTTACTGACTTGTAGAGCATGAATTCCAATCGTCTGACTAGTAACACCATTTGTTGATTGACTTGTTCTTAGAAGGTTGCTTTGGTTGGTCGGGCTAATTGGCTAACTGGAGAACCAAGTTGCTCGACTGGCTTGCCCAAAAATTTTAATTCTTCTTCTTTAAATCTTCCAATTTCTTCTAAACTTGGGATATGGGATTGGGAATGGATTTCTATCGTGGTTTTAAGTCAGGTGGCATTTTTCCCTACATAAGAGTGAGAAAGTCTACTAATATCTTAATATTTTGAGAAGAAAAATGCAACAAAAAAACATAATAATAAGAATTAACTACTTGAAATGGACAAAATTAGTTTAAAATATGTAATGAACATTGGATCAATATACATTCATCAATGATCTTCAAATTTTCTTCGCTTGTAGGATTATAACTTAACCCTCTATTATGAGATATTATTCATAGAGGTGATGGGATTAGTATTGGCATTTCTTGTAGGCATCATAGTTGTGATTTTGTAGAGTGATATTGTGATTTCTATTATCTTGATGGAGATCTTTCAATGCTTGTACAAGTTCAAAACTGACAAGGAAGTTGCATCTACCTTCAAGGTGTTGCATAGATACATTGGGAAGTGGATCAGTCCTATTGATATACAGGAGATGAAAAATCTATATCACATCCTTGTTGAGGATTATCTATCAAAGCATATCAATATTAGTCATTGTTTTAAAGATGAGGGGAGTTACCCCAATAGATTTCTTATTTCATATATATATATATATATATATATATATATATATATATATATATATATATATATATATATATATATATATATATATATATATATATATATATATATATATATGCAATATGTCTAGATGAAGTTTCTTCTCAGGACTTCTTCTTGGAGGATATCTATATTTTCCTTCTAGAGGTTGGACATTCTTTCAAGTGTGGAGTGTTGTATTGCTTAAAACATGGATTATATGTTGATTTAGTTTAGTTGTGCTTAGTGTTACTACTGCATGGAGGCACTCTCTTTCTTCTATTAGTAGCTTCTTGATGGATCTCCCAAGATATAGGAAATGTTGATAAGGCATGGTAGGATTAGGCATTCCTTGTCAAGAGGGATTACTCTCCATAGTACTTGGTGTGTCATTCATCCTCTCATCTGGCCGTGGTAGCCTATTATGCATACTAGTAGTCGATGAGTCTTTCTTGACGCACTCGGGACTTTCCTTCTGGAATGACATCCTTGTTTAGTATTTTATCAGGATTGGACTTTTTTTGGTGGCAGTGTTGTGCCATTTTTTAAGGCTTTATAATGTATGATTTGAAAATAAAAAAGGTTGCTTTTGATAACAAGTGAGTTTCTTAATATTTTATCATGGTTTGTGGATACCAAACATTGGTATCCCTTCTCCAATTATTTTCATGACTTGTCCTCTAGGTTTTGTGACTCAAAACCCTATTCAGAACTGATACATATGAATCTAGGATTCATTTGGTGAGTGTGAGTTAGGTTGTTCAAGATTACCAGAATTTTCTATTTTTAGGCATTAGGGGTTGTCATATAATTATATTTTTTTAAGTGATACATAATCAGATCTACATAGGCTGCCTCTTCCACCTCTTTATGATACCATGTATTGTATTGTTTGAGATCCCAGGAATATTTAAGAACATCTTGTATCTCACCATACGAATCATAGATTGTTCCTCTTTTCATATGTTCATGGCATATTATTTATGAGGTTTCTATAAGAGAAGAAATAATGGATACCCCACTAGCCCTTTATGCCATTCTTGTTGATTGTAGGTGTTTCATATAGTCGTTGTTTGATAGGTAACTTTCTACCCTAGTGTGTTAAGTCACTAGGTGTCATATACACTCCCATGGGCTATATTCCCGACCTTTACTGGTGGTAAGAAAATAATAATAACGAGTTTTCATTTATGTTCCCTTTGGGACTCGCCATTGGTAAAGATTGTAAGATACTACTTTTAATTTCTTTCTCTGAAGCTTTTTGTGATTGGCATTGATGTTTAGGGCCTTCGTATGGGGGATTTTTATACATATATGGGTTTTTCTAGTAGAGGGTTCCCAATTGTGGCTTCCAGGTTTTCCCGTGAGAATTTTTGTTTCACCCTCTTCTCAAAAGGTAAGGCATGGATGATATTACAAGGGATCCTAACCTCTTATATTTTAGCTTGCCATACTTTTATCGTGTCTTTGACCTAGGAAGTTGTCATGTATCAACAAAATTTATTATATGATGACCAACCGCAAGTTTATAATGGGACATCTCAGCCTTGTAGGTCTGCTCTAACCCGCCTTTGGTGCTCATAACTTGTGAACTGATACCAATGGAAATCCTCGATGAACCTGAGGGGTGATGTTATAGTTTCCTTATCCTATGGGTAGCATGATTCCTATATAATGGGGATATCCTCCATAGGAATTTCAACCATAATTTTTTATTGGTTTTGATTTGGTTGGTAGAGGGGTAAAATAGGTTTGTAAACTAATTAGACCTCACAATAATGATTGTCATCCTTCCTTCATAAGACCTAGCTCTAGTTTTGAACTATTTTCCTACTTCATGCTACATGGGTAACATCGCCCTTGCTCGAAATAGGATTTTAGAAGTTATAAGTGGATTGCCTATGGTGGAGGGTTCCCCAAGTTTCTCTCATGGTCACATTCATGATGTCATTAAGGCATAAATTATTCATTAGAAATATTAACAAGGTTTATATTTGTATGGGTGAAATGGATGTCTCCAGCCATGTCATGTAAGTGCATGTCTCCCTAGTTGTAGATATAACACATGGGTCCACTACCTAAAGCTCTAGTAGAGTTTCAAAAATGACGGTTGGCCCCACAGACCACCACTAGCCTTAACTAGGCACTTTGTCCCCACTCACGCGCAAGCCAGGATTAACTTCCTGACTAGTCACCCATCCTAGCACTACTCCAAATTGAGCACGCTTAACTATAGAGTTCTTTAGTGATGGACTCCCTGAAAAGGAGGTGCACCTTGGTGATATGGGTAGTCCAATCATTCCTTTTAAGGTCATTTTATCTAAGGCCTCAAATCCTGGGATGTTATAATCTCCCCCACTTAAACTCTTAACGTCCTCATCAAGGCTCAACCATACGAGCTCATAATCTCTTTCCCATTTCAGCGCAGACCCAGAATGGGCCATGGACACCCAGCTCCCATCCATGGCTACCAGTGCAAGTGTGGCTCCATCTCGTCTCAATGGATAGCCCTTTCCAACTTGTATGGACCACACAACTTAAGATTGTCATGCCACATGCCCATGTGGGCCCCACCTACTGGAGGAGAATTGGCTTTGATGTCATTTGTAATGCTCAGGCCCATTGCCCAAAGATCTAGTAGAGTTTTAGTACCACCACTAGCCTTAACTATGCACTTTGTCCTCACTCACGTGCAAGCCATGATTAACTTCCCGACTAGTCACCCATCCTAGTACTACTCCAAGCTGAGCATGCTTAACTATAGATTTCTTTAGTGATGGGCTTCCTGAAAAGGTGGTGCATCTTGGTGATATGGGTAGTCCAATCATTCCTTTTAAGATCAATTTATATGAGGCCTCAAATCTTGGGATGTTACAGTAGAAGTCATAGAAAATGTAGGGTCCTTCTCATTTTGAGTTGAATTTTCTTTTTGAATCCACATTGTATCATTTGAAGCACCAAGTCTTCTTTTTAGAAGTTTTTATGGAAGATCCTCTTGTTGAATGCATGAGATTCTCAGGCATGGTATCATTGTGTATGGTAGGGCTTCACCTTCACTCTTCTAACATGTTGAATAAGCACATGTGGTCTGTGATCCATTCCTTCTCAAAAACTTTATCTTCTTGAAGAGTGTGGAGAGAGAGTATCCCTATTTCAATGGTTGTGACTGCCTCCATGTTGTACACAAGCTAGAAGTGTGTGTCTCATGTGCAACTCTAAATAGACATTCAGTATGCCCATAGAGTGATGAGGAAGTGTTAAAGCCATTTAATGATTGAGTTTATGGTCTTTTAAGAATCTTGATCATATTTGTGTTTGTGGTATCCACTACTCCATTTGTATGCAAACATTATGGAAATGTATGGTGTCCTTTGATCCATAAGGAGATTAGATACTCTTTGATGGATTCTAAAATGAGGTTTGCATCATTTCCCGATACAATTTCTTTTTGTATACTATATTTGCTTAGGATTTAGTTTCTTAGAAATTTTACCACTTGTGTGATGACTATTTTTAATGGAGATCACTTGCACCAACTTGGTGAACTAGTCGATTGCAACCAAAATGAAGCGATTCTCATTGATTCCTTTGGGTGGATTTTTCCAAACATGTTGAGCCCCCAAGAAGAGGAGGATAAAGCATTGACGTGGTGTAGAGTTGAATTTCTAATGTGTATATTTAACCATCGTGGATTTGATAAACTCATAATTTGGATACATATAAGCAAGAATCTATCGCCATAGTGCTCCAATAGTAGCCCAACTATTGGTTTTTCTTAGAAAGTATGAGTTTTCTCATTTGTGTCTCACATGACCATTCGTTGACCTCCTTCATTATGCTTCGTCTCCAATTTTTTGATGGACGGTAGGAGGGTTTTGTTGTTGGATCTTCTGTAGAGGTGTATTTTCCTATGATGTATCACACAGCTTATTGTTTAAACATCTATTGATTCTTTTTGTTGAGGTCTTGTAATTGTTTGATCTCTACACATGCTTTAATATCGTAGAGATAGGTTATCTTTTTAAGCTGTGCATGGGTTCTTTCTATAGACATGGGATAGAACTACTTACATGTAACTTTCTATCGGTGTGGGATAGAACTATTTATGACGGAAGCGGAGTTTTATTTAACTACAAAAGTCTAGCACATTTTAGATGTAAAGGATCTCAGTTCCGTTGACTTCTGTAGGAAGGAACATAAATTGGGATAAAAGAGTTGCAAACTATTGGAAAATAGTAGGACATTTTTCTTGTAATAGGGAGAAATTACTTGTAACTAGATACCAATATACTCAAATAATTACATATATACTTAGATTTGTTGGTATAGGATCATACATGTAAATGTACGTGATATTCCTCTACCTACATCCAACCAGAAACAACAATCATTATCTTTATTCAACCACATATATTTATAAAAAATATCTTATACAAAATTGGAGTCAAATACCACTAAGTTATTAATGTGTTGTTTATGAAAGACCGTAAGTAAATGTCAGGAATGCAATCATTCACTTATTTTTCAATGATATCTTGTAAGATGGGTGTGTCACATAACTTAGGTTTGAATGTTTTTTAGTATGAATCTACCAAATTGTAAAAATTATCCATAAGGTAGATCACAAAATTGAAATTTACATGTAGTGAAATGATCTAATGAGATTACTATGGCAGTGAGAATATGAGAGACATCGGTTCTTTATGGTGATCCACCTTTAATGTTCTGACACATTTATTGAAATCTTGCCATTACATGTCATTTTGTATTTTCAAATGTTATGGCCTCTTGTATTATCGCAACAAAGGAAAACTTTTCAATTGTTTGTATTAAGTTATTAGAGGGTGTTTGATGTTGACGATGTACATTGAATATATGGCCAAGCATGTGATGTTTAATTGTAGTGATTTATATGCTACATGGAATCAATGATATTGTGTTGATTAGAAATGGCCCATGGGAAACAAAATGGTCCATGGGAAACAAATCCTAAATTTGTAATTGTTCAAAATCTCTCATTCTCACACCATAATAACACTTACCATATATAGGTATTTTTTTGTGTATAAACTATAATAAAGTTGGATCCACAAAGAATCAATATTTCACATTACCATAATTTATTGAATAAATATGATGTTGGAAGGATAAATGGATATTACTAATCTATATTGACGAAGTCCTTATGACAAAAGATTTAAGCTTGTTTGTACTAGGAACCCTTGCATATTATTATCAAAAAAATGATGTATTAAATTTGAATTCACAACACATTTATACAACACATGCACAAATACATGTGTATCTTTGAGAAAAAGAAACCCTATCCTTAGGTGTTGGATTCCATATATTGTCTTCATTTTCCATTGATATAAATGTTTTCCATGACCCATCCTTGTGGATATAAGGCATTACATTTTGATAATTTGTGTACCAAAAATCATTCAAATAAGACTTATAGACCATGTTGATATATCTCATAAGCATAAATGGGTGCTTACACTATATGATGGTTCTACTATTAGACTATTTTCACTGATATCTCAAAAAAGTCATGATTGTCAATAGATTTGAATCAAGTTTTATACATGCCATGTTATGCTAATCCGTTGGATTATGTAAACCATTTATCAATCATAGTAAATGTTTGTGGATATATGAATTTTGTAGGTGTGGAGAATATCCTTATCATATTCATCAACTAAAACCCTATAACACTTTGAGCTTTGATTGTCATCAAAATAAGTTATCTAATAAAAAAAATCACTTACACCTCTTAGGATTACCCGGTAGATGCAGAAAAACTAACTTCCTATCTACGTCAATCTTTACATATTGAATTTGCTACATAGATTATACCTTGGAAAGGGATCATACCTTACAACTCCAGTTTTAATTTGTTAACCATAGGATGACAAAAAGAAGTCTTCTACGTGAATATGTAGTTGGCAGGTTTGCTAGCCACAAGTTGTGGATTCAAACCCTAATAAGCGTTAAGTGGGTAAAAAGATTAGCCTTCTGTGTGTGTCAATAATGAGGATAGACTCCCTCTTGATACCACACATAAAAGCATGCTATCCCATTTAGCGAATATGGTAAAACGCTTCAGAATTCAGAATTAGAAACATAATCCACCTTGATATCGCCAAACTAAGGCCGTGCTGGGATGGCAAAGTGTGATTTTGATGTACATTTTTACATTACAAAAGTTGCACAACTACACCCAATCAAACTGACCCTAGGGTGTGATATACCCCTTCTTATGTTTGTTGTTGGCGTACATATGTCATAAAATGTGACTTGAGTAATAGTCGCTTCCAATTTGGATCATTCATGAATCTTTAGTGCAATCTAACTGTGCCGGCTCAAAAAATATGGTTTGGATGAAATATGATTCATATACGTGGTGAATGAGTATCTCACAACGAGTTGAATAGTAAATAAAAGTATAAAACTAAACAACATGATCACAATTTTGAAATTACGTGATCTATTATGATAGGCATGGTAATAACTCAGATCCAAACAATTTTAAAAGTCTATCCGAATGTGATGCTTCACAAGATTATGATAGTCTGAACTGCACTAGTGAGAAATGAAAGTAGGTTTCAGGTAAGTGTACAAACAAAAGTTTACAGCACATCATAAGAGATTTTACTTGAACCTCAGTTCCCGAGAGTACACCTTTGAAAATTTCCAGAGTAATTTATTGTTCGGTGAACTGATAGCACCAGATGCAAATTATGTATTGCGAGTTAGTAATTTCACGCCTCGAAACATCACATAAAAATCGCCAACGACAGACCGTTGTCCACCGCTTTGACCAGAAAAATGCACAAAGAAAGCAGCGACGCTGGTGGCTGATCGCAGATGACTCATCGCAATAATTTCTCACAATGAGAAATGAGCGGCTGCTAAAGTTTACTGATCGCTCCAGGCAGAAAACAGAATGTAAAATGAGAGTGATGGACAACCGTGTCTTTGACAACACGATTGGCAGTGATTGAACCGCTACTCGTGGTTGTCCATCGCTGCCCGAACAATCGTCACCGCTTTGCCAAACGAAGCACTAGTAGCACTGTCAGACACTGCCCACGTTAGCATATAGCATCGGGTCACCACTGCCCAGGGGCTTCCGCCATTTTTCCAGTGGAACACAGATCCCCTTCTTCCTCAGGTAGACATTTGCAGGCAAGTTATTTAAACATTATTAGTCACCATTGATATTTCTATATTTATTGGTTATCATACAAGAACAAGACAGGAAAAAGAAATAACGTGCTACATTCTGAAGGTACCTACTAATTAGTCATTTTACAAAATTGTCCCGCCTTATAGAGACAGTGGTAATGGCACAATAGGTGAAGAAACTTGCAATACTAGATACACCAATCTGATCAATTTATCTGACAAGTACATACTATCTCTGAAGAGCAGCTGAACCATGCCTCCTTTCCTTTTTGAACCGAGATTGATTTGGATCGAAACCTCCTTCCTCGGCACCATACACAGCCCATGATGGTGTCTCAGCCATATAGTGACTGCTAGAAAATTTGTTCCCAGAGGCCACCTACATTCATTTCAACAGGATGAGGAAAACAAATATTTACAATCATAAATAGCGCTCACTAAATTAGCCTACCAAGTTGTGGAACTTTTCATAATCTATCCATGTATGCCATTGGCCATTGATTTTATATTTGTCAACTTTTGCCAATAAGACACAGCAAGAATGAGCATGTTCGCAAGCAACTTCATAGACACCACCGGTTTTGGTTGCTAAAGCCACAGAAAAGCTTTGAACATCAGAATGCCAGGGAACGTTCTCCATGGTAAGCTTCGAAGTGGTGGTTCTGCGAGATTATTGTCAAAGATACAATCAGCTTATGTTTATACTGCGAAGTAACTTCAGAACGATACAGGGATGGAACTAGAGAAACAACATCATTAAGATTACTCACGAGCCACAATAGGTAACACCCTTAATTTCAATCAAATCAGGACGGCCAAGATCCAACAATTTTGCATATGCGTCTACATCTTCTGCATTCCAACCCTTCACAAGAGTTAACCGGTACACTGTACGTTGTTCTTTATCCCGAAGCGCCTTCAAAGAGTCCTGTCCCACCATGAAAATCCATGATAACTGTGAGCTTTACTAGAAGTACATCAGCATGAAATATATATCCAGAGAACATACTTTCACATCAAAAGATACCTAATAACATATTCAAAACGAATGTGACTTTACCGACAAGTACACATGAGAGAGGACAATCACAACAAAATTGTAAACAAAATTTCTGTAGTCATAACTATTGACTATTAAACTTGCTTGGCTGTGAGATTAATCCAGTCCAAAAGGGTTGGATCGGGTTGGGCTTCATTTAGAATGTATATAAGCACGAACTACGCATAAATACAAATAAAAGATACATGAAATGGTTTAACATAATCATAGAAATTAACCAAAACGTATAAAGAACGTAATATTGTCCTAACACTATAATGTATAGAGGTATGCAACTATCGTCTACAGCAAATATAATGAACAACAGAAACAACTAAGTATAAGTGTTAGTTTAAAATCCAGTCTGTGATTAATATAAAACAGAGAATTGGAACAAAAGGAATACGAAGATCGACAAAGCATTATTGTTAGCTGTTCAGACAAAGAAGAGGGAGGAGAAATAAAAGGAGAGAGGAATTCGATTAGAAGAAGACTATTGATTTGGTAATATTAAAACGAAATAAAGAAGAGAAAGGATAAAAGGAAAAGAACAACAATTTGGTAATATACTATTCATACACGATTAAAAGCAATCAGTATACAGTAGGAAGAAGAGGAAATGGTAGGAAGACAGACTGACAAGAATAAGTAGGCTGATGACAAAATGAAATATAAGAACAAGAGTCTAACAATCTCTTTAACAAAAAGAAAAAGAAAAATGTGCATCGCAATAGGGTAAATGAGAATAGGAAAATGGGAATAGTGAAGGAACTGACCTGCTACTTGTTACATTATATATTTCCTGTTTTACATAGTCTGCTATTTGTTTTGTTATTTCTCTTTTATATATGGACCTCTGTAATTCTTTCAGTATTATATATTGCAACCCTAAGCTCTCCAAATCTCATTGTTTTTCACATGGTATCAGAGCGGGACGATCCACCTTAAACCTAATCCCTATCTCCGCCAACCCTAGCCGCCACCACTCTCCGAAACCTCCTTTTTTCACCGCTACAGTACTGCTACAGTACCACCGCCGCTACTGATCGCCGTCCACCCCTCCGCAGCCCTCCATCCACCTCTAATCCCCTAATAAACTCCATCCTTGTGGCCTAACTCACCACAGGACCCTCCGTCTAGCTCCGTTTCTCTTTCCGAAATCTTCGGACAGCCTCGGTAACTTTCCAGTTCCGGCACGTTGACGGCGTAACGGGCTTCATCCTCTCTGTCTGCCTGCGCCTCATGGTGGAGTGATTGATCCCTGTCTAGTGATAAACTTCATCCATTGTTCTCTAGTGAGGTGAAACTACCAATTTTCAATGCTAATTCCCTATCCATAGCCCCTCACCACATACACATGAAAATCTAAACAACCCTTGTGTCGGCATCACAGAAAGATATGGTGGGCACTATCAAAACAACAATTATTAAGGCGGCAAAGCGCTAAGCGTTCTTGAGGGGGTACCCAGACGTCTATAGGAGTTTTCCTTTTTTATAAATAATGATGATTTCTTGACATTTACATTCCTATTTTCAGATATGTAAATATTAGATAATGACATTATCACATAGTGTTACAAGGAATTTAGGTTTAATCACACCTACCATAACCTGAACTAGAACTGATTGGCCCTAATTTGAGCTCAATTGATCCGAATTGATCTAACTTGACCTAGCCTACCCTAATTAGGCTTAAACCATACTTAATTTTGTATAACATGTATAACATGACCTAATCAGACCCAATTTCCCTAAATTTTCCATATATTGACCTAAATGGGACCAAATATAGCCTGAGCAGACCTAATCTTCCCAAGTTAGAACTATTTCCCCCAAACCATACTTTTGTCCCCAAATTAGACCTAATGTGCCCAAATTTGACATAATTTGGCCTAAATGAAACCTAATTTTGCATATTACGACATAATCAGACCTGACTTCCTCAAATTTTCACTATGTTCACCTAAACAAGACTTAATTTGGCAAAATCAAACCTAATCTCGCCAAATCAGACCCCTTTAGACGTTTTCCCCAAATCATATCTAATCTGCTTAAATTTGGAATAATTTGGCCTAAAATTAAACCTAATTTTGCATTGTTATGACCTAATCAAAACTAATTTGCCTTAATTTTCCCTATGTTTATCTAAATGAGGCCTTACATGCCCAAATCAAACCTAATTCCCCCAAATTACACCTCTTCCCCTCAATTAGGCTTGTTTTCTCAAATCAGACCTAATTAACCCTAATTTGACCTCATTTAGGATAAATTGGGCCCACTTCAACCATAAAACGACTTAATTTGATCAAATACAAACCTAACCAAATTAGCCTTGCGGTGGCTTCATTTGGACCTAAAAGGGCTTAGGCGGCCACTTAGATCACCTATGGGGTTAGGCGCCCAGTTTGAGTAGGCCTGTCTTAAACCTAGGCGGACGCCTTGATAACTAAGGTCAAAACGTGCTTGTCAAGGCCATGATAGTATATAATATACCTTTCTGTTATTAGGTGACTACGAAGGAAGAGAATGTCTGATTTCGACATCGTCTCAGTGGCCACATAAAGAGAAATTTACTAAAAGTTTGATGGAAATTCTGAAAGATGCGTTAATGTCATTTCCACAGCAAAAATGGATAAATTAATCTATGAAATTCTACCAAAATTATTTCCTGGTGTAGATCTACTCAAATATGAAATAATACTTTGTAGTGGACACATAAGGGAGGGGCCTCCTCATGAGTGAAGGAGCCTGGACTATTTCAATGGGGATTTTGATGGGAATTTTAATGCAACCAATGAATTAAGTCTGTATGATTAGGAAGCACGATATATAGACTTAAAAGACACAAACCATGCAAAAAAATATGCTTTGGGTACTACATAGCACATTAAAAAGAAAGAAATTTTTCAATGGTCAATGTGTTTCAACAGTGCATTTTGGTACCTAATTTCTATCAGTATGGAAATAATTGGCAAAATTTTGAAACTATGGTGACTACCACTAACATGCCAAACAAAACATTTATTATACCCCACAAACGACATAATCATCAGTGCATTCTTCTGTTCGCATTTGAGTCACAAATAAATGGAAACATAGTCTATCGTGATGGCAGAAGGCAAAATCCAACTGCACATCCAAGAAGGTTGACAGGCTTATGACCATTCGGTGGCTTGTAGGAAAAACATGTGTGGTCACCATCTAGGTAAGCTAGAAACTATCTTTGTCATAGAAACAGGTGCAATACCCCAAAAAGATGGTATGTATGCAACTTTAATCAAAATCAATCCCAGCCATATGATGGCCCCCACTCCCTGCAACCACCAACAAGAGGAAGACAAGCCACTGGACTTAATCGACCCCACCACTATATAAGTCACCCTAGAGCTTCATCAAGCTCTATTGCTCTTTCATGAAGCTTTAATATGGCCTGAAACATCCTATAGATATATTTGTATCTTCTTCCAGCCAACCCCTAGGGCTTCCTTTAGCTAGCCCATTTGGAGCCCAATTAAAACATCCACAAGCTTCCCCTGATCTCGCAAAGCTATCCTAGGGTCTCCACGTTTTAGGGTTGTCAGTGCAGCCATCCAGTGAACCTCTGGATACCAACAACCTAGCTTAGCCGGAAGGTAGGGGTGAGCAAAAATTGGTAAAAACCGATTAATCGGCATTAGCTAGTTCGGTACTGCCAATTTGGCCAAAACGGTTTGATTGGCTAATAAACTTTGGTCAACTTGGCCATTCGATTATCGGTTCGGCTATAGAAATTTGTAGGTCAGTTAGTCAATTAACTACATAGTTGTATGTTGTAATAGTAACACAATTAATAATTTAATATTTAATAGCTAATAGCCTAGTACAAGCCCAGCATAATATAGGCCCAACTTGCGTAATGTAAAGTCCCACTAGCGATCCGGCCAATCATGGAACATTTCCTATCTATACATGTATGCATAGAATTAAATGTCCGATTTCGATGCCGTGTCCGATGGCACAGAAACAGAAATTATTTGAAATTTCGCACTAAATTTCGATATTTACGGCCCTAACGATTTCGACGACCAAATAAGCGAATTAAATCATGAAATTTACCAGAATGATCTAAACGCCAAGATCTACTCAAATATGCAATAATAGTTCATATTGGATATGGAGGGGGGGGGTCTCCCACATTTGTAAGTGAAGGAAGCTGAACAATTTCAACAGAATTTCGATGGCAATTTCGATGGCAAAATGAAGGAATTAAGCTTTGAAATTCTGCAAACACAAAGTCTAGACATAAACACACTAGATTATATAATAAATCTATATGTTTAGAGGTTAGGGTGGGATCCATGTCTTGATGAGTGAGTGCACAAATGAACAGAGTTGTCAAGTCCGTTAGACTGTAAACAGCTTACAAACCCACAATTTACCACTTAGACCTTAAAACTTATAGTTGCAAGTTACAAACTTACATGTTACAACTTATATAAGTCTAGTGTTAAAATTAGTTAGGTTACATGGGTCATGTATACATAGATCAAAGAAAATCCATTGTTTTTAAGTCATTTTATGTATAAATATGTGTAATAATAACAAATTTATTGTAGAATTGCTGAGTTAATACTATTATTTCATAGATCCTCAAGTTTGTTTGTAGTTCATGTGATTTTCGAAAGAGAATCGCCAAAATACCTAACATGTAGCAACAACACTTAGAACTTTGTTATTTTTCATAGTATCTCTTCACATCTTTTAGAAGAGTGTAAACATAGAGAGGTATACATGGGCTAGGGATAGGGGAAACGTACCTTAGAATCAAAGAAAGTAGCCTCTATAAGCAAAAGATACAAAGAGAATCGCCAAAATACCTAACATGTAGTGGCAACAGTCTTAGGAACAAATATCTTGAAATTTCTATCGAAATTTTGTGTCATTTTGCGAAATTATGGCCCAAACTGGGTGAAATTTGCACTGTTTTGCGAAATTTCGCACCTAAGTGCGAAATTTTAGCGAAATTTCTATGAAATGACGTCCCATTCTCTGCGTACATGCGTTTCGATGTCCGATTGAAAAAAAATCGGAAATTTCGATCGAAATTTCGCAATTTCGATCGAAATTTTGTACGATGCATGTATGTGAATGCTTTCGATACTACAAACCCTAACCCTATTATTTTTTAGTTGCTTACCTCCGGCGGTCTATCATTCCACCACGACACTACATACTGGATGCGCCACAACTCTCAAAGCAAGGACAAGTGAACGCAACAAATTGCGGTCGTTTGACAATTGGTCGAGTAAGTCATACGGTCTCCGATGCCTTTCCTCTATGTTTCCATTCACGCAACAGTTATCTTTCTACCATGCTACTTGTTGAAAAGGTGTGACCTTGAGATTGCTCGGTTCATAATGTTGCTTCCAGTTGCTTGTTGCACGTTAACCATGTTGTAGTCTTGAACATTGTTGTCGTCATCAGTACCAATTAGCAAGGTAACTCCTCTGTCTTTCATAGTCGTATTCAATACCTAGTGTTTGTTCTAGCAGTCGATGGCAAGTTTTAGGAGAAAAAACTTGTCAGTTAACGTGTCCATCATTGCATTGTACATGCACTCTGTTTCGTTTCATTAGATTAGAGTTCATTAGACAAAAAGTGGGCATTTTTCTACACTTCATGCACGTCACTTCATGCACGTTGATATCTTATAATTGAAACAGGTTTCCATTAGCAGTCCCAATTAGAACAGCAACTATCTTTTACATAGTTAAATATATATGATGCCTTGATGGTAGCTCCAGCAATAATGTGATGATGGCCCCAGTGGTAAGTTCTAGGAAAAAGATAGTTATGAAGAGAAACTCTAATAGAATACAGGAGTCCACCCGTTGCTAGAGATAGATGAGTAGAGAGAAACAGCTGGAGAGGACTGTCGTTGAAGGAGCTAGGATGGTCAGACAAGAACGCCGGCTACTGTAACGCTAGCTAAAACAGTCGCAAAACACTGTCTCCACCACTAGAAAAGTCTATTAACTATGATATCCGGGATAATTGGTACCAAGAATGAGAAAACAAACGGAGAAAAAATATGACTTATAGTAAATATCCTGAGTGTAAAAGTGAAACAATATCCACAAGAGCTATCCATAACTCTTTCCTCTTCCCCGACTGTTTGAATTGCTCGAGCCTGTATTCTTCAAACTTGAAAACTGGGGAACAATGTTACCCTGGTGATACCCCGTCCAATGATAAACTTCATCCATTGTTCTCTAGTGAGGTGAAACTACCAATTTTCAATGCTAATGCCCTATCCACAGCCCCCTCACCACATACACATCAAAATCTAAACAACCCATGTATCGGCATCACTGAAAGATATGGTGGGCACTATCGAAACAATAGTTGTTAAGGCGGCAAAGTGTTAAGCGTTCTTGAGGGGCGCCCAGACATATATAGGAGTTTTGCTTTTTTTAATAAATAATGATGATTTCATGACATTTACATTCCTATTTTCAGATATGTAACTATTAAATAATGACATTATTACATAGTGTTACATAGAATTTAGGTTTAATCACACCTAGCATGACCTGAACTAGAACTGGTTGGCCCTAATTTGAGCTCAATTGATCTGAATTTATCTAATTTGACCTACTCTACCCTAATTTGGCCTAAACCAGACCTAATTTGGTATAACATGTATAAAATGACCTAATCAGACCCAATTTCACTAAATTTTCCATATATTGACCTAAATGGGACCAAATTTAGCCTAATCATACCTAATCTTCCCAAGTTAGAACTATTTCCCCCAAATCATACTTTTTCCCCAAATTACACCTAATGTGCCCAAATTTGACATAATTTAACCTAAATGAAACCTAATTTTGCATATTACGACCCAATCAGACCTAACTTCCTCAAATTTTCACTATGTTGACCTAAATAAGAACTAATTTGTAAAAATCATACTGAATCTTGCAAATCAAACCCCTTTAGACTTGTTTTCCCCAAATCATATCTAATCTGCTTAAATTTGGCATAATTTGGACAAAATCAAACCAAATTTTGCATTGTTATGACCTAATCAAACCTAATTAGCCTTAATTTTCCCAATGTTTATCTAAATGAGGCCTTACATGCCCAAATCAGACCTAATTCCCCCAAATTAGACCTATTTCCCTAAAATTAGGCTTGTTTTCCCCAAATCAGACCTAATAACCCTAATTTGACCTCAGTTGAGATAAATTGGATCCACTTTAACCATAAAATGACTCAATTTGATCAAATACAGACCTAACTAAATTAGGCTTGAAGTGGCTTAATTTGGGCCTAAAAGGCCTTAGGCGGCCACTTAGATCACCTATGGGGTTATACGCCCAGTTTGAGTGGGCTTGTCTTAAGCCTAGGCGGATGCCTTGATAACTAAGGTCAAGCGCGCTTGTCAAGGCCATGATAGTATATAATATACCTTTGTGTCATTAGGTAACTACGAAGGAAGAGAATGTCTAATTTGAATGTCGTTTTAGTAGCCATATAAATAGAAATTTACTAAAAGTTTGATGGAAATTCGACAGAAGCGTCAATGTCATTTCCACAGCAAAATGGATAAATTAATCTATGAAATTTTGCCATCTACTCAAATATGAAATAATACTTTGTAGTGGACACATGGGGGTGGGTTCTCCTCATGTGAGCGGAGGAGCCTGAACTATTTCAATGGGAATTTCGATGGGAATTTTGATGTCAAATTTTCAATGGTGAAACCAGTGAATTAAGTCTATATGATTTGCAAGCACGATATATAGACTTAAAGACACAAACCATGCAAAAAATATGCTTTGGGTAGTACATACTACATAGCACATTAAAAGAAAGAAATATTTCGACGGTCAATGTGTATCAACAGTACATTTCGGTACCTAATTTCAATCAGTATGGAAATTGGCAAAATTTTGAAACTATGGTGACTAACACTAAAGTGCCAAACAAAGCATTTATTATACCCCACAAACGACATAATCATCGGAGCATTCTTCTGTTCGCATTCGAGTCACGAATAAATGGAAACATAGTCTATCGTGATGGTAGAAGGCAAAATCCAACTGCACATCCAAGAGTGTTAACAGGCCTATGACCATCTGATGGCTTGCAGTAAAAACATGTGGTCACCATCTAGGTAAGCTAGAAACTATCTTTGTCATAAAAACAGGTGTAATACCCCAAAACGATGGTTTGTATGTACTAGCTTTAATCAAAATCAATCCCAGCTATATCATGGCCCACTCCATGCAACCACCAACGAGAGGAAGACAAGCCACTGGACTTAATCGACCCCATCGCTATATAAGTCACCCTAAAGCTTTATCAAGCTCTATTGCTCTTTCATGAAGCTTTAATATGGATTGAAACCTCTTGTAGATATATATGTATCTTCTCCCAGCCAACCGTTAGGGCTTCCACTAGCTAGCCCCTTTGGAGCCCAATTAAACATCAGCAAGCTTCCCCTAATCTCGCAAAGCTATCCCAGGGTCATCACGTGTTAGGGTTGTCAGTGCAGCCATCCAGTGAACCTCTGGATACCAGCAACCTAGCTTAGTCGGTAGGTAGGGGCGAGAAAAGTTTGGTTAAAACCGATTAATCAGTATTGGCTAGTTCGGTACGACCAATTTGGCCAAAACGGTTTGATCGGCTAATAAAATTCGGTCAACTTGGCCAAAATGGTTTGAACGGCTAATAAACTTTGGTCAACTTGGCCATTCGGTTATCGGTTCGGCTATAGAAATTTGTAGGTCAGTTAGTCGATTAACTACACAATTGTATGTTGTAATAGTAATACAATTAATAATTTAATATTTAATAGCTAATAGCCTAGTACAAGCCCAGCATAATATAGGCCCAACTTGCGCAACGTAAAGTCCCACTAGCGATTTGGTCAATAACAGAATGTTTCCTATTTATACATGTGTGTGTGGATGCTTTCAATATTGCAAAACCCTAACCCTATTATTTTTTTGTTGCTTACCACCGGCGGTCTGCCGTCCCACCACGGCACCACGTACTGGATGCGCCGCAACTATCACGACAAGGACCAGTGGACGCAACAAACTGTGGCCGTCTGGCAACTGGTCGAGTAAGTCATACGGTCTCAAGTGCCTTTCCTCTCTGTTTCCATTCACCTATCTGTTATCTTTCTACCATGCTACTTGTTGAAAAGGTGTGACTTTGAGATTGCTCGGTTCATAATGTTGCTTCCAGTTGCTTCTTGCACGTTAGCCATGTCGCAGTCTTGAACATTGTTGTCGTCATCAGTACCAATTAGCAAGGTAACTCCTTTTTTCTTTCATAGTCATATTCAATACCTAGTGTTTGTTCCAGCAGTCGGAGGCAAGTTTCAGGAGAAAAAACTTGTCAGTTAACATGTCCATCACTGCATTGTACATGCACTCTGTTTCGTTTCATTAGATTAGAGTTCACTAGACAAAAAGTGGGCATTTTTCTACACTTCATGCATGTCGCTTCATGCACGTTGATATCTTATAACTGAAACAGGTTTCCATTAGCAGTCCCAATTGGAACAACAACTATCTTTTACATAGTTAAATATATGAGATGCCTTGATGGTAGCTCCAGCAATAATGTGATGATGGCCCCAGTGGCAAGTTCTAGGGAAAAAGATAGTTGTCAAGGTGGTTAGGCACCCGCCTGGGTGTTTTTTGTTTTTGTATTCTTTTCAGTATGTTAATTTGCTTCTTATTATACATATATACTACATATAACACCATATAGGAAACATAAAAAGAGGGCAGAATGAGGCTATTGCAGCAATAGCAGGAGATGGGAGTATGAAGAAAAAGGGGAAGCAATATCAACAAGCCTGCAACAACAATTGGAGCAGGGGATATAGAAAAGAAATAAAAGAAAACAGGGAAAAAAAGGTGGGAGGAGGTTGTAACTCAATAGAGAGGAAATGGAGGATGGGAAACAAAAGAAAAGAAATATTAACAACAGCAGCGACATCACGAGGAACATGTGATGTAAATGAGGAAAAAAGAAAGTACAACATCAGCAACATTACGAAGCATAGGTGATGTAAACGAGGATTTGAAAAAAAAACAGCAGTAGTAGGATATGGGAGTAGGAGGGGATATAGGAGGAATAACTCAAAAAATAAAAAATAGAGCAGCAGTAGGATTTAGGAATAAAATACAGGAGAAATGATGAAAAAAGAAAAGAAAAAGAAAAAGAAGCAAGAACAAGACATATGAGGGAGTAAAAAAAATTTAACAAACAAGCTATGATGACTTACCAATTTGGCCCAAATCAGACCCGTTTTCCCCTAATTTTCCAAAAATTGGCCTGATTTTGCCAAAATCAGACCTATTTAAACCAAAAGTTGACTCAAGGTGATCTAATTTGACCAAATCCAACCTTGATTCATGCTAATTTATCCTTTAAATAGCTTAATTTGTGTCTAAAAGGCCTTAGACGCCCACATAATGCACGTAATAGGCTAGGCGCCTAGTTTAAGGCGCCTTGCCTAGCGCCTAGGGCGCCTGCAAGGCGCCTTGATAACTAAGGGAAAAGTTAACATGCCCATCGTACGGAACATGCCCTGTATCTTTTTTTCTTCATTTCTTTGTATTAGACTTCGCCACATAGCTTGACTTGAAAGTTGAATCTAGCCTAATGCTGGCAGTCTAAAAGAATGCACTTTAACTACAAACGGTTGGCCTCACAATGTATGTGACATACGATGTATAAATGTTTTAGATGCATAAGTTTTTCTTATTATAATGCATTTGAGTAGCAGATTGTCTCGAGGCTTGATGTGAGTTGCAACTGCATATGGGTAATATTCTAGTACCTATACGCAACATGTATAAATCACTCACTCACAAGCTGATACGGGTAGCAATGCTTATATAGTTTAATGACTCAAAAGATTCCCAATATATTTCATACGATCTCCTACAATTAGGGCAGCCATACTTCTCTTTCTATTGTACATATTTGATTTTATGACAGCTCGTTGTAGTAGTTTTGATTCTTCTATATGAATGTTATAAATATTTTCAGCCATGTTTATGCACTTCATAGTATGCATCATTTTCTACACTTTTAAGTATATAACTTTTTACTATATGCAGCTTATTGTTCATTTTTCAAGTAAGGAGCATCTTCTTCTTAGTGTTCGGACTAATCTTGTTCATCACGGCTTCATCAACATCATCTGCAACTTCCTACAATGTACAAAGTTACATGGTCTTCAATTCTAAAGAAACTTTGTTTTTTACTCTAATTTTCCCATATAATTTGACTTATTGACATGTTCTTGCCAAATCATTTTGTAGATGACAACAACACAAGATGATGTTAATGGTGAAATGGAAATCGAACAACCTCATTCTGAACCAAAATTCATTGCTCAAGAAGTTGAGAGTGTACAAGCACACTCAGTTGAGCCTGGACCCTCTAATGGCAAAACAAAGAAAAATAAACCACGAGCTGTGGTATAGGATCATTTCACACCTTTTCTGAATGAGAAAGGTGAAAAGAAATGCACATGCAATTATTGTGGTAGAGAGCTTAATTCAGACACTAAGTTAAATGGCACATCTTCATTAATCTATCATAGAGACCACTGCAAAAAGCCCCCCCCCCCCAGTGACACAAAAATACAAAAAAACTTCATTTTCAACCTGTTAAAGGTCATGATGGAATGGGAATGTTGTGTAATTGGAAATTTGATCAAGAAGTAGTAAGAAAAGCTTTATGTATCATGATACTTAGGGACGAGCTTCCATCTAAATTTGTTGAGGGAGAGGGGTTTCAGAACATTTCCGCTATCTGTCCAAAATTTCATACTCCTAGGTGGATGATTGCTAGAGACAGTTTTGACCTATTTCAAAAAGCACATGTCAAAGGGTTTAGTCTAACTACTCAGACATGGGACTTTTTTACTACATGTGTCTCACGGCTCATTGGATTGATCCTACTTGGAATTTGCAAAAGAGGGTCTTGAATTTCTGTCCTATTTCTAGTCACAAAAGAGAGATGGGGAAAATAATTGAAAAATGTTTACTTGAATGAGGGATTGATAAAGTTTTTTCAATCACAGTGGATAATGTGAGCTCTAATGATGTTGTTGTTGATTATCTAAAGAGGAAACTAATTAATTGAGAGGGTTGTGTTTTGCAAGGGAAATTGCTTCATATGTGGTGCATTGCTCACATTATTAATTTGATTGTTGCTGATGGGCTTAAAGGAATTTCTATTTCTGTTGATCGTGTACGTACTGCTGTTAGATATGTTAGACAATCTCCAGCAAGACTGCAGAAATCCAAAGAATGTGTCAAAGTTGAAAAGATTCAAAGCAAAAGTTTATTATGCTTAGATGTTGCTACTAGATGGAACTCCACTTTTCTCATGTTAGATGCAGCACAAAAGTTTAAAAAAGCTTTTGATAGATTTGATTCTCAAGATCCTCATTTTCGCAATGATCTTGAGCATCAAGATGTGGTGCCTACTGATATTGACTGGGAGAATGTTAGACGATTGAGCCGTATATTGTCACTTTTTATGACTTTACTATACGTGTTTCTGGGACATCATATATCACTTGCAATGCATCTTTTGATGAGATAACTGAAATGGATTCCAATTTACAGGAGTGCAAATCCAGCGATGACTTTGAACTAAGTACTATGGTCGATAAAATGAAAGAAAGAATGACATATATTGGGGTAGTTTTGACAAAATGAACATGTTGATCTACCTTGCAGTTTAGGTTGATCCTCGCCACAAAATGGAATATCTAGATTTTGTTTTGAAACATATACATGGTGAAGAAAAGGGTTTAGTGTTGGTAAACAAGATTAGAGAGATAACGTATTCTATGTTTAATGAATATAAGAGCATATATGGATCTCTCTATGGACAATCTACTGGAAAAAATCAGGATCAATTGGTTGATGTTACTCTTTCTCAAAAGCATGAAAATAAGTGGAGAACGGAGTATAAGAAATTTAAAGTCGGAAGTGGGTCTGAAACTAAGTCTGAGTTACACAAATACTTGCAAGAAGATAATGATCTAGACAAGTCAGAATTGACATCTTGAAATGGTGGAAAGAAAATAGTGCCAGATTTCCTATAATGTCACACATGGCCCGTGATATTTTAGCTGTGCCAATTTCAACTGTAGCTTCTGAATCCACTTTTAGTACCGGTGGTCGGGTTCTTGACTCATTTAGGAGCTCATTTAACTCCTCAGATTGCTCAAGCACTTATATGCACTCAAGACTGGTTAAGAGGAGACATTAGTGTTGAGGAAGAACTAGAAAAGTTAGAAAATTTTAAAACAGGTAACTTATATCCGTTTAGTCTCTTATTATACATTGTTATAGGTTGTTTTGCATCTATTTAAAAAAATCTTATATATTTCAGATTTGTCAAAGTCATGTTCATCTAAATCTTCTTTAGGAATTTCAATCGATTACAAGGCTTCAGAGTTCACAGATGTAAGTATCCACATGAACTTATATTCATTTCTTATTAATTGTATACCAAGATGTTGGTTAAATATAATATTGTTACTAATCTTTTTAGGAACGCGTCAGAGTATAGGAGAGGAACACCAAGGATGGAGTCTATTTGGATATTTTTGCCGCTTGGAAGACTAGATGATATCAGATAGATTGATTTAATGAAAAGTTGTTCAATCTTCTTTCTTGTCGTGTGATATTGCTTTATGATATGGTTTGATTATGTTAAAGTCAACTTATTTGGTTGAATAATAGTATGTTTTAAATTCCCATTTGGTTTTACTTTTGGCCTTGCACTTGCACATGTTTCATTAATTCATCCTTTATTTTGTGCTATGTATCTCGTCCTTTACATCATGTCACTTTGATTTCATATGGAAAGAAGATATATATACATACATATATATATATACATACATATATATATATACATACATATATATATATATATATATACAACGAATCTTTATGTAATTCACTTATATTTTGTTTACTATCGTGGTCAATGGAATTATGGTGATTGTAATTTGTTACTTGCCAAAAAATGTATACATCATAGAAATTGTGTAATATTTATCAAGTGTACCTTTTTATAGAGTACACATACTACTTGCAATAGGTGATGCAAGTAAATTGTGGTTAACCGATCTTTTTTATTAACCGGTCCCCGGAATATTTGCTTGACCAAACCGCATTAACTGCTGTATTTTGGAACGGCTAACGGTTAAATTCTAAAAGATGAATTAACCGACTTAACCGAACCGAATTAACTGTAACCGATGGAATTAACCAAATGCTCAGCCCTAACGGTAGGTCAACTCGAAGGGAGCTAGGCATCAGCTACTTGCCAACGAGTTTCAGGAGAACTTGATGATTGGTGCAACAGAGCCCTGTTTGGGAAAGAAGGCCAAGAGACCCATAGCAACCTTGTCGAAGCTATCCTCACAGCGACACTATGGAGAAGAACAAGCAGCCTCGATGCTGACAGGGCTCTCTCCTGAAGCGGGCCCAGATCGAGGTGGATTAATCTGAGGTGCCACAAAGCACACAGAACTCACTCGTAAGCACAATAGACCAAGCTAATCAGTCTCAGAATCTAAATGACTAATAAGAGATTGACGGCCTTGGTTATCAAGTAATCTTTTTTCCTAAGTACCAGAAAAGAACTTTTAACTCCGCCTATGTTTCGTACATTTTGTGCAAATGTACCCGGTCCCAAGCCCGGGTAAAGGAGGAGGGTTGGTGGTAGGTTGACAGTCAGCCTATAAAAACTGTCACTCTTTCTATGACATGGATGATGGATCCTTATAAAAATTTTGCTGGAGTGTCACTACCTAGCGACGCGCTGCATCGGCACCCGAGTGCAGTAAAAAAAATAGAAGAAGAGGAAGGTCTAAATTAACATGGGATGAGCTTATAAAGAGAGATTTTGAATCTCTACATCTCAACCAGAATATGGCCCGTGATAGAGCTGAATGGAAACGAAGGATCCATGTAGTCGACCCCAACATAGTTGGGACTAAGGCTTAGATGATGATGATGATGATGATGACCAGAAAAGAACTTTTATTTAGGGAAATCATTGAACTTATTAACATCTCCAAAAATTACCAAAAGATAGGGTTGGAACAAGAAATATGTGTAGAATCATGTCATCTACTTTACTCTACGTAGATTCACATAGAAACAGTAGAGATAATTACCCCATACTACTGTTTGTTTGAAATTTTAGAAATAAGCTAGGATAGTTATACAATACTGGAAAATGGGTTGACTTAACCATGGAAAGGACCTCGACTTAGCCAAATGTGGAAGTGAAAGTTTATGGATACTTCAAGGAAGTTTAGACGCAAAATTTGACAAAACTTTAATGCATTTTTTGAAAATAAAAAATGATAGGCATTTGAAGAAAACTTTGATTGAAAACTTCAAATGATGTTATAACTCTAACTTACATGTATTAATTCAACACAAAAACACGATTCGCGACTCTCTAGCCCTAGATGGGTAGAAAATACAACGTGCACTTGCAATTGAAGAGTTAAATGTGCAATACATATATACAAATATACAATATTACAACGTACCATGCATCCAGCATACAATTTCATATGAAATATAAAGATTAGCAGCAAGACCATGTAAGAATAAGAATTAAAGTTGTAAGGTGTGTAGGTGCCACTTACTCCATTTATGGCCTTTAAGGCACAAACAACATTGATGTATTGGGCCCGTCCTAACTTCGACCCATCATTGACAAAATTTATTGGTATGAAGTTGAGACCAAGTCAAAATTATTGGGCTTCGACTTCATTGAGGGTTGAAGTTCAACATTTTTCCAAAACTTCACCCAACTTTGTGAAAGTTTAGTTCACTGCTCGTAACATATAATTGACTATCAAAATCCTAATTCATAAAAGTGTTAGAAAAGGTAAAATTAATTTTGGGCTCTAGAATAAGGGTTTTTGGGTTCTACTCCTAATATAAATAAAACTTATAGAAATATTGTGTTATTTACTCATTCTGTTGTGTTATTTCTGATACTGCTCTATTGTATTAGTCTCATATTGCTCTCTTATGTATATGTCTCAACTCTCTGTAGTTATATAAGAGAGTACCCTGTACACCTTTTTACTCACTGAATAAACAATTCCCTTCCTTTCTATATGGTATCAAGAGCAGGTTCACCGTTTCCCCACCCACCCATCCATCCATGACGTAAGTCAACCCACCCACCCACCCCCCCACCGCCAACCCACCCCCCTGCCCGCCGCCATCTCCGCCCCCCCCACCCTTTCTCTCTCCCGCCGCCACCACCCCCACGGCCCCACCCCTCTGCAGCCGCCGCCTCTAGCCCTCCACTGCCCCCCGCCGCCGCCGCCCTCCTCCAAGCTTCTACCCTTTCGGACGACTGCAACTGGTTTTTACCTCCCTTCTCCCTCTACGTCCGGGTGATCTTCAGATCTACGTTCGGACATCCGCTGGCCGGCTAAGTTGAAAGTCGTTTCGTCTCACCGTCTTCTCTGTCTGCGCCTCATGACGGAACGTTAAGTTTTCCTCATGACAGCGTAGGTTTCTCTATGCATCTTCTTCCCTATACGGGTTATCTGATCTGACTCGTCAGATCTGTGCTGTTGTTTTCTGCCCCTTTGTGGGTCTCTACTCTACTCTGTTGCTGCGCCGACTACTGCCACTGCCATGGCCTTACCTGAGCCTCCTCGCTCCCTGTGTGTCACCACGGTGAAGCTCGACGGCGACTCCAACTATCATCTCTGGTCGGCATCCTTTGTTCTATATGTCAAAGCACAAGGTCGGTATCACCATCTTACGACAGAGCCTCCTGTTGTTCCTACTGCTGATTCAGATGAAAAAACTAGACAAAGCTATGTGTAATGGTCCAAGGATGACTCTGGCGTCATGTCTTGGATCCTCAACAGTACCGAGCCTCGAATCAGCCAATCACTTCTCTGCCTTCATGATGCTAAGGCTATGTGGGATCATCTGTCCCATGTCTATTCTCATCAGGAGAATCCAAAGCGCGTCTTTGAAATTTTCAAAACTTTGGCGAAAAAGGAGTTCTCCACTGGCACTTCCATTGATGAATTCTACAATCAATGCTCGGCCCTGTGCAATGAGTTTGATCTCTACCACCCCTTGACGGCGGACATCAAAATTGCTCAGAAGCAGCGCAACGAACTGCAACTGGTGCAATTTTTGGCTGCACTTCCTACCTCTTTTTCTGGTGCAGTTGACCAGTTCCTGTCAAGTGATCCGCTGCCACCCTTCAGGATGTTCTGAAAAGAGTCCAGCGCATGCCGTTCATGACTCCTACGCCTGTTGTTGAGCATCCTGCGCTTATTGCTCGCTCTGCTAATTCTGGTCGTGGTCGTGGTCGCGGTCGTGGCCGTGGCGGTCGCCCTCCTCCTTCAGGAGGTTGAGGCACATCTACTCCTGGACGTGGTACTGCTCCCGGCCCTCGCTACTGCAACTGGTGTGGTCGGGACAATCATACTGAAGATCGCTACTGGATTAAGCACGGCAAGCCCGCTTGGGCTAACCAGGCCGCTACAGAAACTGCTGCTGATTCTACCACTGACGCACCTGCTGCTCCTACTAACACAGAATGGTTACGATCAGAGTTCGAGAAGATGTTCCAGGAACGTCTCGCACAAATGCCATCCTCGTCTACACCAAGACCCTCTGCCATGCTCGCCTCTCCATCATCTGGCAACAAACAGTGGTGCATTGACTCAGGTGCATCCACTCATATGGCTCGTGATCTTCGCCTTTTCTCTATTATCAATAAAACTGCTCCTATATCATCTGTTACTATTGCAAATGGGTCCAAAACTATTGTTCATGGCACAGGCACGGTTCCTCTTTCACCAAAAATACAGTTGCATTCTATTTTATATATTCCAAAGTTTCCTGTTAATCTATTGTCAGTCAGTAAGATGATAAAACAACTCAACTGCTCTATTAAATTTGATCCTTCTAGCTGTATTTTAAATATGAAGCTCTCCAAATCTCATTGTTTTTCACATAGTATTAGAGCGGGACGATCCACCTTAAACCTAATCCCTATCTCCACCAACCCTAAGCTCTCCAAATCTCATTGTTTTTCACATGGTATCAGAGCGGAACGATCCACCTTAAACCTAATCCCTATCTCCACCAACCCTAGCCGCTACCACACTCCGAAATCTCCTTTTTTTCGCCGCTACAGTACTTCTACAGTACCGCCGCCGCTTCTACAGTACCGCCGCCGCTACTGATCGCCGTCCACCCCTCCGCAGCCCTCCATCCACCTCTAATCCCCTAATAAACTCCATCCTTGTGGCCTAATCCACCACAGGACCCTCCGTCTAACTCCGTTTCTCTTTTCGAAATCTCCGGACAGCCTCGGTAATTTTCCAGTTCTGGCACGTTGACGGCGTAACGGGCTTCATCCTCTTTGTCTGCCTGCGCCTCATGGTGGAGTGATTGATCCTCCATGTTGGCGTAGGTTTTTTCTCTTCATCTGCTGCCCCTACGTGGGTTTTTTTTTAAGATCCATGCGTGGATCTTCTACCTTCTACTACTAGTCCATGTGTTGGACTTCTGCCTCTGACTACTGACTACTCCTGCCTGTGCCTTCTTGCCTGTGCCTGCCTTCCTGCCTGTTCTCATGGCGTCTTCTTGAGATGACTTCTGGAGAGACTCGCGTCGTCAAGTTACCACTGTTAAACTTGACGGGCGCAATTACCAACTTTGGGTGTGCTCCTTTGTGATATATGCCAAATCACAAGGGAAGTACTCTCATCTGATTCGTACTGGTCCGCCTCAGCCTGCAGCGAACGCGGATGAAAAAGACGTCAAAACTTTTGATGATTGGGTCCGTGAAGACTCGACTGTGATGACATGGATTCTCAACAGTGTCGTTGAGAAGATCAGTGTTACTTTACTTAGGCTACCTAAGGCGAAGCAGATGTGGGATCAACTCGCCAGTACCTACTCTCACAGTCAGAATCCCAAGAAGGTCTTCGACATAACCATGCAACTGGGGCGACTCCAATTCACGGGATTTGACATCTCCGACTATTTCTCCACCTTCACCGGCCTGTGGGGTGAGTTGGAGACTTACCACCCGCAGTCTACTGATCTGGCGACTATGCAGAAACAACGGGCGGAACTACAACTGATACAGTTTCTGAGTGGCTCACCAGAATCCTATGCTGGCGTTGTGGATCAGATCTTGGCAAGTGATCCGCTCCCTACTTTGCAGAGTGCCTACCAGCGTCTCCAGCGCCTTTCTTCATCGACACCGTCTCCTGAGACTGGAGATTCTACTGCCCTGGCTGCTTGGGCCGGGCGTGGCCGTAGCCGTTCCACTGATGGCCGTCCTCCCCTGGGTGCAGGACGGGGACGTAGACCTGGTGTTGGACGAGGAGCCCCTCCTGTTGCGCGTCCTCAGCAAGGACAGCGTGTGTGTACCTTCTGTGGCCGGTCTAACCATATTGAAGAAAAGTACTGGGAAAACTACAGTAAACCGGCTTGGGCCAATGCTGCTGCAGATTCATCGCCTACTGTTTCTGAGGCTGTTACTCCGACGCCTGAGCCAGCAACTGCGGGAGCAACCGCAGACTACATTCGTGCTGAGGTGGAACGCCTCCTTGAGCGTGCTGGCTCTTCGACTGCTGTTTCTACTAGTAGAGCACATGTTACATACTTCGGTTATGATACTGCATTCCTGAGTTCCTCCTCACCTTCTACTTCTGGTAATACCAAATGGGTGATAGATTCTGGTGCCTCTGCACATATATCTGGCAATAGATCTTTGTTTAAAATTCTATCTAAACTTGTCTGTAACTCTTCTGTTATGCTAGCTGATGACTCAAAGTCTTCGGTCTTTGGAGTCGGTGATATTGTTTCTCAGTTTTGGCTCAAGTCTGCCTTATATGTGCCTAGATTTTCTCTGAACTTATTATCAGTCAGCAAAATTTTACGAAGTTTGAACTGTAGCCTGACTTTTGTTCCTGGTTCATGTGTTTTTCAGGACCTTCGCACGAGGACGAAGATTGGTGGGGGGTATGAAGGTGTTAATGGACTCTACTACTTGGACCAGTTACCGCGATCAGATAAAGCTGTTATGGTATCTGCTTTATCGGCTTCTGTTTCTGCACTGCAGTGGCACTACAGGCTGGGACATCCATCGTCAGAGAAGCTGCGTCATTTAGTTTCTGATATTGGCAGTTGTAATTTTCAGTGTGAATCTTGTTAGCTGAGAAAACAGACTCGTATTGTGTATCCTAGACGTAGTACTGTGAGCAGTAAAAACATTTTTGATTTAGTTCACTCTGATCTATGGGGTCCATGCCATGTACCGAGTTTGTCTGGTTACAAATATTTCATTCTATTTATTGATGACTTTTCTAGGACTACTTGGTTGTTTCTATTAAAAAGTAGGTCTGAAGTGTTGTCTACTATCAAATACTTTTTTGCTGAAATAAAAGCGCAGTTTGGTTTGCCTGTTAAAGTTTTCCGCACCGATAATGCTTTAGAGTTTGTTAAGCAAGAAGTGGCGGTTTTCTGTAAATCTGTTGGTACGCTCCACCAGACTTCATGTGCCTATACCCCACAACAAAATGGTGTCGCTGAGCGGAAAAATAGACACTTATTAGAAGTTACCAGGACTATCATGATGCATTCTCATGTGCCCCGCTCCTATTGGCCTGAGGCTATTTTGATTGCGTTTTTTCTAATTAATAGGATGCCATCGTCTTTTATTGGAAATAAGATTCCTATACAGTTTCTGCAACCCGAGACTTCTTTGTTTGTTGTGCCTCCTAGAATTTTTGGGTGTACCTGCTTTGTCAAATTACTTGGACCTGCTTCTGATAAATTGTCTCCTCGAGCTGCTAAATGCATTTTTCTGGGCTATTCTAGAACTCAGAAGGGCTACAAGTGTTATAATCTCAGTACAAGAAAATGGTTTACTAGTAGTGATGTTGTCTTTTTTGAAGATACACCGTATTATTCTTCAGCAGGAGATAGTTTGCAGACAGACATTCTTACCTCTCCTTTGCCTGTTATTTCTGACTGTGTGCCTGACAGTACTGACACTGTGACTACTGAAACTCAAGATCCTCCTCTCATTGTATATTAGCACAGGAATACAGCACCTTCTACGCAAGTACCCCCCGAAGGCAACCAATCTTCTCCTCCAGAAGGTTCTCCTGCACCTGAGGTACACTCTGACCTTGACATACCTATTGCACTCAGAAAGGGTACTCGTTCCTGCACTTCTCATAGCATTGCTCAGTTTGTATCTACTGCTCATTTGAATACTCATTCTAGCAATTTGGTATATGCTTTATCTGTTGTGGTTGTACCTAAGAATGTTCATGATGCATTGAAAAGTACTGCTTGGACATCTGCTATGAAAGAAGAAATGATTGCTCTTACTGACAGAGACACTTGGGAGATGGTGGATCCACCTCCTCAGTGTAAGCCTGTGGGCTGCAGGTGGGTATATGCCGTAAAATATCAACCTGATGGTACGGTTGAGAGGTTGAAAGCACGGTTAGTTGCAAAGGGCTATACTCAGACATATGGCATTGATTACTTTGAGACTTTTTCTCATGTTGCTCGTCTTAACTCTGTCAGGATTCTCCTCTCTGACTCTGTTGCTGTGAATCTGAACTGGCCTCTTCTGCAGCTTGATGTGAAAAATGCTTTTCTGTATGGTGACTTGCAGGAAGAAGTGTATATGGAGCAACCTCCTGGGTTTGTTGCTCAAGGGGAGTCTCACAAATAGCAGGCTATGTAAAACAAGAAATATATAATGTAACACTCCGCACGAAGACGAGGATTGGTTCGGGTCGTGAAGGACCAGATGGGTTGTATTATCTGGATGGACCTCCTACTACTTCTGCTATGCTATCTACTTCAGTAACGGGACTACAGTGGCACTTTCGTCTGGGGCATCCGTTTGCTGCCAAATTAAAGCATTTATTCCCTACTTTATCTGAGAACAGTTTTTCCTGTGAAATTTGTGTTTTAGGCAAACAAACACAATCTGTTTTTCCTGCTAAGAACGTTATTGCTTCTAAAGAAATTTTTGACCTTGTTCATGCTGATATTTGGGGATCGTGATCCATATCAAGTCACTCGGGTGTGAAATATTTTATGACATTTATTGATGATTATTCTCGCGCCACATGGTTGTTTCTGCTTAAAGGTCGAGATACTATGTTAGATACTATTCGCACCTTCTTTGCTGAAATTCACACTCAATTTAATCGACCTATTAAAAAATTTCGTACTGATAATGCATTGGAGTTCATGCAACAATATGTTACATCCTTTTGTGTTGCCCGTGGAACCATACATCAGACCACTTGCCCATACACTCCTCAACAAAATAGCGTCGCTGAAAGAAAAAAATGTCACCTACTTGAGGTTGCTCGCACCCTTCTCATACACTACAAAATACCCCATCACTTCTGGCCTGAAGTTGTCTCTACGACGTGCTATCTCATCAATCGCATGCCTTCCACTGTTTTGAAAAATCAGGTCCCGTACGCCATTTTGTTTCTTGATAAACCTTTTTTCTCTCTACCTCCTCGCATTTTTGGGAGTACTTATTTTGCGAAAAATCTTCGTCCTGGTCTCACTAAACTTGATGCTCTCTCAGTCAAATGTATTTTTCAGGGATATTCCTGTACACAGAAAGGCTATCGTTGTTTTGATCCTATTAAAAAATAGTGGCTTGTTAGTGCGGATGTGACCTTTTTTTAGCATATGCCTTACTATTCTATTGATGGCGAAAAGTTGTCGGCTGATATTATGGCTACCACACCGTTACCATTAGTTGTTGAGGAATTGCCAGCTCCTGATGTGCCTAAAGAATGTCCATTGCAAGTCTATCAACGCCGGTCAAAGATCATCAATGCTTCTGAATCCCCGGCCGAACCAAATCATGCGTCTGCGGTTGATCCCCCATCCACTGAGGTATTTTCTGACCTGGATCTTCCCATCAGTTTAAGGAAAGGTGTTCGATCATGTACTCAGCATCCTATCAGTAATTTCTGTTCATCTGACAATCTCTGTGGTAGCTTTGCTTGCTTCAATTCTGTTTTGTCTGCTGTGACAATTCCTAAATCAGCCGAAGAGGCCCTTCGCAATCCTGCCTAGAAACATGCTATGGAGCAGGAAATGCATGCGCTCTGTGATCGTCAGACATGGGATCTGGTTGATCGTCCCTCTTCATGCCATACTGTTGGCTGCCGCTGGATATTTACCATTAAATATCAACTGGATGGTACCATTGAACGCCTGAAAGCCCGATTAGTTGCGAAAGGGTATACTCTGATGTATGGAGTTGATTATTTTGAAACCTTTTCTCCAGTCACACGCTTAAATTATGTTTGTATTCTGATATCTATTGTTGTTAATAAAGACTGGCCTCTGTTACAACTTGATGTCAAAAACACCTTTCTATATGGAGATCTACAGGAGGAGGTCTACATGGAGCAACCTCCGGGATTTGTTGCTCAGGGGGAGTCTGCTTCTAAAATCTGTAAACTCAGAAAGGCGATCTATGGTCTGAAACAAAGCCCACGTGCATGGTTTGACAAGCTCAGTCAGATCTTACTTACCTTTGGCTTTCGGCGTTCACAATCTGATCATTCTGTATTTATTCGTAAAACCGCAGCAGGACTTGTCATCCTTATTGTGCATGTTGATGATATTGTCTTGTCTGGCAATGACAGTGCAGGGATACAGGCAACCAAAAAGTATTTAACGCAGCACTTCATCACCAAAGACCTAGGGAAACTACGATATTTTCTAGGTATTGAGGTTGCTAGATCTTCTGCAGTGCTATGCCTGTCACAGAGGAAATATGTTCTTGATCTTTTACAGGAGACAGGCATGCTGGGCTGCAAGCCAGTCAACACTCCTCTAGATCCTAATATGGATTGGGATAATGATACTTCTCCTTATGTTGATCGTCATCAGTTTAGGAGACTGGTTGGCAAGCTTCTCTATTTGACTGTCACTAGAGCTGACCTGGCAACTGTTGTAGGATTCATATGTCACTTTGATGAGACTATTTTTCTGGCCGCATCTGCAACCCATACCACGGTATTGAAAATTAACTGGCAGACATCTTCACCAAAATTTTACCTAAAGCTCGCTTCAAGACTCTAGTGGACAAGATGGGCATGTTCGACATCTATGCTCCAACTTGACGGGGAGTAAAGAGATATAAAGAGATATGTTATTTCTGTGTTTTACTCTTGTGTTTTATCCAATATTGCTCAGTTTTACTTCTTGTTTTAATCTCTTGTCCTATAAAAGAGAAGGCATGTAAACTCTTTGAACTACGGAATACAATTCTTCTCATTATTCTATACAATGCATATACTTAGTTTTGCTCCTACTAATCATCAATCCATTTGATTCCAATGCCTTTCTCCAAAGTTCAACTTAATCATTCAATCCCTCCTTGGTTTCGTCAATCAATACAATATCATTAGCAAATAACATACACCAATGAATATCATCTTGAACATTCTTTGTTAACTCATCCATAAGAAGAACGAATAGATATGGGATGAGTGTGGATCCTTGGTGTACCCCAACTGTGATAGGAAATGTTGGTGTCTCTCCTCCAGGAGTCTTCACACTTGTTGTACAACTATCATACATGTCTTCAATCAAGTCAATGTATTAGATTGGCACACCTTTTTTCTTCAAAACCATCCACAAACACTTCCTTGGGTACTCGATCATAAGCTTTTTCCAAATCAATAAAGACCATATGAAGATCTCTTTTGCTTTCTCTATACTTCTCCACAAGCCTCCTTATCAGAACAATAGCATCGATTGTTGATCTTCCAGGCATGAAACTAAATTGGGTATAAAACACATGTTCATTAAAAATGTTATTGGCATGTTTATGTAGTCAACATTTTAAGTAATAAGTCCTTAAAAAATATGTGGTCAGCATTATTGTTATTCACTACTTAGTACAAGAGCTTAGAGACGGAGAGTAGTGGAGTTTATTTGCTTGTGACAATCTTTATTATTTTTAATATAATAAAAAAATTCCATCTTGAATAAAGAATTTCACAAGTGTAATCTCTACACCTAAATGCATCGTTTTACGCAATAAAATTCTATGTCGGATGTGTCAAAGGTGCCCATCATGTGGGAGGTACAGAATCTGTCATGTTTTATTGGGATTTCGATGAAGGATTTCAATGAAAAAATGTAGAAATTAAGATCAGAAATTTTACTAGCACAATCCACAAACTTAAATACACACAATTATATCATTGTATACAATTTACAACATATGAATAACATATTTACTTACCAACTCACGTTAGTTGTATGTTTAGTGTTGTGTTGATTCTCCATACAATAATGATTTGATATGGGTGACATATTGCGGCCATGACATGTACATCCTATAAGCTTGGTTTTATGTAGTCACATGCTCCACATACACATCATTATTGACAAATGGTATCATCCCAAGCTTTAGAAGATGCTCTTCTAAATCTTTGAAATACTTGTTCTTATTTTCAGATAGAGTGAAAGGAGCTCAAGAAGGTTGACTAGCTTGAGGAATAGGCTAAACATCCACAGGCACAGCTACAACCACAGGAACTATTGGGACTGGAAAAATAGGAACAACAGAAGGACCACCACTCTATGTTTGCCCACCATCCTCATAGAAAGCAAGGAACTTGTACAAAGAACTTCCATGTGGGCCTGAGACATTTGTTGTAAATGTATATTCAATAGGATGTTCTACTTCTGCTTCTGGTTGTGGTGGTGGCTGATTTTGATATCCAGAATACCCATACCCATTTTCAAAATGAGATAGGTAGGATAGTGCATGTGTTTGCCCAAATAGCATATCGCCAAAGCCTAATACTGAATATTGAGATTGAGAATAAAAAATAATCATGCTCCTGAATGAATCAAAAATATGTATATAGTAATCATGGTTGTAGGAGCATGTAGTTGTAGCCTCACATGGCAATTCACCAATATAGTCTTTGTCGGTTCGAGTTTTCCTCTGAAAAGATTTTTCAGCCATGGGATATTCTTTTTCTGTTGGAGGATGAGGTGCAGCCCTAGTAACATAAGGACGATCATCATTCTCAGTATCAACAGTAGAAGGATATTCTGGAGAGCGCTCACCATCGCCTCCATTGCCACCATCATCAGACTTAAGATTTGGAGATCGACCCAGATGTAGTTTTTGAAGAAGAAGAATTTGTGCTACCCAACTCTTCTTACATTGCTCTATTGATTTCCATATCAGTATTTTCATGCTCAGGCTCGGGCTCAAGTATTTCAGGTGGGGTTTGATCAACAATAGTATCGAAATCTGCTTCAAATTGCTCTTAAATGTATGGTACTAAATGAACATCTAGATTATCAAGAATGGGACGACCTATCTCAATCATCCACTCCTTTAAAGGATCTTCTTAATCATCAGCTTCTATATCTCAAAATCTAGATGGGTTGAATGTGTATGTGGTGTCATTGGGTCATGGACGCAAAAAAATCCACTTGTAGTTGGCATCTCGTATTGCTCTAACCCTCAACCGCATGTTTGTAGTGAACATAGACTAGATCTTTCAGCATGTTTGCCTCCAACCTGTTCCATCTCTTTTAGTGTACTAGACTAAAAGTGCTTCAATTTTTTCACAACCCTCTGCAGATGTTGTTTGAGAAAGGATGTGAACATCCACTTTTCTTAGATGGGGGGCACTCGTTCCATTCCAAACCCACCACTCACAAGGATCACCTTCGTCACGTTCAGCATCTGCATTTCGATGACCAAAGCATTCGGTGCCTTTACGAAAATGTCGCAACTGAAAAAATATTTGAGATATTTAGATGATGGAACATCAAACAAGAATGAAGATGTTCGCGACTTCATGACTTTATGTAATCAAATGTATACCTCATTCAGCACTATCAAGCGCTCTTTTGTAGAGGTAACAAATTTGTTAATTATATTTCTCATAGCATCTATTAGAGTCGCATCTAAGCCCAATTTTCGCGAGTATTGGAACCTCGGATTCAGATTGTAAGATGTCACCAATTCCAAATAAGAAAATACGATTTAGATTTTAGACTGAGTTACAAAATTACATAAATAAATTAGAAGAAATTAGTAATTAAAATTCATAAGAAATAAAATAAGTTATATACTTGCTTTATGCAATGGATGCAAGCATATTTGTCCAACGCTTGTCTGCAACTGACAAGTGTTGTGAATTGGACCTAGGAGCTGCTTTTTTAATATTGTCCACCATTTTGCATCGTACAAGTAAGCAATTGTTACACCTTTGTCACCATCTACCGGCTTTAATACTTTGACAACAGGTTCCATTATTTGCAACAAATTTGTAACCTTATCCCATAAAGCCTAACTAGCAATTAATTCTTCAATCCTTCGGCCAATCGGGGTGTTGTGCTCTTAGTGAAGGTCCGCTCCACGCCATTGAAGAGCCTCCTAAGTCCATCCTTTTTGGACTTCAATGAATGTAGGGCCAAGTAATTTGTTGCAAATCTAGTTACCCTTGGTCTAACTAGATTGCCTCCGTAATACTCAGGTTGTCTCATTGCATTTAACAAAAAGGAATGGTTGTAGATGAAACGTGTGATCAACTTGTCATCAATTGTGACGGATTTGATGTATCAATTGTGCCCATATCCTTAAGAATCAGATCTATGTAGTGGGCAACACATGGTGTCTAGTAGACCGGATATCTCTTAATTATACTGTCACCGGCCTTCTCGAAGTTAGAGCCATTGCCGGTCACTATCTGCACCACATTCTCAACCCCAACATGCTTGATGTATGTTTTCATTAGCTTATTGATGTAGTTGTAATTTCTGACTTCTCCAGAAGCATCAACAGAGTCTAGAAAAGCAGTTGATCCATGACAATGTGCAAGAAAGTTAATAATTTGCTTTCGGTTTCCACTAGTCCACCTATCACACGTGAGTGTGACCCCATAGTCAGGCCATAATTGTTTCTTGCCTCAAATACATGCCTATAGATCTTTATGCTCTTGGGGAAGATACTTATTCATTAATGCATATGCAATGGGGGCCTTGATGCCCCTACTAGACTAGGTGTGCTTTCAAAGACTCGCTAAAAAATGAGTGGGATAGGGAGGAGGTAGCTCAACTTATCGGGAAATATGGGCCATCTGGTGCAAGTGGAAGTTGTGGGGCTGCACATGTTCCTATTGCTGACCTAGATGATGATGAAGATCAACATACTCACATAAAAGAAAGAAAGGCATCGTTGATACACTTTTCCGTTCTGCTGGTGTGAGATTGAAGCATTTTAATGAGCCAGGGGTTAGGAAGCCTGACGCTAGCCAGAAAAATCTAAAAGCAATGTTTAGTGGTGCAAAGGAGAAGGTTGGCAAAGCAGTGGGTAAGTTTTTTTTGCTCATGGTATACCCCGCACATGTTGCAAATGAACCATGTCTATAGCATATGGTAGATGTGATAGGGGAGTTTGGTAGGGGCATCAGGCCCCCACTACATATATATTAATGAACAAGTATCTTCCCCAAGAAAAGAGATATCTACAAGCATGGATTTTAGACCAGAAACAATTGTGGTTTGAAATTTGAATATAGCGTCACACGTGTGATGGGTGAATTAGTGGTAACAGAAAGCAAATTATTAACTTCCTTACACTGTCGTGAATCGACTGTTTTTCTAGACTTTGTTGATGCTTCTGGTGAATTCAGAAATTACAACTAGAAGCTAATGAAAACATACATCAGACAGGTTGGGGTTGAGAATATGGTGCAAATAGTGATTGATAATGGCTCTAACATCAAGAAGGCCGGTGACAGTATAATGAAGAGATATTCGGTCTACTGGACACCATGTGTTGCTTGCATAGATCTAATTCTTAAAGACATGGGCACAATTGATTACATCAAATATGTGACAATTGATGTTAGGTAGATCACGAGTTTCATCTACGATCATTCCTTTTTGTTAAATGCAATGAAACGACCTGAGTAATGCGAAGGCGATCCAGTTAGACCGAGGGTAACTAGATTTGCAACAAATTACTTGGCCTTGCATTCATTAAAGTTTAAAATTGATGGACTTAGGAGGCTCTTTAATGGTGTGGAGTAGACCTCCATGAAGGAGCACAACATTCCGGTTGGCAGAAGGATTGAAGAACAAATTGCCAGTCGGGCTTTCCAAGATAAGGTTACAAAGGTGTTGCGAATAATGGAACTTGTTGTCAAAGTATTGAAGCTGGTAGATGGTGACAAAGTTGCAACAAATACCTTGCTTCTATGATGCAATGAAACTAATGGTGGACAATAGTAAAAAACCAGCTCATAGGTCCAATTCACAATACTTGTCAATTGTATAAGCGTTGGACATATATGCTTTTGCATTCAGTGCATAAAGTAGGTACATAACTCAATTATTTTCTTCTAAATTCTAAATTCTTCTAATTAATTTCTCTAACTTTGTAACTCAGTCTAAAATCTAAATTGTATTTCTTTATTTGGAATTGGTGACAGCTTATTATCTGAATCCTAGGTTCCAATACTTGCGTAAACTAGGCTCAAATGCGAACTGTGAGAGATATAATTAAAAAATTTGTTACCTCTACAAAAGAGCACTTGATAGTGTTGAATGATGTATATATTTGATTAATAAATTGAATACATAACTTACATGAAGTCATGAACATCTTCATTCTTGTTTGATGTTTCATCGTTTAAATATGTTAAATATTTTTTAGTTACGACAGTTCCGTGAAGGCATCGGATGTTTTGGTCATCCAAATGCAGCTGCTAACCGTGAGGAGGATGATCCGTGTGAGTGGTGGGTTTGGAATGGAACATGTGCCCCCCATCTAAGAAAGTGGAGGTTTGCATCCTTTCGCAAACAACATCTACAGGGGGCTGTGAAAGAAATTGGAGCACTTCTAATTTAATACACTCAAAGAGAAGGAACAGGTTGGAGGAAAACAGACTGAGAGATCTAGTCTATATTCCTAAAACATGTAGTTGAGGGCTACAGCAAAATGAGATGCCAACTACAAGTGGATCTTTTTGTTGTCCACGACCCATTGACAACGCATACGTATTCAACCCATCCAGGCATAGAGGCATAGAAGAAGTTGATGATTCAAAATATCCTTTAGAGGAATGGATGATTGAGATAGGTCGTACCATTCTTGATAATCTAGATTGTCATCTAGATCAATACATAGAAGAGCAATTTGAAGCAGATTCTGATATTAATGTTGATCAAACCCCACCTGAAATACTTGAGCCTGAGCCTAAGAGTTGGATAGCAAGAATTCTTCTTCAAAAACTACATCTAGGTCCATATCCAAATCTAAGTCGGATGATAATGGCAACAATGCAGGCGGTGGTGAGCACTCTCCAGAATATCCTTCTACTGTTGATACTAAGAATGAAATCGTCCTTATGCTACTAGGGCTACACCTCATCCTCCAACAGAAAAAGAGTATCCCATGGCTGAAAAATCTTTTCAAAGAAGCAAAACTCGAACCAGCAAAGAATACACCGGTAATTACCACGTGAGGCTACAACTACAGGCTCCTAGAACCGTGATTATTATATACATATTGTTGATTCATTTGGGAGCATTAGTATTTTTTAATCTAAACCTCAACATTCAACATTAGGCTTTGGCGACTATTTGGGCAAGCACATGCACTACCCAACCCATCTCATTCTCAATCTGGGTATGGGTATTCTAGATATCAAAATCAGCCACCACCACAACAAGAAGCATAAGTAAATCATCATATTGAATATATATACTGCAAATGTCTTGGGCCCGCATAGAAATTATTAGTACAGGTACCTTGCATTCTCAAAGGATGGTGGGCAAACATGGAATGGTGGATGTTCAGTTGTTCCTGATTATCCAATCCCAATAGTTCTTGTGGTTGTGGTTGTGGTTGTGGTTGTGGTTGTGCCTGTGGCTATTCAGCCTATTCCTCAATCTCGTCAACCTCCTCGAGCTCCTCCTACTCTATTTAAAAGCAAGAAAAAGTATCTCAAAGATTTGGAAGAGAATTTTCCAAAGCTTGGGATGATACAATTTGCCAATGATGATGTGTATGAGGAGCACGTGAATAGATACAAACGAGCTTATAGGACGCAAATGCCATGGCCGCGATATGTCATCCATAACAACTCATTACTATATGGAGAACCAGTGCGACACTAAACATACAATTGATGTGAGTGGTAAGTAAATATGTTATTCATATGTTGTAAGTTATATCTTATTGCATAAATGTGTGCATATAAGTTTGTGGATTGTGCTAGTAAAATTTCAGATCTTGATTCCTACATTTGTCATCGAAATACCAACAAAACAGGACAGGTTCCTTACCTCCCACATGATGGACCCACACACACACACTATAGAATTTTATTGCATAAAATGATGCATTTAGGTGTAGAGATTACACCTGTAAAAATTCATGAATTAATTTGTTCAATTTGGCTTCGAAAACGGCCAGGATTGCATCTTCGACATTTCCATCGGTAAACCGGTAAATACCTACTTACAGGCAGTCAAAACGACGTCGGCATCGGTCACCTTATTCCTTGACATGAAGGTCCTTTGTACACTATATTAATACATTCATAAATTTATCACGTCGACGTCTAAGTTGGATAGTTGGATCTGGATTTAGCTTTATATCTATACCTCTCACCTTCTAAAATCAATATTCTTGTAAAGCAACTATGTCATTTGCTTCAAACATATTCTACCAAATCAAACCATAACATGTTTCCTGATTATACAAATCAAAATAAAATGGGGCTAATATACTACTTCCATCGATATGTCATCTAAATCACAAGTGGTTAGCCACATAAATGTAGGCATTCATCTAGCCAGATATATAACTTGCGATTGTGTTTTATGAAACATCTAGGATAGAGGCTAGAATACTTCTTTTTCTTTCTGAACCATATTATCATGTCAATTAGAGCCGAATTTCATTGAAATATGTTCTAAACTTTTAAGAAACCTTAATGCTCCCACAAACTTCAACAATGATGCTTGACAAAGTCGACTGGACCAAGGTTTTAAAAAGCACGAAGCGGGAAGCGTGCGGATGGGACCTTGTAGCCGATTAATCGCCAGGCGGGCGATTAAGCGGGCGCTTTTTAGAAAAGCGGATTTCCAATTCCTATAAACTTTTAGGCAATATTACATACATATGTATATAAATACTATATTTTTGAATTTTTTACACATATCTAAAATTTGTACAAGAGAATATAAAACACCCAAATAGTTAGTTTATAACACAACTATACAAAAATGATTGTATCTATATAATATAGTAAATAATATACTTGTCATGGATAAAGCACCCTACACGTAAAATAATAAGTGTATATACAAGATGCAACAACAATTTTGTATCACATGTTTACATAGCTAAATAGTAAACAATAAACCTATCATAGCTAGCTTACAAAGATATTATATCATCAAATAGTCATACATTACCGCAGTACATTTAATCAAAGTATGCATTCTAAATTAGATAATAGTTACCTATAATATACTTGGATACATACAAAAATACCATATCATACAGCTTACATACAAAGTATGCATTCTTAATTTGAACTAGGTATATCATAGTACATTTAATGTATACTAGTTTAATATATTATAGTAAATACTAATCGGGGCATATAATGTACTTAATGTTATATGCTTACAGCAGTTTTTTTTAAAAAAGCGGGAAAAAAGCGGCCGCTTTAGTTTTCTCAAATTCACTCAAGCGGCGCTTATGGCACATTTTAATCAGCCACCACCTTGTGGCGATTAAGCGGCCGCCTGGGACGCTTTTTAAAACATTGGACTGGACATCTTGCATCATAGCTATCCTACATCACTAGCACAACCTCAAAGTTGTACCTAGTTACTTTCTTTTAAGCTTTGGGTCAATCTACTAAAAAATCCAATTCACTGACGTAATGAAACTCAAGAAGAAAAATGTATCTTCCAAAATTTACATCTACCCATGCACTAAATTAGTAGAAAACGGCGAGACAGATAACTAAGATATAAAATGGCTCAGATCATGCTAGAAAAGCAATATGCTTACAACAAAGCGCTCCCAGAAGTCTCCAAAGAGTGGCCTATCGATAGCCTTCAAACTCTCTTTTGTGGCAGCATCAACACTCACATACAGCTACAAGAACAACAGTTTTTATGAAAACAGATAGCTACAAGTCCACAGCTCAGTAACAAAAACTGCCCTGCTTAGGACAAAAAAGGGCATCAAACTGGAACCTGATCATAACTTGGAATAGAAAAAATGATGATGTACCTGAGTGATTGGCTTCAACGTTTTTATCTTTTCAGGGAACTGAGCATTAGTGACAAGGAAAGTTGAAATCCGGCGTCGGTGCAGCTCATCCACAAGTGTATTTATCTCTGGATACATGATAGGTTCACCAACAAGAGATAAGGCGCAATGTCTTGGGGACAGACCTTCCAACAATCTCTCCTGCTTCACACCTAAATGCAAACTAGTTGTTAATTCACACTATGCAGAATGCTGACCACGTAATTGTCATCCCCAACATAGAATTAAATGTCTGATTCCGATATCGTGCCCAATGGCCCAGAAACAGAAATGTTATGAAATTTCAGCCAAAATTTTGATATTTACAGCCCTAACGATTTCGACGACCAAATAAACGAATTAGATCATGAAAATTTACTAGGATGATTTAAACGCCAAGATCTACTCAAATATGAAATAATATTTCATATTGGATATATGTCGGGGGGGGGGGGGGGATGGGGGGGAAGCTAAACAGTTTCGATAGAATTTCGATGGCAAAAATGAAGGAATTAAGTTATAAATTTCTACAGACACAATGTCTAGACACAAACACACTAGCAAGGAATGAAGTTTCCACGAAATCGGCGAAATTTTGCCCGAAATTTCGATTTTGACGCCATCTGCTACGAAATCATGCAGATGTACCGCCATGTCGAAATCAGCGAAATTTTTTGCCCAGATTTGAAATTTTTCTAGGAAACAGTAAAGTTCACTTATCTCCTACATCAAGGACCCCCCCACCTATATCCATATCAAATTTTATTGCATAAAACGATGCATTTAGGTGTAGAGATCACGCCTGTAAAATTTCATAAATTAATTCGCCCATTTTGGCGTCTATCAAAATTTTCGTCGAAATTTCAAAAAATTTCGGTTTCCATGCTGTTGAAGCGGCATCGAAATCGGATACCTCGTTCCTTGCACACTATATCATATAATAAATTTATATGTTTAGAGGTTAGGGTGGGATCCATGTCTTGATGAGTGAGTGCACAAATGAACAAAAATATGAAGTCTGCTAGACAGTTAGGCTGTTAAAAACTTCAAGTTACAGCTTAGAATTTAAAACTTACAGTTACAAGTTACAAACTTACGAACTACAACTTGTATAAGTCTAGTGCTAGCATTAAACTAGGTTACACAGGACATTTATACATATATCCAATAAGGAACTTTGTTATTTTCGGAGTATTTTTCCATTTCTCTATAGAAGAGCATAGAAATCGTTGAAGGTAATGTATAAGACGGTCTAGGGATAGGGGATATATACCTTAGAATTAAGTAAAATAGTCTTTAGAAGCAAGATATTCAAAAAACAAATTGCCAAAATACCCAAGATGTAGTATTAGCAGTCTTAGGAACAAATTCTCAAAATTAAAGTTGTGTTTCTATACCATTTCGGGAAATCACGGCCCAAACTGGGCTTTTTGCTGCGAAATTTCACCCTAATTGGCAAACTTTCCCACCTAGGGTCGAAATTTTTGCAAAATTACATCCCATTCCCTGCATTTGTGCGTTTCGCATGTCCGATCGTAAGTTCCAATGTCCAATTGCAAGAAAAACAAAATTTCGAGTGACATTTCCCAATTTTGATCAAAATTTTATTCCATGATCCCCATTGTCAACTCAAGATTCACATAAGTGACAGAAAACAAAGATAAACTGTGAAATGAAGCTCAACATGGTGCACGAGAATTTGCTTTCGCAGATTCATCACATCATGTCAATCAACTGTGTGAAAAGTGTAGCTTAGTTGTTCAGACATGTTCCCTCGTAGCCATAGTCACAATATACTCCGTTTTTTTGAAAAAAACGTGTATTATTCATGCGTCGTATACTCGTATATGACGGTCGTTTTAAACTCCAAACCGAATAATACGTTTTAAGCGTGTTTAATTCGTATTTTATTCGCGTATTGCGTTTTAAACGTGTTTTATACATTTTTTTGCCGTTTTAAACAGTTGCGTACTTTTGCTTCACATTTGCTTTTTCCACGTCCTTTTTAACTTGTAGCAGGGTTTCACGAAACCGTCCAACCTTCCTCCTCTATCCCCGACACACCAGGATTAACCCTCGACATTCTACATGTACGCTCCATCTTTCTCCTCCATTCTCCTCCTTTCTTCCCTGATTTGTGCCTGCTGCTTGCTGCTCCCACTTCTTCCCCTTCTTCTAATATTATAGTAATCAGTTCGATGTTTAGTCATTTTCAAACATTATATGTGTGGGTGCATGTATGTGTTTATAATTATATATATATATAATACATTTTTTGTCGACTTTTTTTCAGAATAGTTGACCGAACTTTTACCGTACATTGACCGATTTTTATCTGAATTTTCCGCATAATTCCCGATTTTCGAATTTTTCAACTTGGTCGTACGTATCTCGAATACCAAATTTGTGACTATGCTCATAGCATTAGAAAAACACTCCCTAGGATTTTTAAAGTGTTGCAGATTTTTGGTACAGCAGTAGCAGTTGGTTGTATCCCCGCCAAGGAAGCATGGACACGTTTCTAGACACGGACACGGATACAGATACGGACACAGGGCACGGCAATTTTCCGAAATATAGGATACAGACACAGCATTGGATGGGGGGATTTTTTAATATATACTGTGACAGAGAAGAGACTTCTACTCTCTCGGTCTATCTCACGTATCATGTATACAAAGAAGATACATCAGACATTTACAATCAGGTCCCTGACTTTACACATAAGACCATAACATTTACATTTAAGTCCCTACATACTAACACTCCCCCTCAAGTTGGCGCATACATATCATATGTACCCAGCTTGGTACATAAGAAGTGAACTCGACAACCATTCAAGGACTTTGTGAATAGATCAGCTAACTGATCTTCTGACCTGACAGGTGACAACTAAATCAGTCTCTCCTTGATCTTCTCTCTCAGAAAATGGCAATCGACCTCAATGTGTTTAGTTCTTTCATGGAAGACAGGGTTCTGAGCAATATCGACAGCAGCTTGATTATCACACTTCAAATCCATAGGAGTGTCTAAGGCAAAGCCAAGTCCCCGCAACAAATGTTGAATCCATAACAACTCACATGTAGCTAAGGCCATAGCTCTGTATTCAGACTCTGCACTTGATCTGGATACAACTGTTTGCTTCTTGCTCTTCCAAGAAACTAAATTTCCTCCCACAAAGACACAATAGCCAGTAATAGATCATCTATCAATGCTTGATCCAGCCCAATCAGCATCAGAAAACCCTTGTACTTACAGGTGACCATGATGATACAAGAGTCCCTTTCCAGGGGACTTCTTCAAGTACCTCAATATGCGCATCACAGCTTCTAAGTGACCCGTACAAGGCTTATCCATAAATTGGCTCACAACACTAGTAGCAAATGCAATATCTGGTCGGGTGACTGCCAAATAATTCAGCTTTCCAACAAATCGTTTATATCTCCAAGGATCATCAAGCACCTCCCCTTGCTCCATGGTAAATTTAACTTTAGGATCCATTGGAGTGTCAGCAGGTCTGGTCCCAAGCATCCCTGTCTCTGTGAGCAAGTCTAGAACATATTTTCTTTGTGAAATCACTATCCCAGATTTTGACTTGGCAACTTCAATACCTAGAAAATATTTAAGATTGCCTAAGTCTTTTGTATGGAATTGTCCTTGTAAAAATGTCTCCAATTGTGCAATGCCCTGTTTATCATCACCAGTAATCACAATGTCGTCAACATATACCAATAGGAATATACATCCCAGATTATATCTCCTGTAGAAAACAGAATGATCCATAGTACATTTTTGGAGTCCAAACTCTGAAAGAGCACTACTGAGCCTACCAAACCAGGCACGAGGTGATTGTTTCAAACCATACAGAGACTTGTGAAGACGACACACTAGATTAGACTCCCCCTGAGCAACAAACCCTAGTGGTTGCTCCATATAAATCTCCATGGTATCAGAGCTACAAGGGTTGAAACCCTAAGAGAGTCGTCAAGCTCTCCATCCCTGGGAACCGAGGGAGCCGTCAATCTCCCTGTTCCCCTTCTTTTCTCACGATCGCTACAGTAGCGACTGTAGCAACGGGAAAGAAAAAGGAGCCGTATACTCATCCTCCTTGGTCAATCTGCCTCAATTGACCTCCTGCTCTGGGTCTCCTTATCACTAGTGGTCTGTTAGTGAGGAGTATATGTACTCGATAGGGGGGTAGTAATCCCCTCCTTTTTCCAAGCGCAGAAACAGGTTGTTTCGTCATCTCCATTCAAAGGCCTCCAAGTGGCCAAAGTGGAGTTTTTCCTCCTTCAAATCAGTTCCTTGTGGGGCGTCCTAGTCCTAGTAACATTGTCCCAGAAGATCAGAAGCAACGGAATCACAAGGAGGGAGCGTTGGGCCTTCTTCTCCAACCATATAGAGTCGTTGTTATTGTAGAAGCACTGTAGCACGGCTGTATTTTAGTACTGCTGACCATCAACATCAACTAGAACATTGTGGTGTTACATGACTGCAAAGAGGGGCTCAAATTCTTGAGTTTTATTTGCTTCCTATTGATCTAAATAAAGCTGTCAATATGGCCGATAAGGAGTCCACATTCCAGCAATCTACACCTACGATCCAAAGTCAGATGATCACTAACCGGAGACTAAATGAAAAGAACTTCACTCAATGGAGCCGGACAGTGAAGATATTTTTCAAGGGTCAAGGACGCATCAAACACTTGACCAATGAGCCACCTTCAGATCCTGTTGCTTTGGAGACATGGGAACAACATGATGCCAACCTGTTGAATATGATGTGGAACAGTATGGAGCCACATATAGCAGACATGACAAATCACTTTGAGACATGCAAGACATTGTGGGACCATCTACAACTCATGTACTCCAATAATGTGTCATGTATGTATGACATGACTGTGGAGCTATATGGGCTACAACAGGAAGACAAGTCACTCACACAATATTTTGGAGAAGTGACTCGTCTAGCAGATAACTTGCATCGGTTGCTTCCTCTTTCCAGTGATGTTCAGAAGATGCAGCAACAACGTGATCAGATGACAGTCATTAAGTTTCTAGCTGGGCTTCGACGTGAGTATGAGGGAGTGTGTAGTCAGATTCTTTCAGGTGTTGAGCTTCCTTCTTTAGCAGAGACTTATTCCAGAGTTTTGTGTGCCTTCCTAGAGCAGGATATTGTTATTGTCACTCAGTCACAAAGTGACAAGTCAGCTTTAGTCACTCAATCTAGCAGAGACACGACACCCAGAGGTCGCGGTCGTGGTAGAAGTTTCATCAGAGGCGGCGGTGCTAGTAGTGGTCGTGGAGTGCCACGCCAACATCCAGAGTGTGTCCATTGTGGCAGGAAAGGACACACTAGAGAGACATGCTATGAGTAACATGGATTCCCTACAAAGTTTGCCAATATGGCAACTATTGAAGGTGCACAACAACAGGCTTCACATCAGGTGTCATTGTCTGAAGAAGAACATGTTCAATTGATGCAACTCCGCGCTTCACAACAAGCAAGCTCTAATACCATGTGACAGAGAAGAGACTTGACGGAGAAGAGACTTCTACTCTCTCTCTCGGTCTATCTCACGTATCATGTATACAAAGAAGATACATCAGACATTTACAATCAGGTCCCTGACTTTACACATAAGACCATATCATTTACATTTAAGTCCCTACATACTAACATATACATATATGTAGGTATACTGGATGAATTAAAATTCTTTAAATGGACCGGATTTTTATTTATGTACAGAAGTATAATATCATATGAATATCAAAGTGTGTTTATGAGTGTAATGGATATAGTACGAAGTAAAAAAATGAAAAACCACGCCTTTTTCCACTAGTTGCAGTAGATTTTCAGAGTATATACATGAGCTCTCATTACTCAACTAACCGGTTTATAAGGCTTTAATATGTTTCATGATATATAATTCAGCTTATGTTTTACATTTTAGTTCTTTTAAACAGATCTATTTGCATCTTTAATCAGATCTAAGCTTAATGTTACATTTCCTCAATGACAAGAGATAAACAATGACTAGCATAGGAAAAAACCAGTGGCTGCATATTCAGAATCTGCACTCTAAAAAAGGGAAATCGCAGCAGCTGCTGCTGCACTAACGTATCCAGGCAGTGTCCGGGCATTGTCCAGCTGTATCCGGGCTGCAAAAAATGACCAAAATGGTCAGGACACGTCTTGGCTGTGTCCAAAACGTTTTGGGCCGTGCCCGAGAAGTGTCCGTGTCCAAAACGTGTCCGACACGGACACCGAGGCTTCCTAGAAGTGTTTGTGCTTCCTAGATCCCCACCTATGTAACAAAAGTCTCCAACTTTTACGAAACATTGGCAATTTTTCATGATTTTATTGGCTCCCAAATATTCAGCACGATCAGTAAATTCCCATATTTTTGTGATATATACGATTTTTCATGATTCTTGGTGACTTTTCATAATTTTTCACGATTTTTCTCTTTTAAGCATAGTTGTTAAGGCGGCCAGACGCCAGGTGTTTTGAGGGGGCACCTAGGCGGGCACCCAGGCGTTTCTAAGCGTATGCCTTTTTTTAATGAAAAATGATGAATTTTTATATTTACATTCATATTTTCATATATGTAGATATTAAATAATGACATTATTACACGGTATTATGTATGATTTAGGCTAAATGACACCTAACATGACCTAAACTAGAACTGATTGGCCCTGATTTGAACTCGCTTGATCCGAATTTGATCAAATTTGACCTAGTTTACCCTAATGTGGCCTAAACCATACCTAATTTTGTATCAATGACCTAATCAGACCCATTTTTCCTAAAATTTTCAAATATTCACCTAAATGAGACCAAATTTGGCCAAATCAGTGCTAATCTTCCCAAGCTAGAACTATCTCCCCCAAATCTTACTTGTTTTCCCCAAGTTAGACCTAATGTGCCCAAATTTGACATGATTTTGCATAAATAAAACCTAATCTTGCATATTATGACCCAATCAGACCTAACTTCCCCAAATTTTCCCTATCTTGACCTAGTCTTCGTCGGATGTTTGTGTCTCGGGATGTTACTTTCCATGAGACCACTCCATATTTCTCCGATGCTATAAGGGGGAGCAATTGAGAGAGGGAGTGCCACCAGTTTTTCAGAGTGATAGAGTGGCACCATCTGTGCAGAGTGAGGGAGCGCCACCCATCATTCCTGATTATACTTTTATTCCGGATGAGCAAGCAGCAGACAGGTTTGTTATTGAGCATTACCCACATGTTTATAGTAGGCGAGGCAGACATGATCCAGAAGTGGTAGCGACACCAGTCTCTGAGCCTTCATCTTCGTCTTCTACTCATGAGATTCCTACAGAAGCATCAGATCTTGATCTTCCTATTGTTGTTAGGAAAGGTACTCGCTCTTGTACTATTAGACATCCTATTACAAATGTGTGTTGTCTGTCCCACTTATCTAAGCAGGCCCGCGCATTTGCTATTGGGATTGATTTTGTTGATATACCAAGGAATCACTATGATGCTATGAAGGACAGTGGCTGGAAACAGGCAACGCAGCTTGAGATGTCAGCTCTTTTGCATAATGACACATGGGATCTTGTTGACTTACCTACAGGGAAGAATGCAGTGGGTTGCAGATGGGTTTTCACCATCAAACATAATCCGGATGGATTTGTTGAGAGGTTGAAGGCCAGATTGGTAGCAAAAGGCTACACACGGACCTATGGAGTTGATTTCTTTGAGACTTTTTCTCCAGTAGCTCGTCTAAATTCTGTGTGAATTATTATTTCTCTGGATACTACCTTTATTGGCCCCTATTTCAGCTTGATGTTAAGAATGCCTTTCTACATGGTGACCTCCAGGAAGAAGTATATATGGAGCAACCTCCTGGGTTTGTTGCTCAGGGTGAGTGTCAGAAGGTCTGTAAATTGAAGAAAGCCATATATGGTTTGAAATAGTCTCCTCGAGCGTGGTTTGACAAGTTCAGTGAGGTTGTACTCCAGATGGGCTTCTCTCGCTCCATGACTGATCACTCTTTATTCTACTCTAGCTCTTCCTGTGGCTCTATCATTATGGCAGTATATGTTGATGAGATAGTAATTACTGGAAGTGATTCTACAGGCATATCTGTTGTGAAGGAAGGGTTGCAGAGACACTTCCAAACGAAGGATCTGGGTAAAGTGAGATATTTTCTGGGCATTGAGGTGCTTAGATCTCGTGCAGGTATCAATCTATCTCAGAGGAAATATATGTTGGACTTACTACAGGAGACAGGCATGACTGAATCTAAACTGGTATCTACTCCTATGAATTATCACATCAAGGAGACGGTTGATGATGTTGAGTACTCAGATCCAGGATATTACAGGAGAATAGTTGGCAAGCTAATATATCTGACTGTTACAGGACCTGACATTTCTTTTGTTATAGGAGTTGTGAGTCAACATATGCACTCACCACAACAGTCACACTGGACAGCAGTTTGCCGGATTCTGAGATATCTGAAGAGTGCTCCTGGTAAAGGGATCACATATTCTAAACCCAAGGTGTCTCCATCTACTTTGACTCTCACTGGGTACTCAGATGCAGATTCGACTGGTGATCATACTGATAGAAGGTCTACATCAGGCTATTGTACTTTCCTAGGTGACCATTTGATTACCTAGAAAAGCAAAAAGCAGAATGTGGTAACCAGATCCAGCACTGAGGCAGAATACCGTGCATGTTGTGGACTACAATGGGTCAAATATGTTCTTTCTGAGTTAAAAATCACTATTATGTCTTCTATGGAGCTCAAGTGTGACAACCAGTCTGCTATACACATTGCCAGGAATCTATCTTTCATGAGCGTACAAAGCATATAGAAGTTGATTGCCATTTTATTCGTGATCAAATCAAAGATGGCACTATTGTGACGCCATACGTCAAGTCTGAAGATCAACTGGCGGATATCTTGACAAAGCCTTTGGGTCCGACAGCTTTTCAGAGGTTATGTGGCAAGTTGGGCATACACGATGTGTACTCTCCAGCTTGAGGGAGAGTGTGAAACAACCTGCTTCCTGGTCAATACCATCGACAGGTGGTCGATAGTATCGAGACTATCACAGCAACAGAACATCATTCTATCAATACCATCGACAGACCTGTCGATGGTATCGATAGAAGGTCAGCGGCAGAATCTGGCGATCTGCCTCTTGTCTCTATTTTTATTATATCACTTGTTTTATTGTTTTTCTTGAATTTTCTCCTTTGTACCACCTTGTATCTTACCCTAGTATATAAAAAGGAGTGAGATGGCTATTGCCCTCACACACAACAGCTGCACCTAGCAGCCGCCAACATTGTTCGTCTCCCTTCTCTCTCGTTAACATAAAGTAATCGCTCATGCTTGTTGTGAATTGTAGTGGGTTCTGTCTATTCTTTCTGAATTAAAGATTCTTGTAGCATCTCATGTGGAGCTTAGATGTGATAATCAAATTGCTATTTATATTGCCAAGAATTCAGTCTTTCATGAATGCACTAAGCATATCAAAGTGGACTCTCATTTCATAAGAGATCAAATCCAGAACAAGAAGATCGTGACTCCTCATGTCAAAACTAGAGATCAACTTGTTGATATTCTTACCAAGCCATTGGGTCTAGCAATGTTCAGAATCTTAGCAACAAGTTGGGCATACACGATGTGCATGCTCCAGGTTGAGGGGGAGTGTTAAAATACTTATTTTATATCTTATTTTAATTTATTATGTAATTTCATTATTTTGCTGGTTCACTTATGTAATTGTTCATGTTCCATATTAGTATATAGACTTTTCTGTGTTTTTTACTTAGTCTATTTTTCTCTTTACTGTGTTTTTCTTGTGTTTAGTTTTATCCCACATGGGTTATCTCTAAATCCTGTGGTCTTCTCTTGTCTTATAAAAGAGAACCCTGTACTACTTTTTTAATCATCTCAATAATAGGATTATTAGCCACAACTTCTAGATGGTATCAGAGCCTCCCGATACTCCCTAACCCTGATCCCTTCCCATCAACCTCAGCCACCACCCCCTTTCCCTTCTCCCAAGCCGCCGCCCATCCTGCCCCCCCCCCCTTCCTGGTGCCGCCGACCAGCCCCTCCAGCCGCCGTCACCCCCTCCCTTACCTTTCTCCCTTGCCGCCCACCGCCTTCCCTCCCTTCTTCTCCACTGCAGCCCCCCCCCCTTCTTCCTCCATCTCCACCGCCGCCCCCCTGCTGCCCGCCGCCACCCCACACCCACCACTACCATCTCCCGCAGCCACAACCACCCTCCCCATCCTCTCTTCTCTCTTGTTTCTCTTCCCTAATTCTTTGCTCACCATCTAGTTCGGCTACAGGCTTCCGCTCGTCTCCGTACACTCTTCCGAAAAAGCTTACGTACAGCCCATGCTTTTTCCAGTTCTGGCAGGTTGAAGGCGTAAACCAGCCTTTCTATTCTGCCTACCTACGCCTCATGGTGGAGTGATCTTTTCTCCATGGTGGCGTAGGTTTCTTACATCTTTATCTGCCCTGTGAGGGTCTTCTGAGGTCCATGTGGATCTCCTACTTGCTACGTCTACTAGTCCCTTCGGTGGACTCCTGCTACTGACTACTACTACTACTGATCCTTGTTGTGCCCGTGCTACTGTTCTGCTCTGGTCTGATGGCGACTCCAGATCTCCCGCGCACTCTCTGTGTTACTACGGTGAAGTTGGACAGTTCCAACTATCACCTATGGGCTGCCTCCTTTGAGTTGTATGTTAAATCCCAAGGTCGCTACTCTCATCTAACTACAAAAGGCCTGTCTCTTCCTGCTCCTGATGCTGACGAGAAGACGAAACAAGCCTATGATCTCTGGTCCAAAGAGGACTATGGGATCATGACATCGATGGTCAACAGCGCTGAAGCCAAGATCAGCCAGTCCCTGCTCCGTCTTCAGACTGCCAAAGAAATGTGGGAGCAACTCTCCCATGTTTATTCGCACCAACAGAATCCTAAGAAGGTCTTTGAGATCTTCAAGCAACTTGTCAAACAGGAGTATTCTGCTACTGACTCCGTCGAGGATTACTACAACTCCTGTTGTGCCCTCTGGGATGAGTTCCAGGTGTATCATCCTCTTTCTACTGACATTGATGAAGTTAATCGACAGCGGAACGAACTTATGTTAGTTAAGTTCCTCGCGGGCCTACCTGCTTCCTTTACTGGTGTTGTGGATCAAATTCTCTCCAGCGACCCTTTACCCACTCTCCGCGATGTGCTCAAAAGGGTCCAGCGCTTACCTTCTGTGTCCCAGTCCGTGCCTGACTCTTCTGATGGGGCAGCCCTCGCTGTCCTCTCTGGTGATTCTTTTCATGGTCGCGGTCGTGGCAGAGGTCGTGGCCGCGGAGGACGTTCTTCTCCTCCTGGTCGTGGCTCTAGAGCTGATCCTGTTGAGTCTCGCTACTGCACTCACTGCAAGCGCACCAACCATACTGAAGATCGTTGCTGGATCAAATACGGCAAACCTGACTGGGCCAATAAAGTGACTTCTGACCAGACTAAATCTGCTCCACCAACAGCTGACTGGATCCGCTCGGAATTTGAAAAACTGCTTCAAGCTCTCCTGGCTTCCTCTACTGATGCTTCAACTGATGGAAACGCCGCCCTTCTGACCAAGACTGGTAAACCTTCATGGGTGATCGACTCTGGTGCGACCTCTCATATTTCTGGCAATCCTACTTTATTCTCTAAATTGCACAAGACATCTTTTATACCGCCTGTTACTTTAGCCGATGGCTCTAAATCACCGGTTACTGGAATTGGTGATATACGTTCTACTGGTAGTCTGTCACTGCAGTCCACTCTTTATGTCCCTAAGTTTCCACTTAATTTTGTTGGATAAATTGGACATTACGATAAATCCCTTTGTTTCGATGATGACAAACATTTCATTCTTGTTGATCTAACGCGCTACTTGAGTGTTGCAGGAATAAGGTGGATGACAAAGCTCTAGGGAATCTATATGCTTGAATGATTGTAAATGTCATGAAATGTAATCAATTGTAAACTTGTACAAATATATAATGTACAAGTACTTAGACTTCATGTAAATCAAGCGTTAGATCTTCCCTAGCTAAACACCACACTTAGTCATGTCATCCCCTTCAATAGTGTCACATATGCACACTCGTACACACACTTAGTGCCTTAATTGAAAGATTGAAACAGGGTCAATCTCGGTCGACAAACTCCTCGACCGAGACACTTTCGGTCGACAATCTTCTCGACCGAGAAAGATCCAGAGTAGCCGTTAGACACAACTGACAAGGTAGTTGGCAGTTGGAGATAGACGTTGCAAATCACTTGTTCCAGAGAGCCTGTCGGTTGACAAAACTTCGACCGAGTAGGTATCTCGGTCGACAATTTGTCGACCGAGATGGACTCTGACAGCAACTGCAGAATAAAGCAACTAGCCGTTACTAATGCACCTAACTTATACCTAACGGCTAGTTAAGCACTTAGAACCCCCTAGAAAGTGTCTAGAACGTCCTTAAGCACTTGTAGGTCATTCCTATAAATAGGACATGCCTTAGGACACCTAAACACACTTAAGCTACACTTGTGCTATACTTGAGATTGAATACTCATTGGCAATCTGTTTTGAGCAATAGAGCAATTCCAACATTGGCTATTCATTCCCATTGCTCCATTTTCGTGTCCTATAGGCTAGCATCTCCTTTCCACAACACTTACACTTCTACACTCATTGGTTAGGAGATCAATACGCTTGATATAGGCAAATCAAGCCTTGTGCTTAAAAGGATAAGTTGTAATTTCTGTTTTCCTTCTTGTTCTTTTTATTCTTTGTATTCTCCTTACTACTCCTAGGGTTGGAGGCTGCGGATTGGAGAAGGTTCTTCTCGGAAGAGAAGGTGGACTTCAAGCTACTTCAAGAAGGCTATCGCAACGGGAAGCTACTTCAAGAAGGCTATTGCAACGGGAAGCTACTTCAGGAGGAAGGCTGCTTCAAGGTTGGTGCAATTACTTCTAGGTGAAGGTTGCTTCAAGGTTGGTGCGATTACTTCTAGGTGAAGGCTGCTTGAAGGGTTTAGGGAGAGAATTGTAATTTTATGTAAAGTCCTTGCGAGGTAATAAAATTAAATTCTTTCCAAATCCCGGTTGGGTAAGCAACCGGGTAGTGGACTGACAACTTTAGTATTTGCTAAAGTTGGAACCACTCTAAATCCTTGTCCCCTTGTCCAATATTTTGTGGTTGGTTGTTTGAGTTCAATAATTGTTAAAATTGTTTTAGAACTCTATTCACCCCCCCTCTAGTGTTTTTCAATTGGTATCAGAGCAGGCTTCAAGGAACCCTAACAAGGTCTTGAAGAATGGGTGACGGGGTGCTCAACAACCTTAATCTTGAAGGGACATTTGTTGCTAGGCCTCCAGTGTTTGATGGAACAAACTACACATATTGGAAGAGAAGGATGCAGTTCTACTTTCAAGGCATAAGTTGGGACTTATGGAGGATGGTCTCAACCCCATACGAGCTTCCTCAAATGCAATATGCAGAGTGGGATGCAAATACGGTAAAATCGGCTCAAATGAATGCAAAGGCTGTAAGTATTCTTTATTGTTCAATTTCAGTAGGAGAATTTAATAGAATATCAAATTGTAAAACAGCCCATGAAATATGGCATAGATTGTCCATAACCTATGAAGGTACGGTTCAAGTTAAGAATTCTAAGATTAGTATGCTTAAACAGAAGTTTGAACAATTTCGTATGGATCCAAATGAATCCATTAGTGAAATGTTTGCAAAATTCTCTTCTATTGTTAATGGTTTGAATGCCTTAGGAAAAACCGTTCTTGAAGAAGACCAGGTATCAAAAGTACTTCGATCACTTCCTCCCAAATACAAGCCCAAGGTGACAGCCATTGAAGAAGCTAATGATCTCACTAAACTGAAAATGGAGCAACTCATTGGCAATCTAGAAGCTCATGAGGCAACTTTAGAAGAAGAAGAAAGAAGAGAACATGAACGTCAACAAGGCAAAAAGAAGGACATTGCATTCAAAGCATCAACCAAGGACACTTATGACACAAGTGAAGATGATAGTGAAGAAGAAACTCTCATTGTAAATGGTAAGCAATATAAAAGTTTTAAAACTAATAAAACTTCTAGTGTTTCTTCTTCCAGGTGCTTTGAATGTGGCAAAAAGGGACACATGAAAGGTGATTGTCCAAAACTCAAGAAAGGGAAGAAATCATCTCACAAAAAGAAAGAAAGAGCATATAAAGCTGCATGGGATAATTCAAGTGATGATAGTGATGATGGAAAAGAAGAAGTAGAATGCCTCATTGCTACAACAAATGAAGACGAAGAAGAGGTAAGTCTTTATGATCTACCAAAAGAAGATCTAATTGCTAGTCTTCAAGATACTCATGAGAAATATATTGAGTGCAAGAAGAAACTTAAGAAATCAAATAAAGAAAATGATGATTTAAATGTTAAACTTCTTGCTCTTGTATCCGAAAATGAAAATCTCAAAAAGGAAAATGAAGATTATGATCTTAAGTTAAAATCGGTAGAAGCTAATTGCAATCTTCTTTCCTTAGAAAAGTTAAACTTGCAAACTCAAGTGAATGATCTTCAGAAACAACCTGTTCTATGTTCACATTTAGATTATGATGAGGTTGTCAAAGAAAGAAACTCTCTAGTATCTGATTTAGATCAAGCAAAGAAAGATATAAACAACAAGATGAATGATATTGCTAAGTTACAAAGAAATGTAAATGAGTTAAGAGGAAATGACATGCTTGAAAATATTCTGAAAATTTCCTCTAGTTATAATGGAAGAAAAGGATTAGGATATGATCCAAGGAGAAATAAACCCAAAAGAGTTAAAGCATCCAAGACTAAGATTATGTTTGTACCTAGGAACACAATTCCTAGAAAGAGAAATGAAGTTGACTCTATTAGTTGTCATTATTGCATGCGTCTTGGACATTATTCATTTTCATGCCCATATAAGAAAAAGAATGATGATTTAGCTTGGATTCCTAAAACTTAGTAGCTCAAAATTAACTAGTTGAGATTTGACCTAAACTGATTCTTGATATACAAATGTCATATCTCAACACAATCGAGCTCTAACTTGCATAATCTTATTTTGCTTGGAATAAATTAACAGTTCTGAAAATATTCCAGAAGCTTTGTCGGTCGAGAATCTGTCGACCGAGTGAACCTCGGTCGAGAAATTGTCGACCGAGCATGTCACTGATTTTCAGTCTGCTGTAAAATTGCTGAATTCTTTTTGAAATTGATCAAATTGCTATCTATTTGTGATTAATGACTGTATATATTGGAACTCATCCCTAAAAACTTATATGAGATTAATTTGGTTTGATTTAAGTTAAAACTGAAATTATGCTTAGCTTAATAAAAAGGAAATTTCTGTTTTATCATTATTCACATGATGTTTCCTAAAGTATTTTATGGTCTACCCATATAGAAATCATGTGATTACAATCATGGAATTATCATTGGCATCTTTAAAAGACTTGAGATATTAATCGTGCTTTCATTTTTAGAGGATGTTTTTGATATCTAATCAAGTACTTCACATATGAATGCTTAAATTGGAAATCTGCAATTTCTGCCTCTTGGTTGAAATAAAATTTGACCAAGGGGTGCTATGGTCGAAGTCAAGGTCGACCTAAAATAAGCTTTGACAAAATGCTTATTTGGACATCATTTTATTATACTTAATCTTAGTATACTTTTGATAAAGGTCAAAATCAAAATTTAAAATCATCTGTGACCTTAGAAGCTTTAAATTGCTTTAATTGTAAGATTAAGGGGGAGCTCATACAAACAAATTTGATTATTTGCTTAAGAAGCTTACAAAAACATTGTAATCATCATTTGGAGCTTATTAAGACCTTATGTACTTTTACTCTTGGGTATGACGAAATCTATGAAATTCATAAAAATGATATATCTTGTTCTTAAAGGAACTCTCTAAACAAATCAGGGCTTAACATCCCATGCATTTGGTTGGAGACATTTTTATGTACTTTAAGATTAAAGGATTCTCATTTCATTTTCAGGGCTTAACATCCCTTATAAAATGGGTGAGAAATCAATATACATTCATCATAAGCTTAAGGGAATCTCATATCATTTCAAAGCTTAACATCCTTTGCAAATGATTGAGAAACAAATTGTGACTAAATTAGACAAAAATGATATTAAATCCATGTTCCTAATAGAATATCTATTTAAGGGGGAGCATAGTATAAAATTAAGGGGGAGAAGAAATATAAAATATTCACCCTGGATATCTTTTTGAAATGTCAAAGGGGGAGAAAGAATATAAAATCAAAAATATAAATGAGTTTCATCTTGATGGCCAAGCACTCACTTGCAAAACAAGAATGGCTACAAAAGGTAATCTTCAGGTATGAAACTCACATGCTTTATATTTCCTTATTTCATATTTAGGAAATGTTTGTCATCTTCAAAAAGGGGGAGATTGTTGGATAAATTGGACATTATGATAAATCCCTTTGTTTCGATGATGACAAACATTTCATTCTTGTTGATCTAACGCGCTACTTGAGTGTTGCAGGAATAAGGTGGATGACAAAGCTCTAGGGAATCTATATGCTTGAATGATTGTAAATGTCATGAAATGTAATCAATTGTAAACTTGTACAAATATATAATGTACAAGTACTTAGACTTCATGTAAATCAAGCGTTAGATCTTCCCTAGCTAAACACCACACTTAGTCATGTCATCCCCTTCAATAGTGTCACATATGCACACTCGTACACACACTTAGTGCCTTAATTGAAAGATTGAAACAGGGTCAATCTCGGTCGACAAACTCCTCGACCGAGACACTTTCGGTCGACAATCTTCTCGACCGAGAAAGATCCAGAGTAGCCGTTAGACACAACTGACAAGGTAGTTGGCAGTTGGAGATAGACGTTGCAAATCACTTGTTCCAGAGAGCCTGTCGGTTGACAAAACTTCAACCGAGTAGGTATCTCGGTCGACAATTTGTCGACCGAGATGGACTCTGACAGCAACTGCAGAATAAAGCAACTAGTTGTTACTAATGCACCTAACTTATACCTAACGGCTAGTTAAGCACTTAGAACCCCCTAGAAAGTGTCTAGAACGTCCTTAAGCACTTGTAGGTCATTCCTATAAATAGGACATGCCTTAGGACACCTAAACACACCTAAGCTACACTTGTGCTATACTTGAGATTGAATACTCATTGGCAATCTGTTTTGAGCAATAGAGCAATTCCAACATTGGCTATTCATTCCCATTGCTCCATTTTCGTGTCCTATAGGCTAGCATCTCCTTTCCACAACACTTACACTTCTACACTCATTGGTTAGGAGATCAATACGCTTGATATAGGCAAATCAAGCCTTGTGCTTAAAAGGATAAGTTGTAATTCCTTCTTGTTCTTTTTATTCTTTGTATTCTCCTTGCTACTCCTAGGGTTGGAGGCTGCGGATTGGAGAAGGTTCTTCTCGGAAGAGAAGGTGGACTTCAAGCTACTTCAAGAAGGCTATCGCAACGGGAAGCTACTTCAAGAAGGCTATTGCCACGGGAAGCTACTTGAGGAGGAAGGCTGCTTCAAGGTTGGTGCAATTACTTCTAGGTGAAGGTTGCTTCAAGGTTGGTGCGATTACTTCTAGGTGAAGGCTGCTTGAAGGGTTTAGGAAGAGAATTGTAATTTTATGTAAAGTCCTTGCGAGGTAATAAAATTAAATTCTTTCCAAATCCCGGTTGGGTAAGCAACCGGGTAGTGGACTGACAACTTTAGTATTTGCTAAAGTTGGAACCACTCTAAATCCTTGTCCCCTTGTCCAATATTTTGTGGTTGGTTGTTTGAGTTCAATAATTGTTAAAATTGTTTTAAAACTCTATTCACCCCCCCCCCCTCTAGTGTTTTTCAAATTTACTATCTGTTAGTAAAGTTGTGAAGAGCCTTCGTTGCTCAATTACGTTTGATCCGGATGGTATTCTGTTTCAGGATCTGCACACGAGGATGACGATTGGTTCAGGCCATGAGGGACCGGATGGACTCTACTACTTGGACGATCCGAAGCCAGCTGCATATTTGACATCATCTGTGGCCGACATTCAGTGGCATTATAGATTGGGACATCCCTCTGCTGCAAAATTAAAAGCTTTATTACCTGATGTAGTTAGTTCTGTTTTTCATTGTGAGACATGCCAGCTTGGCAAGCAAACTCGTGCTACTTTTTCACCTAAATTTTGCATTAGTTCTAAAGCTACCTTCGATATTATACATGTTGATGTTTGGGGTCCATGTGCTGTGACGAGTACATCTGGTTTTAAATATTTTCTGAGCTTCATTGATAATTTCTCTAGAGCAACTAGGCTATTTTTACTGAAAGATAGATCTACCATTCTTGAGAAAATTACTGACTTTTTGCTGAAATCCGTACCTAGTTTGCTAAGCCCATTAAGATTTTGCGCACTAACAATGCTTTGGAGTTTATGCAAACCTCTGTTAGTAGTTTTTGTCGTCGTCAGGGCACCATCCACCAAACTTCATGTGCCTATACCCCGCAACAAAACGGTGTCGCTGAACGCAAAAACCGTCATCTCCTTGAAGTTGCGCGTACCCTTCTTTTTCACTACCATGTTCCTCAGTCTTTTTGGCCCGAGGCAATATCTACTGCTTGCTACCTCATTAATCGTATGCCATCCACTGTGTTCGGCAATAAGATTCCATATCAGGTATTGTTTCCTGATGCACCTCTTTTCTCTGTGCCTCCTCGTATCTTTGGGAGCACGTGCTTTGTTATAAATCTCCGGCCTGGCCTTACCAAATTGGATCCTAGAGCAACTAAGTGTGTTTTCTTGGGATACTCTTGCACTCAAAAAGGGTATCGATGCTATGATCATGTTTCTAAAAAGTGGTGTCTCTGCGGATGTAGTATTCTTTGAGCACATGCCTTTCTATTCTCCGGCTGGTTCTGCACTCACATCGGATTTACTGGTTGATACGCCTTTACCGGTTGTGGATGATTTGACTGATAATTCTGCTGCTGCCTCCCCACCTGAAATGCCACCTCTGAAAGTGTATCACAGAAGACAGAAGTCGACAGCTCCCTCTATGGCCTCTCCATCCTCTTCATCCTTTGTGCCAGATCAAACACCTCCGCAGGTATTTTCAGACCTTGATCTCCCTATTAGCCTGAGAAAAGGGACACGGACTTGTACTAAGCATCCCATTGGGAATTTTTGTTCTACTGATAATCTGGGTGCTAATTTTGCTAATTTTACTACGGCACTTTCTGCTATATCTGTTCCTAAAACTGCTGCTCATGCCATTAAAAATCATGCATGGCGTCAGGCTATGGAAACCGAAATGCAGGCGCTCACTGAGCGCAATACATGGCAACTTGTTGATCCACCTGTTGATTGCTCTCCTGTTGGTTGTCGTTGGGTCTTCACGGTCAAGTATCAACCGGATGGAACTGTTGAACGACTTAAGGCGAGACTAGTAGCTAAAGGCTATACACAGACCTATGGGGTCGACTACTTTGAGACTTTCTCTCCGGTGGCACGGTTGAACTCTGTGAGAATTCTTATTTCTGTTGCTATTAACTCTGACTGGCTTTTGTATCAGCTTGATGTCAAGAATGCTTTCCTGTATGGTGACCTTCATGAAGAAGTCTACATGTCACAACCCCCTAGTTTTGTTGCTTTGGGGGAGTCCTCTAAAGTATGCAGACTGAAAAAGGCGATCTATGGCTTGAAACAGAGTCCCAGAGCTTGGTTTGATAAATTAAGCACTGTTCTTCAGAATTTTTCATTCAAACGCTCCCAGTCCGATCACTCAGTTTTTGTCAAGAATACTCCTGCTGGCATTATTATTCTCATTGTTTATGTTGATGATATTATCCTCTCAGGAAGTGATCCTGCTGGTATTCAGTCTACCAAGCACTATCTGGAAAAACATTTCGTCACTAAAGATCTTGGGTCTCTCCGGTATTTTCTTGGGATAGAGGTGTCCCGGTCTTCTTCTGGCCTCTGCTTATCTCAGCGCAAGTATGTTCTGGATCTACTATCTGAAACTGGTCTTCTAGGTGCTAAGCCTGCTAGCACACCTCTGGATCCGAACACCAACTGGGATGATGAGATTTCTCCTGCCTATCCTGACACTCATCAATATCGAAGAATGGTCGGTAAACTCATCTATCTTACTGTTACACGGGCTGATATTACTGTTGTTGTTGGATTGGTTAGTCGTTACCTAGATAAGCCTCGACAATGTCATTGGGACGTTGTCTGTCATATTCTGAAATATCTAAAAAGTTCTCCTGGAAAAGGCCTGCTTTACAAGAAACATGGACACTGCAAACTTCTTGGCTATTCTAATTCCGATTACGCTGGCAACAAGGTTGACCGTCGCTCTACTTCTGGCTACTGCACGTTTGTGGGAGGCAACCTTGTCACTTGGCGAAGCAAGAAGCAGTCTGTAGTTGCTCGCTCAAGTGCTGAAGCTGAATATCGTGCCATGGCGCATGCTACCTGTGAACTATTCTGGATTAGGAGCTTACTGAAGGACTTTGGTATCTCTGAATCGTCTCCTATTCCAATGTATTGTGACAACAAAGCAGCTACATTCATTGCCAGTAACCCTACTTTCCATGAGCGGACCAAGCACATTGAGATGGATTGTCATTTTGTCCGTGAAGTTGTTCTCTCTAGCCAGGTCTCTACTCCCTACATTCATACGACTGATCAGGTGGCTGACATCTTCACAAAGATTCTACCAAAGACAAGGTTCACTGCTATGACATCCAAGCTGGGCATGATAGACATCTATGCTCCAGCTTGAGGGGGAGTATTAGTATATAGACTTTCCTGTGTTTTTTACTTAGTCTGTTTTTCTCTTTACTGTGTTTTTCTTGTGTTTAGTTTTATCCCACATGGGTTATCTCTAAATCCTGTGGTCTTCTCTTGTCTTATAAAAGAGAACAATGTACTCCTTTTTTAATCATCTCAATAATAGGATTATTAGCCACAACTTCTAGATTCCATTATTAATAAAAGAAGAGAAGCACGCCGCTACAATTCACACTGGATTACAGCGCTAACAACACCAACATGGGAGTTAAGATTTGTACGAGCCTTTTAGAAAACCGTCAAGCAACATGCTTGATGGCTGGGATAAACACAATGATGTCGAGTTTAATTGGTAAATGGTTGATCTTCAACTCAAGAGTTATATTTCCCCAAAATTCGGGTGAGGCACCGGTCTCATGGGGCCACATGTGGCTTCACCACTGGGTGGAGATATTGTCATATTTAAAGCTTACTCATTCGAGTTGATGGGGGGAAATGTTCATGTGTACCAACAAGTTCTTAACCTTATTGGACAATTCCGAGTCATGATAAGTGCCAAGAAATAAACCCATTAAACTAAGTGATGTGGAACAAATCTTGAAGAAGGACGAAGAGGATAAACGACAAATTCTCAAAGTTCAATTCATACTCAACTGCCTGCACAAAGGCCCCAAGGCTAGCTTTTATAACCCTACATGACTTGACCCTCAAGTAATGGAAATAAAATCCAATTTAACACAATTCGGAATTAAATAAAACCTAAAATAAAGAAAAGCATAAAACACTTACGACTAAGTACATTAACTAGATAATTTGCACTTAGGTCCCTAAATATTAAAACAAAGCAAAAACAAGTAGAATAAAGCCTAAAATGTCCTACATCAACTCCCCTGGGTTCAAAAGACGAGCCACTGGTGAGTCAGATACATATCCTACGCAGGCTCTCCCAATAGTGGTCGGTGGTAGGATAAATGGATTGGACGACGTCGCGCGATCAAAGTTGTGGTATTGTCAACCTCAAGCATGCCATAATGTTCACGCAGTCGTAGAGACTTTATCTTTGGAGCATCTACAAGCATCGGTAGTACCAAGGTGGCAGTGTAGTCATCATCAACTGGAAGAGCATACATGTCGATTAAGGGCTTTGGTACTTGGCGTGGTGCAAGGTTGGCATCATCCGCTAAAGGAGGCATCAAGGAACGCATGGGCACAAGATCGATACATATTGGATTGTTGACGTCATCCTTTGTTGGTGGTGGTGGAGGCACTGTCGCAGACTCGTCCTTGCCAGTCGTTGGATCACAAGTGGGAAGTGCATCCTCATCATCTTCTTCATCAACCTCGTCTGCATTGTTGTAGCTCTGGACATTTGAAGGTAAGAATCGTTGCACGAACAAAGGATGCAATTCAGTCCATGTGTAGACAAGATCAACTACTTGTTGGTCGTTCCACCATGCTAAAGCAACTCCTTGAAACTTATTAGTGGCGATCAGGAGTTTGGTTGCATCACCCATGGTTTTAGATAACTGGAAATACCTGTCAGCACAGTGCAACCAATCAAGCACAATCTTGGGGTCACATTCACCATAGAACTTTGGTATCTTCATGTGTTGTGTCTTGATATGGTTGTAGGATAGATGAATCTGATTGTTTTGCTTGTTCAAAAGTTGCAGACATTTGTCTCGCTTTTGTGCCAAGTCATCTAGTCGACGTTGAATATCTACCAGAGTTTAACGAATTACGTTCATCGTGTTATCAACGTCTTGAAGAGTCGCCATGATATTCTGGAGAAGAAAGCCCCCTTAAAGCCGGTGTAGAAGGAGGTGTCTCAGAATGAAGGTTGATCCAGTGTGCCCTGACCCTACGTGGATCCATCTTGAAGAAGAAGGATGAAGAGGATAAACAACACATTCTCAAAATTCAATTCATATTCAACTGCCTGGACAAAGGCCCCAAGGCTGGCTTTTATAACACTACATGACTTGACCCTCAAGTAATGGAAATCAAATCCTATTTAACAACATTCGGAATTAAATAAAACCTTAAATAAAGAAAAGCATAAAACATTTACAACTAAGTACATTAACTAGATAATTTGCACTTAGGTCCCTAAATATTAAAACAAAGCAAAAACAAGTAGAATAAAGCCTAAAATGTCCTGCATCACTAAGTAAACTAATTGTGTGTGGATACACGCTTTAAATACTAGAGGGCCACATGTTATTCTAATAAGTCAAACAATGACGACTTTTATCTCAAAAATATGGCAGTTTCTATGTGTTGTATGTACATGCTAAACTGCCTCTAAGAGAAAAAAAGTTTATCCATGAAAGGGAGTGAGAGTAGTAGATACAGATAAAAATCAGAAAGTCCATTTGTAATGTAGGTAGGCCCAATAGAGAAAAAAGGAACATATAGTTTGGTACATAAAAAATATGACGGTCGTCAACTCATATTAAAAGAAAGGAACTTTGAAAGTCCAATGAAGATCTTCAATCATATAAAGTATATTGGTTGCACCTTGACTTATTGTACTAGGGTCCTTTTTGTGTGGCCACCTTTTTGGGGTATGAATGTCAACTTTAGGGTCCTAATATATGAATTAGAGATGATTATCAATATGAGATTTTTGTACTTTTATTAGTAAGGTTTTAGTACCACTCATGTCCACTTTAACGGTCATTCTGTGAGCATATTGCCTATTATAAATGCCTCAGTAGTAAGAACTATAAATTATGCAAACATAAGGGGATTTTAACCTGATTATTGAAAATACAAATTACCACCTAAGCAATTATGACTTTGCAACCTAGTCCGTATGACTAGTATCATGTGGGATGAATGAGATTCTCCTATTAAATTTATAACAATAGTTGTTTACAACAAAGAAATCAAGATGTGGTAGAATATGATTTAGATTGTAAGAAATTAGCAAAAAAAACTCAGCTTTTCTTCATTCTTGGATATCCTTAGTGCAAACATCATTGACCATACACAACCTAATTGTTCATGTAAGAGAAACATGAGAATTTGACTTCACTATAAAACACAAAGTGTATTAAACAAACTATCTTATCTGATATGATGATGATATAGATGGTGTGTTTGTTTGTGGTAAAAGTGGCAGTATAAGTTACTTATGGCATATAATTTGACATGTAATATGACGAAGGCTAAAATTTATTCATGTAGAACTTTCTTCCAAGACCAAAAGATCCTCATGTAAAAGATAAAAATGCAATTATAGATACCTGGAACTCCTTTCATTTGTTTTATCATTTTTGTATGTTGGTCAATAGCTAAATTTACTATCTCAAAAGGATCGTCCATCTTCCACCTCCAACTCTTTCCTACAGGATTACTATGATGTCTCCAACAAAAAACACATTTGTTTGCACACGCCAAGCTTGGAGTAGCTTCCATACACCTGCATCAATCATATTTATATATATATATATGTCAGACATCAAAAAAAAAAGAATGTTAACACGTGAATATCACATATTCATGTAAACAATATAATTACAGTTAGGGTAATTACTAATTAGTTTATTCTTAATATGAGTCTAATTGTCTTGGCTAGACCTATAAATGGATCGAATACGGAGCGAATACTACTATATCCGATATCCGAATTCGAAAAAAAAAATTGATCTGATATCCGACGAATATCATGTAACAATATCTGAATCCGATCCGAACGAATAATATCTGATCCTATAAAATCATAAATTGATTGTTAATAGATATATTATATATAGAAAATATTGATATTACTATGAATATATATGATAGAATATCTATATTATATATATAATATATTTAATAATATATGTATATATTTGTCAGATTCGGATTTTTTCGGAGTAGATACAGCCATATCCGATATCCTATCCGAAATTTTCAGATATGAAATTTGATATCTTAAATCCAATCCGGATTATCCGGATGTCGCATTTTTTTCAAAATTTATTTCTCGAATCCCGATCGAATCTGTGGATTCCGGATATCCATTTACAGGCCTAGTCTTGGCCCATTAGGGCTAAGTTCGCTTCCTTGTATTTGCCTCCTCTCCTACATATAGGAGGGAGTTGGCCATCTATCAATAAGAAACATCTCATTAGCATCAATCTTATTTTCCACATGGCATTAGAGCATTTATCCTAACCCTATGAAGAAGAAGAGAGAGCCTCCGCCTACAAGTGACCGCCATTTCTTCTTGGCTTAGCCGCCATCCAAGAATCATCCTGGCCTCCATGGTCGTCCCCTCCTTTCATAAAATTCATTCTTGCATAGCATGCCAACATGCCCTTCTACATATTCTTCTTAGATTGTTTGATCCTATATAAAAATTCCATCTCTATGATCTATTCACTTCCCCTGAATCCTCCCCCATCAGGTTGTTGTTCGGCCATGTCTGAAGCAATCGCAAGATGCATCTGTTGTATGCAGCAGCAAAAAATAGAGATTAAGCAACAGGAAATACAAAGGTTAATGCCCACTTGCCTTTAATGGTTGCGACCCCTCTCGTGTTTGACGAAGAGGAAAGGTTTGTCCTGTTTCATCAGAAACTATTACTTCTTTATATTATGTTTTCATTTTTCGCATCAGACTTGCAGTCGGAACAAGACTCTTGAAAACAAGTTGTTGCCCCAACTTCCGGTATTGTTGTCATGACATCAACCAAATTCCTAACGTAATTTTGAGTCTCGTGGTCTATTCTGACTGTGCTTTCTCCAGCCCCAGCCAGCACAAATAGCCTCGAGGTAAACAAGATGACGGAGAAAATGTGTCATTGTGATTTAGTCCACGCTTCTTCACCTACCCCTGCCAATGCAATTTGCTTCTCCACACAACTTCCAGCATGGATTTGGATTGTTCGAATTGGCATTTCCTCATTTTTTTTTGTTATTGTACCCTCTCTCCTACACATATGCCTAGTGCTAATTGGATATGACTTTTAACCCAGTCCATACCCAGAATAAAGATCCTTTTTGGCTAGCATAAAGATCCATTTATTTTTCCTACCCAGATTTGTCTAATCGAGTCACGTAGCACATTGACTCGCAATATCAGATAATAACAACGGCATATTGGATAGAAAAGACCCCATGCTAGTTTATGAAGCACCAAAATAATAGAAGGGACTCCGCACTAAATTTTTGTTCTTCCTCTCCATATGGTTTCCCTAACCCACATGGCTGTGCCTTTGTTTGAATTAGGGATCTTCTATATTCCATATCACATCACCTATATTCTTGTAATTTATTTCCTACCATGCTCATGTACTATACAAAGAGAAGTCTTTATTTGATATCTTATACAAATTACAATGCTCTCTCTTTTATAGGATAAGAGAGTAAGTCAGAAAACAAAAATAAGCGATATGGGATAAACAAATAACACAATATTACAAAACCAGTAAAGCATATATACTAAAACTCCCCCTCAAACTGGAACATAGATATCAATCATGCCCAACTTGTCCACCATGGTAGTGAATCTGGCCTTCGGAAGAAGCTTGGTGAAGATGTCTGCTACTTGGTCAGAAGTATGTTTATATGGAGTAGAGATATGTGGTCAGATAAGACAGCTTCTCTAACAAAATGACAATCCACTTCAATATGTTTTGTGCGCTCATGAAATGTCGGATTGTTGGCAATGAATATAGCAGCTTTGTTGTCACAATACATGGGGATAGGATCAGAATCAAGAATATCAAACTCTCTCAGAAGACCACGGACCCATAATAGTTCACAAGTAGTAGGAGCCATTGCTCTATACTAAGCTTCAGTACTAGAGCGGGCAACAACAGTTTGTTTCTTGTTATGCCAGGTAACCAAATTACCTCCCACAAAGGTACAGTAGCCAGATGTAGATTTGCGGTCTATCTTGTTGTCTGCATAATCAGAATCAGAGTAACCTATATTTTTACAATGCCCATGTCTTCTATAAAACAAGCCTTTCCCTGGTGAATTCTTCAGATATTTCAAAATATGACATACAGCTTCCCAATGAGGCAGTGACACTGTCTGGGTCTATCTAGGTATCTGCTGACTAAGCCCACTACAGAAGATATATCAGCCCTGGTAACAGTCAAACATACAAGTTTCCCAACCAATATACGATATTGTTGATGATCAGGGTATGGAGGAGAACTATCATCATCCCAGCTAGTATTGAGATCTAAGGGAGTATGTTATAACCTCAATTTTTGCTTGTATTTAAATAAATTGAAATGCAATTATGCAAGAGAAAGAGACTTGAATGGAAATTTGTATGCTTTGTTTTTAAAGAATGGATTACTTTGCAAATTTCCCTTGGATGCATGATTTCGTGGTTTATACTATTTTAATAATCCAATGACGGATAAAAGGGAAAAAGGATAAAAGAAATCCCATAATAAGTAAAAGGAAAAAGAAATAAATGATAATTGTGTGCATATGTGATAATTGTGTAGAATTCTCTAGAAAGTGGCATGAATGACCACTATTGATTAGTTTTCAGTTCCACTTGGTTTCTAATAAGAAAAGAAATCAACATAAAGAAAATAGAAGAGAAAGAAAGAGAAGATAAAATTTAAATGCATAATATATGCCTTAAAAGTGGATGACTTGCATATGAAGAAAAGTCTCTTTTAGTTTCAAGTTTTGGTCCCAATCTTTGCACACGAGTAGTTTAATTCATTAAAGAATTAGCCTTAAAATTTGGGATTAAAAGGATGCATGGTTTGAGAGAGATGGATTTTTGAAAAATCCCTAAAGTGAGAGAAATATCATTAAATGTCACAATTTCGAATCAAAATAGAATTTCTTAGTTAGCTTTTTATCTTGGCGCGCGAGATGTGGGCCATTGGATCTGAAATCCAACGGTGGAGCGCTTATCCCCTACCTTCGGTCAAGAAAGGAAACAAGATCACAGAACATGTGGTTTTCGAGGGCGATTTCCTCGCAACTCAGTGCGTGAGCAGATCGAGAATGTGTCCCAATGAGTTCGGGAGATCAAAACGAACTCGTCTACCCCAAATTTCATCGGGTTTTGAGGTTTCTAGGAGATTCGCCCAATCTCCCTCTACCCTTTCGCCATGGCCAAGTATAAATACGGGCATACATCCCTTCTGCAAACACCCCGAACGATCCTGAAGATCGTCCACAACTCCCCGAGCATCCCTCTGCCACCAATTGCCCTAAGGAACTAGATCTTCACCTCTGCCCCAGCCTACCTTCCTCACTGGAGAAACCTCTCTTCGTCTCAACGACTCAGACCACCACTGGTGGAATTGAGAGCACGGTCGAGTCCGCCTGAGCGAGACGGAGGTGATTGTGGCTTCACCTTGCGGTCAGGAGGATAGATTCGCGGAGTCCACCCCTCGGTTGATCGGTAGCTCGCGTGAGAGGAGAAGCTGAGGTTGAAGATAACCTCGGGTGAAGTTACCTTACTGCCCTCGACCCTCCTTCAGAACAGGTAAGGCCTTTTGGTCTTTTTCCGCGTTTCAGTTTGGTCCAGCCTTGTTCCCACGCGACCGGAAAAGCCGAGATCTTTGAAGCCCATTGGCTCGGCCCAGCCGCGTTGGTTAGGCGGCCCTCCAAGCCTCGTTGCTTCGTTGGCAGTCTACCATTAGTCTAAAAATGATTAATTTAGAAAAATCATAACTAATTATAGGATGATCCAATGGGAACAAATAATATATGGTTTTTGCTCAGAAAAATCCGTAGAGTCCAATAAAAATATTATCAGAGTCTAGTTTTGTTTCTAGTTCAAAAATTGCTTAATGATGGCATCTTTAATGTGTTAAATGAACTAGAACCCTGAATTTTGAGAATTGATGATCTTAATATGTCCAATTGTTATTATTGATCAAAGATTGATCTTTTATGAATAAAAAGAGCAACTTGAAAGTTATTTGAGTTTAGCAACCCACAATTTGATAAATTAGGGTTTCCTTGAAATAAAAGATGTATTTAATGAAGGATTAGGGATTGTAACCAAATGAGACATGAAAAGTGGAAACTAGGGTTTGGGATGCCAAAATCCTAATGAAACCCTCATGTCGGCCTAGAAACCCTAACTTGAGAACTAAGTCAGTCTTAAGGATGATTTGGATTAATTAATAATACATGGGTGTATTGCATTAACTTTCAGGGTGACTTGCTTGGTTGATTGGTTGATTGCTTGCTCTTGCTTGGACATCTAGACTCCTGATCAAGGTATGTGCTTACGCTTATGACTAATCGCTCTAGTTTCCCGGCGATTTCCGAGGTTTTACCGATTGCTTGAAATTAAATGCTTGGGTGAATTTTAATTCCTGCAATCTATAAAGTGACTATGACTATCACCTTATAAAGCTTATAACTTGCTCGAACCCGCATACCAACTCTGAAAATTGTGAATGAAAAGATGAGTAAAATCATGGTGATGACTAGAGGACCAAGCCCCAAGTTGGGAAGGTCAGATCAAGCCCCAGGTTGGGAAGGTCATAAGTGGTCAAGCCCCAGAATGGGAAGACCTAATGGCACCTAGCTCCAAATTAAGAGGTGGCCAATGAGGTACCTAGCTCCAGATTGGGGGGTAGCCTAAAGTCTGCTGCAGGGACAAAACCTTAAGAGAGGGTATACCAAAGGTTGAGTAAAAACGGTTCAGAAGTTATGAAGAAAATGTAAATTTTGTTTTGTAACAAATAATTGTTGTGGTTATGTTGTTACAATTATATGCGACCTTTCGGTTCCCCCACATACCAGTATAATTCGTTATATTGACCGACATTATGTTTGTCGACGTTTTAGGATAATCTGTCGTTCTGCAATTATGATGAAACCGGATATCCAGAAAGAAGGCACAAGATGAAGAAACAGTAATGTAAACATGGAGGTTATAGTTAAATTTCATTTTATGTTGAAACTTTAGATATTCCAGCAGATTTGTACCATATTCTTTTTGTTAGTAAAATTCATTAATTAAATCTGGTTAATTACTAAACATGCGATCATGTATTAGTGACAATGGCCTTTGCCCTCTTGGTCCACCTGAATAGGGGATAACAGGGGGAGGGGGTCGTTACAGAGTAGCATCAGGTTTGCCCCAAGCATGTCTGTTTTAGATAAGAGGTCCAAAACATATTTTCTCTGTGATAAGCATAGACCTGAAGAAGAGTGAGAAACTTCAATACCCAAAAAGTATCTCAGTTTGCCCAGATCTTTGATGACAAAGTATTTTTCCAAGTATTCTTTAGTAACCTAGATGCTTGCTTGATCACTTCCAGATAATATTATATCATCAACATAGACAATCAGAATAACAAGACCAGAGGGAGTTTTCTTTATAAAAACATAATGATCAGAATGAGAGCGGCAGAAGTTGAATTTCTGAAGAATATTACTCAATTTTTCAATCCAGGCATACTCAGTTTGTCAAACCAGGCATGTGGACTCTATTTCAAGCATAAATAGCTTTGCGCAGTCTGCATACTTTGGAAGGCTCCCTTGAGTAACAAACCCAGGTGGTTGCTCCATGTAAACCTCCTCATGCAGATCACCATATAAAAAGGCACTTTTAGCATCTAATTGGAACAGAGGCCAATCATAATTTACTGCCACAGAAATCAGAACGTGAACAGAGTACAGACGAGCAACATGTAAAAAAGTCTCAAAATAATCAACTCCATGTCTGAGTATAGCCTTTGGAGACAAGGCGAGTTTTCAACTGTTCAATAGTGCCATCTGGTTGATACTTGACCGTAAAGATCCAGCGACAACCGACATGTGAGCAATCAGCAAGTGCATCAACCAAGTCCCACGTATATCGATCAGTAAGAGCTTGCATTTCAGTTTCCATAGCTTGGCGCCATGCAAGATGTTGTAGAGCCTGAGCAGCATCTTTAGGAATAGAGATAGCAGATAGAGCAGAAGTGAAGTTGGCAAAATTTGTGCCCAGGTTAGCAGTAGAACAAAAATTCCCAATGGGATATTAAGTGCAAGGCCTAATCCCTTTTCGTAAACTGATAGGAATATCTAAATCAAAAAATACCAGAGGTATAGGTGGGTCTGTCGACGAGGATTGAGGAATTGGAGAGGCCATGGAGGGAGTTGTAGCTTTCGGTCTTCTTTGATATACTTCAGCAGTCCAGTCAGTGCAACAACCGTTACAGACAAGTCAGTGTCATCAGACACAAGCAGAGGTGTATCAACTAGTAGATCAGATGTCAGAGTAGAACCTGTTGCAGAGTAGAACGGCATATGCTCAAAGAACACCACATTGGCACTGACAAACCACTTCTTTGTAGAAGGATCATAACATCGGTACCCTTTCTGGGTTTGAGAGTACCCCAAGAAAACACATTTGGTTGATCGTGGATCAAGTTTAGTCAAACCAGGGCAAAAGTTTTTGACAAAGCAGGTGCTTCCAATTCCAAAAATCCCAGGAGGCACATCAAGATATAAGATTTGATAAGGCACTTGATTGCCAAGAACAGAAGAGGGCATGCGATTAATAAGGTAACATGCAGTAGATATAGCTTATGGCCGAAAAAATCAGGGCACATTATAGTGAAAAAGGAGGGTGTGGGTGACTTCAAGGAGGTGTCGATTCTTACGATCCCCAACCCCATTTTATTGTGTCTGAATAGGTGGTTTGATGAATAATACCCATTGTACGATGAAAATGACTGACAAATGATTGCATTAATTCGAGGGCATTATAAGTGCAAGAGATTTTTTATAAGTTTGTCAAACTGGGTACGGATCTCAACAAATAACAATGTGGTAGTATCTAGTACGTGAGATCTATCCTTTGATAAAAACAACCATGTAGTTCTAGAAAAGTCGTGAATGAAGCTCATAAAGTGTCAAAATCTAGAAATACTGAACAAAACAGGGACCCCAAATATCAGCATGCACAATATCAAATGGTTGTTTTGAACCAATACAGGTTTTTTTTAAAGTAGTATGAGTTTGTTAGCCCAACTGCATGTTTCATAATGAAAAACAAAATTTGAAATATCATGTAGTAAATGCTTCAATTTAGCAGGAGATGGATGTCCCAGTTTATAATGCCATCGTAGGCATGTCACAGAAGCAGTCAGTAGAGCAGTAGGGTTTGGCGTATCCAAGTAGTATAATCCATCCAATCCCTCATGGCCCGAACCAATCCTCATCCTCGTGTACATATCCTGAAAGACAACACCACCCGGGTCAAAAGTCATAAAGCACCTTAGGCTCTTGACAGTTCTACTAACATATAATAGATTAATTGGAAATTTTGGAACATAGAGAGTTGAGCGCAATAAGAGTCGACTAGGAGTGCATATATTCCCAATTTCAGAAGAAGGCGTCTAAGATCCATCAGCAAGAGTAACAAGTGGAACAGTAGAACTCTTATGAAGTTTAGAAAATAATGCAGGTTTGCCAGAAATAGGTGAGGTGGCGTCAAAGTCAATCACCCATTTATGTTTACCGTACGGTGGAGAAGAGGCAAGGAGAGCAAAACCTCCATTAGTAGATACTTCTATAGAGGAAGCCAGACGAGCCTCAAGTAGCTTCTCAAATTCAGAGCAGATCCAATCCGCAGAAGGTTAGGAGGACGAGGTTGGTGCAGGATCAGTTGATCAGAAGTGACTTAATTGGCCCATGCAGGCATGCCATGCTTGATCCAACATCGGTCTTCATTATGGTTTATGCACTTACAGAAGTGGTAATAGAGCGTTGTTCAGCAGGAGATGGGTTGGAGCCATAAGAGTAAGATCCTCGACCAGACCTAGCAGCAGAGCGGCCACGACCGCAACCGCGACCGCGGCCACGGCCACGAGAAGATTCTCCTGAGCGGATAGCAACTACAGATGCATCAGAGTAGTCGGGAGATATAGGAGAGACAGATGGCAATTGTTGAACCCAATTTAGTACATCACGCAAGGTAGGCAACAGGTCACTAGACAAGTTTGATCTACGTCGCCAGCGAAGGAGTGTGGCAAACCCGCAAGGAATTGGACCAGCTGAAGTTCATTTCGTTGGCGTTACATTCTTGTAATATTAGCAGATAGAGGGTAATAGATCTTGAACTCGTCCTAGAGTGCACAGCATTGGGTATAGTCATGGTTCAAAATTCATTCGAAATCTCAAAATTTTGCTCAAAATTTCAATTTCGACGAGTATCAGACAGAGAAATGCACACCTCCAGGAATAGGTAAGTAAAATTTCAAAATTTTGATAGAAATTTCGCAAAAGGAATCAAAATTTTGACAAAATACAGCAATTTCGTTGAAAAAAGGCCAATTTAGGCATGCATTTCGCGAAACAACCAAAATGGGTTCACAATTTCGAAACTTAACGGCCCAAAGCCTGCTGCACTTGGACGGTTACATGATTACTTCTTTGGTGATTTTTTGCATTCTCTTGCTCTTGAAGGCTTTGCTTTTTAGATCTGAGGTAAGTTTACTCTGTCTCCTTCCCATCTACATCTATTTCTTCTACTTTTACCCCAACTTGATCAAAAGATTACTCCAAATTGCAAGTTGCAAAAGATAGACTACAACTTAAACTTGAGGATTTATGAAACTATGCTATAAATTACATATAACTACAATCATTTTACAACTCTAACTTGATATATATCCTATTTGTCAAGATAGTGGACAAAATATTATTATTAACGTGATGACCTATAAACTACTTCATTATTTTATTGAAAATGTCATCGAAATCCCTTTCTAAACAGTTTTCAATCTTTTCATACATGTAGGACCCCCCCACCAAGATCAATATATGATTTTATTGCATAGATAGGTGTATTTATGTATATAGATCACCCTGGTAAAATTTCGTAACTTAGTTCCTTTATTTGATCGTCAAAATCTTGTGTTGAAATAAGTGTAAATGTCAAAATTTCCATCAAAATTTTTGTAAATTTCTGTTTCTGAGCCATCGGAAACGGCATCGAAATCGAAATTTTAAACCATGGTTATAGTAGTCCTCCACAAACTCAGTAGTAGAGTACTCCTTGGCCAAGTGTGTAAAAATTTTAAAACACTTTCTTCGAGTTTTGATGATGAGAGTAAACATGTGAGAGTTGGTCCCACGTGGTTTTAGCAGTCTGAATGCAAAGAAGTGATTGGCTGATCTTGGGCTCAGTACTGTTGACCATCCAGGTCATAACACCCGAGTCCTCCTTCATCCAGAGATCATAAGCTTGTTCAGTTTTATCATCAGCGGTCTCAGCAAGAACAGTCGGCGCAGCAGTAGTGAGATGGGAGTAACGACCTTGGGCTTTGACATAGAGCTCGAAAAAGGCAGACCATGTATGGTAGATGGAGCCATCCAACTTGACTGTAGTGATGCAGAGCGAGCGGAGTGACTCAACAGAAGCCATTAGTAGAAGATGTCGGATGGCAAATTTGTCAGCAGGGTGCAGGAAAGGAGACCCAACTTCGGGGCAGCAGCAGTAGGCAAAGAGCGACAGCAATAATCAGCAGGCAACAACAATAGTAACCCAAGGCATGGGTAGTAGAAGACCGGGATCAACATATCCGAAGAAACCCGCAACACGGCGGTAGGCAGCAGCAACAGATATGAAGCATCAAATCTGGGAAACCCGTAGAGGGGCAGTAGAGATCAGAGAAGGACCTGACGCCACCATAGAGGAAAAATCACTCCACCATGAGGCTCAAACAAATAGCAAACAGAGAACGTTTAGAACGTTAACGTGCTATATTTAAAAAGTGCTCGGAGACACTGAGAGGCTAGAAAGAAGGGAATGATTGAGATGGTGTTTTGCTGGTGAAGTGGGGGGGGTGATGACGGCGGCGGTGGGCGGAAAGGTTGGAGGTGGCGGGAATAGAGGTGGCAGCAGTAGGAGGGAGGTGGTGGGTGGGTGGCAGTGGCGGTGGGCAGAAAGGTTGGAGGTGGTGGGATGAATTGAGAGGTGGCGGCAGTAGGAAGGGAGGTGGCAGGTGGGCGGCTAGCATGGAGGAAGGTTGTGGCGGCTAGGGTTAGGGAAGGCGAAGATGACGGCTAGGGTTAGAGAGATCATAGTGCATGATACCATCCACAAAGAGGTCTTTATTTTATATCTCAAATAAAGTATGATGATCTCTCTTTTATAGAATAAGAGAGTAACTCAGAAAACAGAAATAAGCAATATGGGATAAAGGAAAGGCTAATAAACAAGACAAGTCTAAAGCCTATAACAAAACAAATAACACAACATAACAAAACCAGTAAAGCATATATACTAATACGTACATGTAGTGTTTTGTTCTTCCTACTGTGCATTTATACTGGTATATTTTATTTTTATGTCGTTCTTTACGTATCCATTCCTCTACCAATGTTTATGGCTTTCCACTCAGACCACTCTCATGATCCTTTTTTGTAGTTGGCATGGGAGAATAGAGGAAAATGTGTAGAGGAAAGAGATGAGATGGAGGAGAGAAGATGAAGACAAGAAGCAGTGTCATCCAACCATATGACACCTACTATAGGGCATATTTCCTATAGTAGCGCGTCTGAAACACGTGCCTACATGCTATAGCGTAATATTCCTATAACAGTGCTCTTATCCCAACTACTGTGCATTATTCAGGTGTTGGTACTTCTTTTGCGGAATTACTTCGATGAAAATTACAATTCATATGACTTCTACACATTTTTCACCATCAGCTGTTTTGGAAGTTCGCTAAAAGTTCTAATGTTTATTCATTATTGTTCTTCGGGGTCTGGCGATTGTCAATTTCAAGGGGGTCCCATCTACAATTAATGCTTCTATCTCGGTGTTAATTTCATCAGTGGGAGAAGACTGCTTACTACCTGCTACGTGCTCAGGGGGGTGTTAGAGTGCTTCAATTCTTATATTGCAAGATTTAAGGGGAGATCATTTGTTGCCAGGGGAGATCAATTTCTGTATGAGCTATTTTATCTTTTTAATGTATTAGCAAGTTAGACGTGTTTCACCATGCTCCAACTTGAGGGGGAGTGTTAGAGTAGTTAGTTTATTTGTAATATGGGCCTAATTGTCTCAGCCCATTAGGGTTAAGTTCGCTTCCTTGTACCTGCCTTCTCTCCTATATATAGGAGGGGGGTAGGCCATCTATCAATAAGAAACATCTCATCAGCCTCCATCTCATTGTCTACAATTACAAAGCAAAGAGATCTTTTAAATCAAGGTTTATGTTTGAAAAAAAATAATGTAAAGAGTATACATGCATAAACCAAGCGACTTCAACTGGTTTGAGTGCCTCCCATCGAACAAATAAAATGAAGGATAAGTAGTAGTAGTTAAGATTGTACTCTTGATCTCGTAAGGTAAGTGAAACTCCTTAAGACAAAAGCCTTATAGTCTTAAAGAAACATATATATCACACGCAATAAATTATAGATGTAAGATTTATGTTTCATAATAACAAAAGAATGCAGATATTCAGTTTGATCCTATAAAAATAGGTGGAACAAGTCGGCTTGAAAACAATATTTTAAACTTTCCTTTGTCACTCAAACCCCTACGTCAATGTTTAACGTTGGGGAATCCCCTTTCATGGCAACAAAACAACCTTAGTGAAGATCGTAAGCACAAAATGGGCACATGCATTTAATATGTAGTGAACTTCTATAGACTATTTTGGGAATACATGCTACGAGTCTTTGAGTGTTCTCATATAAATCTGAACGTGTTACATTTTGGCATCCTTTTTCTCAATACTTTATTAAACTTTCCTATGTCACTCAAACCCCTACGTCAATGTTTAACGTTGGGGAATCCCCTTTCATGGCAGCAAAACAACCTTAGTGAAGATCGTAAGCACAAAATGGGCACATGCATTTAATATGTAGTGAACTTCTATAGACTATATTGGGAATACATGCTACGAGTCTGAGTGTTCTCGTATAAATCTGAACGTGTTACATTTTGGCATCTTTTTTTCTCGATACTTTATTAAAGTTCAAGTGGTGAAGTTTGAACAATGTGGAGACATCACACCAGAGACACAAGATCATGGGGGATATTTCCAACATAGTGCATGCTAATAAGGATAAGGGATAGACTAGTAAAGACTAAAGACCCTACGGAGAACACCAAAGAGAATCACATAGTTGTTAACCCAGTTGTAGACGAAGTAGTGACGGCATAGAATTAAATGTCCGATTTCGATGTCGTGTCCGATGCCCCAGAAACAGAAATTTTTTAAAATTTCGCACGAAATTTCGATATTTACGACCCTAACGATTTTGACGACCAAATAAGCGAATTAAATCATGAAAATTTACCAGGACGATCTAAACGCCAAGATCTACTCAAATATACAATAATATTTCATATTGGATATGTGGGGTGGGGGGTCTCCCGCATTTGTAAGTGAAGGAAGCTGAACAATTTCGATAGGATTTCGATGGCAATTTCGATGGCAAAATTAACGAATTAACTTATGAAATTTTGCAAACACAACGTTGAGACATAGACACACTAGACTATATAATACATTTATATGTTTAGAGGATATGGTGGGATACATGTCTTGATGAGTGAGTGCATAAATGAACAAATCTGTCAAGTCTGCTAGACAGTTAGTCTGTTAAAAGATTCAAGTTACAGCTTAGAACTTAAAATTTACAGTTACAAGTCCCAAACTTACCAACTACAATTTGGACAAGTCTAGTATTAGCAACTAGGTTACATGGGACATTTATGCATAGATTCAAGAAAGAACTTTGTTATTTTTGGAGTATTTCTACATATCTCTATAAAAGAGTGTAGAAATTGATGAAGGTAATGTATATGGTCTAGGGATAGGGGAAACATACCTTAGAATTAAGAAAGATAGCCTTTAGAAGCGAGAGATTCAAAAAAATTGCCAAAACACCCAAGATGTAGCATTATCAGCGTTTGGAACAAATATCTCAAAATTTAATTTGTGTTTCTGTACCATTTTGTGAAATTAAACTGGGCTTTTTGGTGCGAGATTTCACCATTTTTGTCGAAATTTCGCACCTAAGGTCAAAATTTTCGCGAAATTACATCTGATTCCCTGCATTTGTGTGTTTCGCATGTCCGATCATAGGTTTCGATGTCCGATTGCAAAAAAAACAAAATTTTGACCGAAATTTCGCAATTTCGATCAAAATTTTGTTCCATGAGTGATGGTCATTAATGTATCAAACGTTATTGACATGAACATCTCTCATGTTCCTGAAGCTAAAGTTGAGTCACATGGTGAGACAACTGTAGAAAACAGCACACAAGGAAAGCAATGCTCAGTGTCTACCTCCATTGGTAGGAAGATCAAGGGGAGCAGTGCAAAAATGAAAAGGCCTGGTAAGGCTAGAAATCCCGCTAAGAAGCGAGGGAGAAGCCTGCGGTTGAACCTGTTGTTGGAGAAGGGACATCGGGTTAGTCAGGGCCCGATAGAAGGCTTGGAAGTTCCTCTCTCCCACATAGTGTCTATGTTTATGGTAAACCTACTTTGTTGGAATGTTAGAGGGATAGGAAACGATGATACGTCGTACACTGAGAGAATTTATTAACCAACATCTTAAGTTATTTGAAGTCGGGAACTAAGAATTAGTGGAAAAGTGGCTATCAACACAATCAAGTCTCTTGGATTCAAGAACTCCTTTCGGGTGGAAGCGAGAGGCTTTGCTGGAGGAATTTGGGTGTGTTGGAATGCCAATACATGCAAATTGCAAAGTAGACATTGTTGACAGTCAACAATTGTTTTTTACATGGAGGATCGATGATTCGTGCCTTGTCACGTTTGTATATGCAAGCCCTCACATTACGGTTAGAAATCTTCTATGGAAACACATTGTAAGAAAGTTCCTTGAGCCGTGGATTTTCCTAGGTGACTTCAACGCTAGACTGAAACCGAATGAGAAAGCAGGTAGCAAACATTACAATTACAATGAAGCAGTGATGGTAGCAATACACTCATGGAAGCAGGTCTTGCATAACTGAGCTTCTTGGGCATGAAATTCGCCTATAAACATGGGGGCTTGCAGGAGAGGTTGGATAGAATTGTTGCTAATAGTCTTAAATGCGATAAATTCCCAAACATCAATGTAGAACACCTTCCTCGTATTCATTCAGATCATTGCCCACTTCTTCTGAAATCAAGGAATGATAAGAAATGAAAACCCAGATTCATCACCAGAGCATCTTGATATAGCAACCAAGATTTCAGCAGAATGCTAATGAACTCCTGGAATAATGAGATGGTGTTTAACGACGCGCTTAAAGAAGATGAAAAATATATTTTTGAATGGGACAGGGATCAGACGAAGAGAAGAAGAGCTACAAAGGATAGACTAATTAGAAACATAAATCAGTTGCAAACCAACATGGCATAGCATTACGATCAAGTAACTGATAAATTATACATTGACATGCAGTTTGAATTTGAACAGATTCTGAAAGCGGAAGAGGATTGGAAGCGAAAGAGCCACATCAAATGGCTACACAACGGCAACAACAACACCAGGTTCTTTCACGCCTTTATTAATCAACGAAGATGAGGGAATACCTTCACTACTCTGAGAGATACACATGACGAGTGGATTACCAAGGAGAATGAATTGTTCTATATGGTGACTGGGCACTTCGAGAATCTACTGAAGGCTCCTACTTCTAAAAGTCTAACCATTTCATTAACTATCAATCAATTGAGCTTTAAGCAGTTGTATGGTACCAACCATAGTACACGTTGATAGTGACCACCCATACTGACATGGAAGTCTTTGACGTGATTAAGGGCATGAATCCTTCCAAAGTCGTCGGGTCTAATGGTGTCATTGCCCTATTTTTGTAAATAAAAAAAAGACGAAGGTCAGTAACTCTGTGATTAGCATGGTCCGACATGTGTTGCAAGGAAACTCGATGTCGGATGCCATGTGTTACTCTACCATGGTTATTATTGGCAATGTCTTAAACCCTGAGCGTCGTGAACTGCTAAGGCCTATATCGCCCAACAAGATAGGGCTGAAGGTTCCTTCTAAGGTGGTAGTAGAGAGGCTTGAAAAGCTCATGTCCAGATGGGTGGCTGTAGAGCAAAGCAGCTTCATACCAAGGCGTAGAACTATGGATAATATTGCTCTGGTACAAGAGTTTATTGGAGAGGCTTGAAAAGCTCATGTCGAGATGGGTGGCTGCAGAGCAAAGAAGCTTCGTACCAAGGCGTAGAACTATGGATAAAATTGCCCTGGTAAAAGATTTTATTGACAACATGAAAAGGGAGAAGGGCATTAATGCTATGGCTATCAAGGTTGACCTTACTAAAGCCTATGATCAAATGGCATGGGGTTTTATTGAAGATACTCTAGGGCGCACTGGCATACCCAAAAACATATGAGCCTACATCATGAACTCAGTGACAAGGGGCAAAATCTCAATCGCTTGGAATGGTAAGATATCAAAGCCTTTCCAAGCTAAACGGGGTCTTAGGCAATGTGACCCGTTGTCACCTTAAATTTTCTGTTGTGCCTAAAAATGCCGAGCGAGATGATACACCACAACGTAAACATCAACAATGGAGGCCAGTTAAACTAGTTGCAAAAAGGACCGCAGATTTCCCATGTATGTTTTGTCAAATATTTGCTCATGTCCGCACATGCAAGCATCGGGCAAATGAATATCATAAGAAGTTGGTTCAAGAAGTTTGAGGAGGCATCGGGCAATCCATACAAGTCGCAAAAATAGGGATTTTCTTCTCTAAAAGTACTCCTCAGGCTATACGTCGATGGGTGGGCCGTCTCGTGGATTTCATTGTCTACTCTGCTTTTCTTTTATGGAAGAGTCACTCTCAAAAGTCAATTTCGAACTCGCCTTGAAGGTATTGACGACCTTGGGAGTTACCTAGGTGTCCCGATCATCCACTTTAAAGTTAACAAGAACACCTATTCAGACATCCTGGACAAAGTAAACAGCAGATCAACGTGTGGGCAACTCGAAACCTTTCTTTGGTTGGAAGGGTGTGCATGGCCAAGGCCACTTTGATGGTCCTACGTCATGCAAACGGCAAACCTTCCTCTTAAACCGTGTGATGGGATTGACGGTGCTATTCAGAATTATATATGGGGTGGCAACAACAAAGCACACCTTCTATCTCTTATCAACTGGAATAAGGTTACTTGCATGAGAGGTGATGGAGGTCTGGGCATCAAGACCGTGAGGGAACCGAATCGTGCTTTCTTGATGAAGAATGCATGGGATGTGAGTACCGAAAGAAATGCATTGTGGTACAAAAGGCTCAAAGGCCACTATTAGTTGTATAATGGGACAAAGAATATCGATCCCAAGACTGTGGAAAGCTACAGTGGAGGGCTTATCTCTGCTAATTCACACATATTACCCATAAGTGGAGACACAACCAGTGTCTGGAATGACAATTGCTAGAACGGGGAATGCGCGCTAAGGGACTACGTTAAAAAGTCGATCTGTGAAGTTCTTACTGACCTTTGGGTTAGCAGCCTTGTCAACATGGACGGTAAGTGGGATACATGTTTCTTAGAAGAATGGCTTCTAGCAGAAATTGTCACAAATCCTAACAGTAGAGATCCTAGTGGGCGGGAGCCATGCAGATGTTTCTGGAACCACACTGGAGATGGCCCTACTCGACTAAATTTGCTTACAAAGTTTTGAGGGAGACCAGGGACATACCAGTTGATGGTGTGTGGGATCTTATCTGGCAGACAAAAGCAGCGGGCAAGATACATATGTTCCTCTGGCTGGTAGGACATGAAGCTCTCCTAACAAAGGCAAGAAGGAAAACAAGGCATCTCACAAATGATGATCAAAGTAATAGATACAAGTAGGGCGAATAGACCTTACTCCATTCGCTCAGAGACTGCAAATGTGCAAAGGGAGTGTGGGAGGGAATCCTATAGGGCAGCACCTCGAGGATGTTCTTTGCCCCCAACTGATGCACGAAATTGGTTTAAAACCCACATGCAAGGGAGGAATGAGCATGTAACTCTCTTTGCCGAGGCATGTTGGTACATATGGCAAAGTGGGAACAAACCAGTCTTTGAGAGCATCATCAGGTCTAAAGCGCATCAAATCTAGTATGTCCGTAAGGAAAATCTCAACAACCAAATTGTTGGGTTGAATTTGGCAACCAGGAAGGAGTTATTCGCGAACGAATTTGGGATCTACCACCACTGGAATGTTTGGAGCTTAACATTGATGTTGTGGTAGGCATAAATGATGCAACAATCGCCTTTCTAGTCCGCAACGATCTTGGTCACTGGATAGTAGGCCATGGCGAAAGGGTCAACTCAAAAGAATTTCATGGAAGTTGAGTTAGCGACAATCTACTTGCCTCTAAAATATGCAGTAGTTGGGTAGGGTTGTAGTAGGATCAGACTGGTTATTGCCACCAAAATGATTTGGTAGGAACACACTCTCTACCCAAGATTCGCCAACTTGATTGTCAAAATGCAACACCTTATGAAGCATGAGAGTCAAGTCATTTATGCATGTAGGGAGAAGAGCAAAGTTGTTGATAGGCATGCTAAATACCACCTCAAAAACAACCCTTGCATTGATATGTATTTGAGACCGCCTCTCGAGGTCAAAGACCTCCTTAGCTTTGATATGTCTAATAGTAGAAATCCTACCATGTTTAACGTTACCAGTTTTGACCAGAGAGTTGTACATTGTCCATATATTTATAATGACTTAACCATTCCTTTCATATGTATCTGATATGTTTGTTTAAGATTGATTTCAGGCTTCAGGTACATGAAAAGGATCAAGTTACACAAGCCCTACCTTGTCCAAGTTCAAGTCAAAAGCAATGCAAATGTGCAATTTGGGAAATCACTCCAAACCAGCTTAGAATATTTTTTAATCATTTGTATTGATAATCAGTGTTTTAAAAATCGGTCTATGTGGCCGCATAAGCGGCCGCATACAAGGTGCGGACCTCCAAAAAAACGCATAATGGAAATCCCTCCAAAAAGCGGACCAAGCCGCATAATCGGTTGTATGGCCGCATACAAGGCCGATTAAACCCCGATTTTTAGTTAGAGATATTCTGATTTCTTCTTTTATACATTTACATTCATCTATGTTTGTTTAAATTTAGATTATAGTGCATGTTTGTATTTATTTAAGTTGTGATGATTGCATATTTGCATAATTGCATCCATTATTCTTGTAACTGTACTATTTAGATACACAATTGCACAAATTAAATATGTAAATCATAATTAATATATATATATAATAATTAATTAAAAAAATCCAAAACCGCATATACTTCCGCATATACTCCCGCATACCGCATATACTCTACAAGGTGACCTCTCCGAACGCATAATGCATACCGCTTTTTAAAACACTGTTGATAATATGACTTGTAACTAAGATGAGAAAAAATCAGGGGCACTTAATTCCAACGTTTGATCACTCAAAAATCATTTTGAACAATTTGTCACAACAACTTTGTCGGTCGAGTTTGGATCTCGACCGACCAGTGATGGTTTTTGGAAATGGATCAATCGGTCGAGTTGTACACTCACAGAACTCGACTGACCGACTCAATGACCAAAACTGATTTTGACTGATCGGTCGAGTTTTTCCAAGACAAACTCGACCGATAGTTTGAAAATTGGCTTTGTCGGTTAGTGGATCGGTGGAGTTATCTTTATTGATATCGACCAAATGTATTGTATTAGAAAACGCAAAAAAAAGTGATTCCAACCGTTGGAGAATTGTTAGAAACGAAAATAGATCTATTGTAAGTTGTAAAACGGCTATTTTTCGTTCTTAAATGACGCACACTCGAAGGAACACCCCCAGCCATAGTCACAAATTCGCTATTCGGGATACGTACGGCAGAGCTGAAAAATTCGGAATTCGGGAATTATGCGGGAAATTCGGATAAAAAACGGTAAAAGAGCGGTCAAATTCGGTCAAAGTACGGTCAATTATTCGGGAAAAAGTTGGCAAAAAGTCGGCAATATATATATATATATATATATATATAAATAAATATATATATATATATATATTTGTATCTATATATCTATATATATATACTTTGGACATATATATATGTATATATGTATGTATATACTTTAGACGTCACACAATACAAAGACAAATATAAAAGTGAAAGATGCAACCAATGTTCTCTTAAGATCCGATGTTCACATATAAATTTATAATCAAATATTGCTATTTGTGTCATGAAATTCAAGCAATAAAGCAAACAATATAACTAATACAATTCCAAAATTGTAATAAACTAAACAATTTAAATTGCTAATGATATAGAACAGATTACAGTTCGTTACTAACTTACAACTCAATACTCAATCGTTAGTAGCTTCAACCTGTTGCAACCCCCGTATAATAGCGAATAAAACAGGAAAAAAACGTTTAAAACGCGTTAAATATGGAAGTCGCGTTTAATACGTGAATAAAACATGAATAGCGCGTATAATACGACAGGACAGTATTAAACGACCGTCACATACGGCAGCTGAATTATACGCATTTAAAAGGCGAATTTTTGAAAGAAAAAAAACGCCGATTATTGTGACTATGCCCCCAGCTATAAATAGCTACTCTTGCAGTTCATTCCAAGGCTGCTCATTCATGCTATCATTGGTCCTTGCTATAGTTGAGTGAACCACAACCCTTTGAGCCCCTTTCTCTCTCTCATTTACAAAGCATTTCGTGATTATGAGTGAGTTAGGCATGTTGTAAGAGAGCTACCTCCATGTCATCTTGTAAAGCTCTCAATCCTTCCATCTTCCCAATCCCTTTTCTAAAAGAGCAAAGGTGAAGTGATCTTCTTCGAGTGAAGGAGTTGTTGTTCTTCTTTAAGGTTGAAGAAGGTGTGAAGATCTTCTCTGGATAAAAGAGAACGACAAGGCAGAAGATTCAAGAAGAATGGGTAATTCATTCAAGTCCAAAGACTTGATGCAAGTGTGGGTAAGTCCTTGGTGAAGGCTGAAGACATCTTGATCAAGTGGGTAAGTCCTTGTGTAGGTGAAAGACTAGTCTTGAATAGGTAAGTCCTTGGATGTATGGTGGTCTTCTTGTATCTCTTATAATGGAATAAGTATACATGGGTTGCAAAGTCCTAGAAGTCGACCTCTCTAGGTAGTGGATTGCTTGTCTCCTAGTTTGGAGATTGGAACCACTCTAACCACCTTGTCCAAGCGTTTGTTTCAATCTCTCTTATCCTTGCTATGCTTGCTTAGATAGAACTTCAAATTGACTTTTAGTATTTGGTTTCAATTGATATAATTTGAAGGTCTAACTATTCTTATAAGAATTTTGAAGCTCTATTCACCACCCCTCTAGAGCCCTAGATCTAACAAGTGATATCAGAGTAAGGATCTTCTCCAACAAATCTCCCACGAGACAAGAAGATGGGTGGAACCTACTTAGTTCCCTCAACCTAGAGGGAGGCTTCTCCATGCGCCCCCCGATCTTCGACGGCACCAACTTCCTCTATTGGAAGCGGCGGATGCAGTTCTACATTCAAGGGATGAACTTTGATATGTGGAAAGTGATGATTACATCCTACAAGGAGCCAAGCAGAGTTGTATCAACATCGGATAAAGTAGCCCTAAAGAATGCTCAGCTCAATGCCAAAGCAATTAGCATCCTCTATGCAGCCCTCACTCCATCCGAATTCAACCACATCTCCTCATCGGATACAGCCTATGAGATATGGGACAAGTTGTGCATCACTTATGAGGAGGCAACGATCTACATGTTGAACAGCTTCTTAGAGAACTTCAAAATGGGGAAGAAAGGAGTTGTCGAGATGTACTCAAGGCTCAACATCATCATCAACGGTCTAGCTGCTTTGGGACACATTTAGGATAGAGGAGCAATCAACTCAAAGATCTTGAGGTCTCTTCCAAAGAGATGGGGGTCAAAGGTGACCTCCATTTAAGAAGTGAGAAGTCTTTGTGACATTCAAACTAAGGAGCTTATTGGCAATCTACAAGCTCATGAGCCAAGACTTGACAAACAAGAAGAGGAAGTTAAGCAAGAAGAAAAGGAAGCAAGGAAGATCAAAGATAGTGCCTTCAAAGCTCAAGTGGAGGCCCTCATCCTTCAACAACTTGTTTGCCGGACCTCTCCCTCCTCCTCAAGTGAAGATGATGGCCCTAGTGAGCATGAATCCAACTTCTCCAAGGGAAAGCAATCTTCATCTTCTACTTCAAGATACTACAAGTGTGGTCAAAAAGGACACTACAAGAGTGAATGTCCTAAGGCTAGAAAGTCACATCACAAGAGTAGCTCCAAGAAGGAGGAAGAGTACAAGAAAGATAGCAAATACAAGAGGAAGGACAAGAAGGAGAGGAGACACAAAGATGCAGCTCATGCAGCTTGGGAAGGACCATCCTCTAGTGGCTCAAGCTTCGATGAAGATGGAGAGTGCCACCTTGCACTCGTGGCCTCTACAAGTGAAGATATTGGTGAGGTAAGTGAGGTAAGCGAGGTAAGTGAGGTAAGCTTACATGAGTTAGATAAAGAAACTCTTATTGACATGCTTGTTACTACTGTTCTTCTAATTCTGAATGTAAAGCTAAAAAGAAGAGGTTAGGTAAAATCATTGATTATTTGTATGTTAAACTTTGTGAACGTAAGTTGCAAGGCTGCTTGCAATGCAACTTGTGTGAGAGTTCAAGACCACTCATCCTTTTATTAATAGAACTGGAGAAATTACATAGAGGTCCAACAATATATAGAAATTACAAATAACAGAATATAAAGAGATATATATTAACACTCCCCCTCAAGCTGGAGCATACATATCATGTATGCCCAGCTTGTTGCAAAAGCTCTGAAATGTTGTTGGACTCAATGGCTTTGTGAGGACATCTGCAAGTTGATCTTCACATTTGACATGCGGAGTCACCACCTTGCCATTCTTGATCTAATCTCTGATGAAGTGGCAGTCAACCTCTATATGTTTAGTGCGCTCATAGAAGAATGGATTCTTGACAATGTAGATAGCAGCCCGATTGTCACATCTGAGCTCTATGGGAGACAAAACAGAATTCTTTAACTCAGAAAGTACAGATTGAACCCACTGCAACTCGCAACAGGCATGAGCCATTGCTTGATACTCAGCTTCCGTGCTTGATCTAGCCACAACATTCTGCTTTTTACTCTTCCAAGTGATAAGATGATTTCCCAAAAACGTACAATACCCAGAAGTAGACCTCCTGTCATTCAGATTACCAGCCCAGTCTGCATCTGCATAATCAGTAAGAACAAGAGTAGACACAGGAGTCTTGGGTCTATAGTAGGTGATCCCCTTACCAGGTGCACCCTTCAGATATCTCAGAATACGGCAAACTGCCATCCAGTGTGATTGTTGTGGTGAGCTCATATGTTGACTCACCACACCCACAGCAAAAGAAATATCAGGGCGAGTAACTATCAGGTATATCATCTTCCCAACAATTTTCCAGTAGTAACCTGGATCTGCATAATAAGTATCATCTGTCATCTCCTTCACATGATAGTCCACAGGAGTAGACATCGGCTTGGATTCACTCATGCCAGCTTCCTGTAGTAGATCCAGCACATATTTCCTCTGAGACAAATTAGTACATGCATGAGATCTAAGTACTTCAATGCCCAGAAAATATCTCAGTTTGCCCAGATCCTTTGAATGAAAGTGTCCCTGCAATCCTTCCTTCACACATGATATACATGTAGAATCGCTGCCAGTGATAACAATATCATCAACATATACAGCAATAATGATGGATCCAACAGAAGAGCTAGAATAAAATAAGGAGTGATCAGTCACAGAACGAGAGAAGCCCATCTTTAGCACAACATCACTGAAATTGTCAAACCAAGCTCTAGGAGATTGTTTCAAACCGTAGATGGCTTTCTTCAATCTACACACTTTCTGACACTCCCCCTGAGCAACAAAACCAGGAGGTTGCTCCTAGGGTTCCATCTAGGGCGCCGCCTTCTCCCCTCCCCCCTCTCTCTTTCTCTCTCTCTCCCTCGCGTCGCCGCTGGGCAGCAGCACAGTAGCACCGTCGGGCCGCACCACGGAGCCCCACTGGCAGCAGCCGCCGCCGCCGATCTTGCGACCGCACCAGCCACCGGCCAGGGCAGCAACGTAGTCGCCGCTCCGGGCAGGCCCACCACCTGTCAGCAGCCTCAAGTTCCATCAGTTGACTCTGAAGGCAGAGTCTACGTAAGACGGCTCGTTAAAACTCATATTGGAGGCTTCGTCCTTACGCAGCAAATTACTAATCACATCTCCATGTATGAATAGGGAATTTTTCGATTAGGGGTTATGAATGTGTCAGACACGCGTCTAATCTTCTGGCGTGACGTGTATCTCTCCGTACTCTCTACTCTTTTGACCATGTGATCGTAAGTTGCAAGGCTGCAATGCAGCTTGTGTGAGGGTTCAAGACCGCTTACCCTTTTATTAATAAAACTGGAAAAATTACATAGAGGTCCAGCATTATATAGAAATTACAAATAACAGAATATAAAGAGATATATATTAACAAACTTGATATTCTTGAGTAAAATGAGAAAATTCATCTTGAGAGCATTGATACCTTGCAAGAACAATTTCTTGATCTTGAGCTCCAATACAATGGAATTGAGGTGGAGAATGGTGTGTACCTTGAGAACATTGAATCTCTTAAGGAAGACAACCAAAAGTGCCTAAATGAGCTTGAGGTACTTAAATCTAAAAATGTTGAACTTAAGTTTGTTGTTGACTCTCGTAGAAATGAGAGGGATGTTTATCTCAAAGAAATTCAATTGGTAAAATCTGAAAATGCTAGGTTGCTTGGTCAAGTACATGATTTATCTTCTAGACCTATTTTGCCTAGTAATGATGTTGCTTCCATTACTCTTAAAAAGGACTCTTATTTGACTAAAGCCCTCTGCTTAGAGGTCGACCTTGTTCATGCTAGAGATGATCTTGCTAGTTTGTCTTCTACTGTTACATCTCTTTCTGATGACAATCATAGACTTAGAGCCTGTCTGCAGAAATTTCTCGAAGGGAAAAACTCCCTAAATGAAATCCTTGACCATTCTACCAAACAAAGTGGTACTAGTGGTTTGGGATTTGTAGGGGGGCACCTAAGGGAAAGAACAAGGCTAAAGGTAAGAAAAAGAGTAAGAAAACTCCATTTTTTATTGGACAGTCTTCTGACACTAAGAACCCTATGATTTACTCTCATTGCAAAAGTGATGATCATTACTTACAAGCCTAAGGGGACCAACCCAAAGATGAAATGGGTCCCCAAGCTAACTCCGGATCCCAAAGTTTGAGTTGGGAACTGACACTTTCCTTTCTTGTAGGAAAAAGGAAAATGGATTGTTGATAGTGGCCACACTAAGCACATGACAGGTGACATAAGTCATTTTAACAGTTTCACAAAGAAGAAAGGAGGTTCGGTTACCTTCGGGGACAATAAGAAAGATAAGGTAAAAGGTGAGGGTGATATAGGTGAATCCTTGTGTATCAAGAATGTTCTTTTTGTGGATGGCCTGCATCACAATTTAATATGTGTAAGTCAATTATGTAATAATGGTTACCTTGTGCTATTTATTTCTTTTGAATGCTTACTTCTAGATTCCCTCACTTATCATGTCATATATAAGGGAACTAGAAATGGTAATTTTTATGTAATTGTGCTCGACTCTATTAAGCCTATTGTTGGTAGATGACTTGTAGTCAATTCGAATGATATTTCTCTTTGGCATCGTCAGTTTGATCATGTAAATATGGATCAATGAAGAAGTTGAGAAAAAAGGCTTTGGTCAAGGGACTTCCAAATTTGGATTTTGATAAGGATAAGGAATGCCAACCGTGTACTCAAGGAAAGCAAACCAAGTCCTCCTTCAAATCCAAATGAGTCCTTAGCACCAAGAGAGCTCTTGAACTTCTCCATATTGATCTATTTGGACCTATTAGAACTCAATCGTTTTGTGGTTCCAAGTATTGTCTTGTTATTGTTGATAATTTCTCTCGATATACTTGTACCTTCTTTCTCGTTTCTAAAAGTGATACGCTTGATGTTTTCTCTAATTTTTGCAAACGAGTTGAGAACGAAACTTCTTGTTGGATTATTTCCATCCGTAATAATCATGGGAGAGAAATTGAAAATGAGTTTGAACATTTTTGTGAAGAATCTAGATATGCACATATTCTTCACCTCGAACACCTAAACAAAATGGGATTATAGAGAGGAAGAACAGGTCACTACGGGAAATGGCTAAGACCATGCTTTTAGAGTATGACACTCCAAAGAAGTTTTGGGTTGAGGCCGTTACTACCTCATGTTTTGTGCAAAATTAGGTTTTCACACATCCTTCCTTGAAGAAAACCCCCTATGAGTTATGGCGTGGTAGAAAGCCTTCTATCGAGAATTTTCATGTTTTTGGATGTCCTTGTTTTGTTTTGAACACGAAAGATTCTCTCGACAAGTTTGATTTGAAATCGTACAAGGTTTTTTTTTTGCTATAGCACTACTAGCAAGGCTTATAGAGTGTTTAATGTTGATCTATCTAAAATAGAAGAATATATTAATGTAAAATTTATTGAGACTAACCCCTCTATTCCCAAAGATATTGTTCAGAATGATGATGTTGCAGGTGAGGTAATTCCTATCTTAACAAAACCAGTGTTTTAAAAATAGGTGTATGCGCCCGCATAAGTGGCCGCATACAAGGTGCGGACCTCCAAAAAAACGCATAATGAAAATCGGTCCAAAAAGCGGTCCAAGCCGCATAATCGGTTGTACGGCCGCATACAAGGCCGATTATACCCCGATTTTTAGTTAGAGATATTCTGATTTCTTCTTTTATACATTTACATTCATTTATATTTGTTTAAATTTAGATTATAGTGCATGTTTGTATTTATTTAAGTTGTGATGATTGCATATTTGCATAATTGCATCCATTATTCTTATAATTGTACTATTTAGATATACAATTGCACAAATTAAATATGTAAATCATGATTAATATATATATATATAATAATTAATTAAAAAATCCAAAACCGCATATACTTCCGCATATACTCCCGCATACCGCATATACTCTACAAGGTGACCTCTCCGAACGCATAACGCATACCGCTTTTTGAAACACTGAACATAACTCAACATCACCCAAAAGGGAAAAGAAGTGGCCACTCAAGAAGAAGAGAAAGATGAAGAGAAGAAGGATCCAACTCCCCGTTTTGCAAAGAATCATCCTAAAGAGTTGATCTTAGGCGACCCCTTTGAAAGAGTGAAGACGTGTGCTGCCCTCAACAAAGAACAAGCAAACAGCACCTTCATCTCACAAATCGAGCCAAAGAACGTTAAAGAAGCTCTTGGGGATGATGAATGGATCATAGCCATGCAAGAAGAATTGGAGCAATTCGAGAAAAACAAAGTGTGGACTCTAGTGTCAAGACCATGTGATAGAAAGATCATTGGCACCAAGTGGGTCTACCGTAACAAGTAGATGAAAGCGGAAAAGTAGTAAGAAACAAACCAAGGTTAGTGGCTCAAGGCTACAATCAGCAGGAAGGTATATATTTTGATGAAACATATGCGCATGTAGCTAGATTTGAGTCCATTCGTATGTTGTTTGCTTTTGCTAGTTATAAGAATTTTCTTATTTATCAAATGAATGTTTAAAGTGTGTTTTTGAATGGTACTATTGAGGAGGAAGTGTATGTTGCACAACCTCCGGGCTTTGAAAATGATAGTTTACCTAACCATGTTTATCTATTGCAAAAAGCTCTCTATGGACTCAAACAAGCACCTTAAGCTTGGTATGAGAAATTAACGAACTTTTTGTTAGATCATGGGTATATCATTGGCAATGAGGATTCTACCTTGTTTCTTAAACACACTTCTAACAACTTTCTTATCATTCAAATTTATGTTGATGATATCATTTTTGGCAGAACTAAACTTGATCTCTGCAAGGATTTTAGTGATCTTATTCAGAGTGAGTTCGAGATGAGCATGATGGGTGAGCTTACATTCTTCCTCGGCTTTCAAATCAAGCAAACTAAAGATGGGAACTTCATCAACCAAGACAAGTACACAAGTGAGCTACTAAAGCACTTTGGGAGGGAGAACACCAAGCCGATGGACACCCTCATGTCAAACACTGCCAAACTTGTTAAAGATGAAGAAGGTGAGAAAGTGGATGAGAACTTCTCTAGAGGTATGATTGGAAGTTTACTTTATTTAACTACCTCTAGACCTGACATAATGTTTAGTGTTGGCTTGTGTGCTCATTTTCAATCAAATCCAAAAAAATCATATCTTATAGTTGTTAGGAGGATTTTAAAGTACTTAGCCAAAACCCCAAATTTTTTACTATGGTATCCCAAGTCAAGGGACTTTACTCTTACGGCTTATAGTGATGCGGACTATGCAGGATGTTTGATTGATAGAAAGCGCACAAGTGGCACTTGCTTCCTCCTAGGACCATGTTTGGTGTCTTGGTTCTCCAAGAAACAGAGCACAGTGGCTTTATCAACTATTCAGGTTGAATACATTGCAGCTGGGAGTTGTTGTACCCAGGTTCTATGGATGAAGCAAATGCTCCAAGACTTTAACATTTATTTTAATGCTTCTCCTATCTATTGTGATAATATTGGTGCAATAAATTTATCTTACAATCCTATATTGCATAGTGATAATACTGGTGCAATCAATTTATCTTACAATCCTATATTGCATAGTAGAGCCAAGCATATAGAGGTTCGTCATCATTTTCTTTGTGATCACATTGCCAAAAAATATATTTATATCACGCATGTGGACTCGAAAAATCAGTTGGAGGACATCTTTACTAAACCACTAGCAAGAGAGCAATTTAATTTCATTAGATCTAAACTACTCATAACTGCTTTGGATAAATCTGATATGCCTTCTAGTTAGTTGTTATTTATCCTATATGCTTTGCTCATGTCTTGATCACCCTTGCTTGTTAAAGTGTTAAACTTTCATGTTCCTATGCCTAGCTTTTCGCTTGTTTTGGGTATTTTTCGCAAACGTTTGTTTTATCGCTAAATTGTACCCAATGATGAGTGATATGTGTCTAAGTATGTTTAAAATGCAAAATGGACTCGAAAAATAAATTTAACTAGCACTCAAATGACTAGAAATTAAGATTCTAATGATAGATCAGGTTGACCATCGATTGAGTTGCCAACTCGACCGATCTGTGGCCAAGGGCTTTTGTAAAAAGCCATTCGGTCAAGTTTCCATCTCACAGAATGGTCGAGCTGGAGCAAAACTTAAGTATGGCTCGGCCGACTTTTCTCCATCTCAACTAGAGAAAAATCGACCGATTTCTTCTCCAACTCCCTCAAGCTCTCAACCCTAGTCATGACCTTCCCTTTCCTAGGACCATCCCTTTCCTAGCCCTAGCCAGCCCTTGCTTGACCTTCCTAGGTCTCTTACACATCAGCCCTAGGTGGTTGGTCGGCTTTTGGTGGTGTTTCTTTCGTTTTTGACCTCTCTTTTTCTTCTTTTCGACTCCATGGCTTCCAATAAGAGAAAGAGAGTCGTCACTTCAGGAGCACCATCCTCTTCAACCAACTCTCGCCTCATTCCTTTCAATGATACCTTCTTTGTCTCCGATGAAGCTCTAAATAGGTACAAGGAGCTCCTTCTTAGGAACCTCTTCTCTTTTCGTGCCCTGTTTGAGCCTCGTCCGCGTAGACAAAAGGTCATAGATGAGGTAGCTGAGTTGTTGTATAACTACCACCTATCAGCCCTAACTGTTGAACACCAGTGCTACAACAACTCCATCACAAGCACTAAGGCAGTTCATGAATTCTATGCAAATTTGTCATGGAATTACGGCATCTTGTACCCCCGCCTAATACTCAAGTCATTCTTCCATGATTGTCGGTGAGAAGTTCAAGATCTCAAAAGATACCTTGAATATCTTTTTCTCTGGTACAGAGGTCACCGACACATGGAGGAAGGTTTACACTAAGTATTTTGACCTCCTAGATCCTGAGTCCTTCTACAAGCAATATGATATCACTCTCCCCGACATACATAAATTCTTTAAGAAGCCTCAGTTTCCTTATAGGAAGAAGTCCATCCTACCCTCCTCTGTCTTAGACCTGAAAAACCGCATTCTCGCTCTGGTAGTCAACTGCAATATTCACCCCAAGAAAAATCAAATTAAATTGCAGAGAATACCGCAGTGATTATGTTTTGCCTTCTAAAGAACATCGGAGTCAAGTGATCTAGATATGTTCTCCACCACATGACCTGATTCGACTCCGGGAAGAACATCCGAGGTACCCACCCATCCTTGATCTGTGGTTTCTTTCAATTTGCCACTGGAAACTCCCTTTTTTACGATCTTCATTATAAACCTGCTCGAAAAGGAGTTTGTATCAGTGAGACCACACTCAAGAAAAGCTTGCCTCCATCTTCTTCTACCACACCTGGAGCCTCTACCTCCACCCAGACAACTCCACCTCCTCAACCATCCCAACCTGTCTGCGTCTCGTTCAATGTATCAAATGAAACCCTCATGGGCTACACGATGCATCAGCAGACGTATAACCTTCAGGTTCAGGAGCATCTGCATCAGGATCTCTATGTTATCATGTCTATCATGAACCTATCATGCGCCCATCCTTATCCTGCCCACCAGCCCTACCCATGTGGTGATTATGTATCCTATGCATATAATTACTTTTACCCAACCCCTCCACTTGTTGTTTCCGCTACTACACCCTCTACTGCTGGTGGATCTACCCCTGGAGTACTACCTCTCCCTGCTGGTCCTATAGCTACCTTGCTTGTAGGACTTGGCACCTCTGCTCTCACTTTTCTTTAAGCCCAATAGTTTCATGACATTGGTATGTCTTGGGCTGAGCAGAATACCATGTGCCCCAGTCGTGATTTCAGTCCTTCTGCCGATGACGAGATGCCCGACCAGGTTGATGAGGAAGTTGTTGTTGCTGATGAGGAGGCATCTGAGGATGATGGCAAGGATGGTTCAGATGGTTCTGATGATGGCTTTGCTGGTGCATCTGGTAATGAAGGTAAAGTTGTTGCCTCTACTGCGCCTTTAGATGGAGATAATGACAACGAGCCTGAAGGTTCTGATGATAATGTCGATGATGATGGCCCTCTGGACTTAGATAGCCTAGACGTTTAAATGTTTTAGTTTTTAGTCTTTAGATGTTGATCATATATATCTTTCTAGACTGTTTTGTACTTAAAACATCTGGGCACATTATCTGTGATGTACTATTTCTATCATCATGTTGTTTTTCATCGTTTTGGCTTGTAGTTGCTTTGAGAACATGCTCATGTGTTGTAATCTTAATCTTCTGTATCATAACTCAATGTATGTTTTATCATGTTAGTTAATGGTATGTTTTCCATATTTTGCTTATGACACTAGTTGCTTGTTTCTCTCTCGTCTCTGTTTGATGTGTGTTATAAGGCCGCATGTATTTATCTTATGGTTGTATGTTTTGGTTGTGCTTGGAGAAGACATGTTTTTTGTGCTCTTCTACCCCCTTACTTTTTGATAATGACAAAAGGGGGAGAGAAGTTCAATGTTTTAAAGCTCAACCATATTGCTTTTATTTTCTATGTGATCCTTTTCTTGTCTAAATATATGTCCTATCATGTGACTTGCTAAAGGACCATATCGTATACATGTTATATAGTTTTGTGTATAAAGACTAACTATGCAGGTAAGAGTGAGCATAGATTGAGGAACAATTCACAATGTTAACATTATGAATCCCCTTGCAATTCACAAGACTAAGGTATAACTTTACATATCTTTTTCAATATGTTGAGAAACGGTTTGTCATTATCAAAAAAGGGGCGAATGTTGACCTGAGAGTTATACATTGTCCATATTTTGATAATGACTTAATCATTCCATTCATATGTATCTAATATGTTTGATTAAGATTGATTTCAGACTTTAGGTACATGAAAAGGATCAAATTACACAAGCTCCAGCTTGTCCAAGTTCAAGTCAAAAGCAATGCAAATGTGCAATTTGGTAAATCACTCCAAACCACCTTAGAATATTTTTGTAATCATTTGTATTGATGATATGACTTCTAACTAAGATGAGAAAAAATCATGGATACTTAATTCCAACATTTGATTACTCAAAAATTATTTTGAAAAATTTGTCACAGCAACTTTGTCAGTCGAGTTTAGATCTCGACCGACCAATGATGGATTTTTGGAAATGGATCAATCGGTCGAGTTTGGATCTCGACCGACCAGTGATGGATTTTTGGAAATGGATCAATCAGTCGAGTTGTACACTCACAGAACTCGACCGGCTGACTCACTGACCAAAGTTGATTTTGACTGATCGGTCGCGTTTTCCCAGGACAAACTCGACCGATAGTTTGAAAATTGACTTTGTCGGTTAGTGGATCGGTCGAGTTATCTTTACTGAAATTCGATCGAATGTATTGTACGGAAAACGCAGAAAAAGTGATTCCAACTATTGGAGAGTTGTTAAAAACGATAATAGATCCGTTACAAGTTGTAATATGGCTATTTTTCGTTATTAAGTGATCTCACACTCAAAGGAACACCCCCAGCTATAAATAGAACATCTTGGAGTTCATTCCAAGGTTGCTCATTCATGTTATCTTTGGTCTTTGCCATAGTTGGGTGTGCTACAACCCTCTGAGCCCCTTTCTCTCTCTCATTTACAAAGCATTTTGTGATTATGAGTGAGTTAGGCATATTGTAAGAGAGCTACCTCCATGTTATCTTGTAAAGCTCTTAATCTTTTCATCTTCCCAATCCCCTTTCTCAAAGAGCAAAGGTTGAAGTGATCTTCTTCGAGTGAAGAAGGAGTTGTTCTTCTTCTTCAAGGTTGAAGAAGGTGTGAAGATCTTCTCTAGGTAAAGGAGAAGGACAAGGCGGAAGATTCAAGAAGAGTGTGTAATTCCTTCAAGATCAAAGACTTGATACAAGTGTGGGTAAGTCCTTGGTGAAGGCTGAAGACATCTTAATCAAGTGGACAAGCCCTTGTGTAGGTGAAAGACTCTTGTCTTGAATAAGTAAGTCCTTGGATGTATGGTGGTCTTCTTGTATCTCTTATAATAAAACATAAGTATACATGAGTTGCAAAGTCCTAGAGGTTGACCTCTCTAGGTAGTGGATTGATGGTCTCCTAGTTTAGAGATTGGAACCACTCTAACCACCTTGTCCAAGTGTTTGTTTCAATCTCTCTCATCCTTGCTATGCTTAGATAGACTTTCAAATTGAGTTTAGCATTTGGTTTCAATTGATATAATTTGAAGGTCTAACTATTCTTGTGAGAATTTTGAAGCTCTATTCACCCCCCTCTAGAACCCTAGATCCAACAACCAGCTATGTTTGTAAGTGTAATTCCAATTTGAGTTTACTTGCAAGAGGAGGGCGAGATGAATAATAAACCTTATGACTTCCCTACAAAAAATTTAAGTGGTGAAGTCAATGTCATCTTCAGTAAGAGCTGGCTCGTAGATCACACTACTCCTATCCTTTATGATTTTTCCACTACAAATAATAATAGTAAATAGTAAACACCAGATTAAACTAAGCATATATATTGCTAATGGGCACCATTTACCTAGTTCACGTACTCCAGGCATAAGTATTAAAACCGAGACTTAAGATATCCAAAGGCACTAGAGAGAAAATTTGTGAATACTCTTGGGTACAATGACTTGTAGATCCTCACCTGTGGCTTTCAATGCCATAAAAAGAATGTTTATAGCAACCACCACGGCCTCGTAGCTGCGATTTCGTCCATCTACATAGCTTTACTCCACTATGGGAACCAATGATTTTATATCCCTGCAAAAATAAATAAAAACAAGCTTTGATTAATTACATCTTTTATTCGGAAAAGGAAATTCCTAGTAAATGGCTGAGACAAACCTACTTAATATGAAAGCCAACAACATGAAACAAGTTCAAGTCGGAGTATACATGTGCCTCTGTGTGTGTGTGTGTGTGTGTGTGTGTGTGTGTGTGTGTGTGTGTGTGTGTGTGTGTGTGTGTTGCTTGTGAGTGGCTGCATGCTCAGTGCTCACACCAAACATCTCTATGATGAGGGAACCTCATTTGGTATATAATCTGGCATTACTGACTCAATCTGTAAGCTTTTACAGTAAGCTTGAGGTTTGACCGCTTGAGGGAACACAGATGACAGATATTTAATATTTAACAGAATTTACCTACAAAAGCACTAGAATAGAAGTGGGCACAACTGAGGCCTTTTAAATGCCATTGACACATCACTTTGATTTGGTTTTTGTTACCGGCATATATTTTTTTAACTTGCAAAAGCAGCAGCAAGAATCTGGAAATAATCACCTGTAGAATTGATATCGATGAATTACAGGTGGTACTTACAAAGATATTGTTATCATACTTTGACTCATCATAAACATTTGACACCATTGTGGTTATTCTCAATTTTCCCCAATTGAGACTACACGAGCTTAAAGGGGTCATGACTCATATATAGGAATCTACAATCATTTCTGAGCAGCAGCAATGAGCATCACAATTTGACTGTATGGAGTAGAAACTGAGAAGTGAGAAGTAAACTGTTTCAGTAACCTGCTTGACTTTTTAACCGTCCTATAATGTCAAATGGTTAATCATCACATCCACATTGAATCACAGATGCAATTAGAAAATGGTCTTCCAAGTCAAACAAATTTACAGTATTGTTCACATATTGAACTTGTAGACAACCTGACAATCTATTGAAATATTATGTGTAATTTCAAACCCCATGTTTAAATTCTTTTGTAAAATGCCTGCAAATATGGAAGTAAACTTCTTCACTGTATATATAGAAGTCACTTGCCAGGTTGAAATCATATGTTTAGATTCAATATATTTTCTAAAGATTAATGTGAGGTAAGAAATTATTACAAAAGCATACATAACGAGATACCTGTTTCTCTAGGCTTGTTCGGATGACAGGAGTTACCATTTCTTTCAAGCCATTAGCATTTCCGTTTGCAATTGAAGACGCAGCTTTCCTTGTGGGAAACTTCCCAGCGAGATCCTCCAAATCGACAACTGTTGCCTCTGATATATCATCCTCCTCTGATTCATAATCTGTATCCTCCTCATTAAACTCGTCTTCTAATGAATCGAGCTCATCGGCCTGGAATGCTGATTTACAGTCATTATTCTTCTCACTGCCGTTGTCTTTCAATTTTTGAACTAACTTTAAACTCCAGATATCAAAAATCTCATCGATGTCTCCACTGTCCACATCCCCTTCCCCAAGGGGCAAGATTTCCCCGGCCCCCAGTGACCTCATCCACCGTATGAGATCCCTTCCACAAGCATTGAACCCCTCCCCATAAGCACGTGACCCAACGCCAAACACACCAAATTTGCACCCCGTCAGAAGCATTGACCCGACGCGGAAATCCTCTGCGCTCTCGGACAGCCATTGGGCGAGGAATGTCGCGTTAGGAGGAGCTTTCCCATCCTCCCAGGTGGAAGCAACGATTATAACAAGCGACTCCTTTTGTAGCTCTTCCGGTTCGTAGTGCTGGGGGTCAACAAGGTCCAAGTCGATACCGTGGGACGAGAGAAGGGCGAGGAGGCGGCGGGATAGAGACTGCGAAGTGCCCGTCTGGGAAGCGAAGAAGATCTTACCCTTGGGCTTGGGAGTAGGGTTTAAGGGATGGAGAACGGAGAGTCGGAGGTGGCGGAGACGACGGGACTTATAGAGACAGATAAGGGTCGTTGCGGAGAACAGAGCGAGGAGAGCGACATGGGTGGACACGGAAGAAAGTGACGCTTCCGTCATAGCTGCCCTTCCCTGCTCTGCTGTAGCCGTTATTCTCCGGCTGTCACCACGGGGTCGGTGTTCAGCTGTAGAGAGGTCGCTGCCAGGGGTTTGCTCCTAGCCTCCTGCTGCTCGTCCCCCTGGGAAAGTTTGAAAGCACGGTTTAGCTTTTCAATCGGGAATTTGCCCGTCTGGACAACATGAATGAATATAATCCCCATTATGTGTATATGAAATTACTTCTTTTAAGGTTTTATATGAGATTACTTTCTTACAAACCCCCATTATGATCGTAATAACAAAAAGTGATGGCATGTTGGTTGTATTTTTGGTCCTCTTTCACCCAATAAAAAGCCTACTTGGACTACATTAACTTAAATCTCGGCAATTTGTATGCAAAAAATATATATAATTAGTTCAAAGAAATTTGATGCAATTCAGATAATATTTCATTTACAAATAAACAATGGTTTACATGTAGAGAAAATAGTCAACGATCTAATCTTTGTGTTCATTGTAAAATTAAAATATATGGAGGATGAGGAATTTAGAATTGTCACGTAAAATAAAAATAAAGTAAAGTATATATGATGTTTAACCGGTGAGAAAATACAAAAAGACAAATGGGTCAAGATACCAGGATAAAAAATCCTAATTACGATTCTGAAAGGTGTTAGGCGCCCCGCATTGTTCAAAAATTGGTATTGTGGTTGAAATCTTGAGTTTATGAAAAGTGTTCGGTTTTGGATTTTATGAAAACAAACATAAAAAATGTGATTGAAGTGTGTGAGTCTTCGGTGACTTAAGGTGACCGTGGATTTTATGTTTTTCCCAAAAACTCTTAATTATTATTAAGGATGATAATTGTGTCAAGATCTCCCGCTACATTGCATCGTTTGGCAAAGCGTCTAAAATGATCGCTCGCCACTGCACCAAATTGCTCCGGTTGTTTTGGACAATGTTGGCCGCTTGAATTCTACAGGAGATTAGATTTATATCAAGATTGTAGAGTGGTGGACCCAACCAGTGTTAGGGATGGAGCGTTTTAGCTGCCCGTACTTCCCTCAAAGACTTCCTGCGTTTTTGTGTCTCTACCAGCCGCTTTTGGACGCGTTAACGAACCAAGCATAGATAACCATCTCAGGCGATGGGGTAGATGTGGGTAATTATACTACTATAAAAATAGCGAGTTTGATGTTGCGCTCTCCTTGATTCACTCTTTTCTCTCCTTTTTTCAAGGAATTTTTCTCTTACAAATATTTATTCTCACACTCTCCTATTAATTTTTATTATCTTTAATTTTGTATTTCTCTCTCCATCCCACGAAAATGGTTCCTTGATTTTCTCTTTTCAAACAACCAATACAAATATTTTTTTACTGTAGGGATCCTTTCACGGACGAGTCCTCTCCCCGCACATTTTCAGTAAATTTTATATGTCGCGTGCATGTGCACGTGTGCTAGTAGAGAGAAACAAGAGAAACTAAATGATTAGATCAAGCAAGATATTGGTGTATAAAAAATCATGAATTAACTATCTATAGTCCGGCTACATTAACTTTGTATGTAGTCAAAGATTAATTTTTGTAAATTTGTAATCGAATAATCGAACAAGTGTAGCTAAAAATTCAAATATTGGTTCAATAAAAAATGAATACCCAAGGCGCGTTCTTTATTCGCTCAGCGCGCCACTCTTTCCATGGCGTGAAACTTTGCGCCCCTCTTCTCGCCATTTTGTTTCTCTGGCCCATGGTGCCGCCCGATTCATCCTCTCTATCCCCACACTTCTATTTCCCCCTTCTTCACGGCCCCCATCGTATCTCGCTTCTCCACTCTCTCTCAATACACACTCTCGTCGCTGCCTTTCTCAAAACCTTCCCCTTTCTGGTCTGCTATGTTCATCCCCTTTCCCCCCTTCCCACTCCCTCCTCACATATCTTCTTTCATCCATTGCCTCCCGTCCTCCCTAATTCTTCGCTTCTGCTACCCCCTTTGTGTCCCCTCTTTCATAATTCCTTGCACTCTCAAAGATCAGAATCCAGAGTCTAGCATTTTTTCATGTCTGGAAGCTGCTTAGTACCAAGACATCAACATGGTGTCACGTTAACGAGTTCTATCTCAGTCCCTGTCAAATATCAGGAATCCCACGGAAAGGTCGAGTTTCGATTCATGATGCACCGGTGTGCATCATTTGATATGTAATGCATCCATTTTCCATACAGGTTAGATTTATTTTGTTTCCTCCTTCTGTTTTATGTATGTTTGAATGGTTATCTTGTGATATCTGAACATGCAGGTGCAACGTTTGTATTGTTAGTTGACCAATTGCAAATTGATTGGCTAGTCATTGTGTATTTTGATTTACATACCAGCATCCTATTTCTTACCACATGCAACGCTTATCGAATATCTACACATGGTTCTATCTTCTGAAAAATAGAAGATTAAGAACTTCTTGCTTGGACCTTAAAATTATGACGAAAACAATGAATATGTTTATTTTGTTATTCCCCAATTGTTTGATTAGTGTAATTAATTCTGTCTCTTTGTGGCCATATGAAGGAAAACAACAATTTATTGCGCTTGAGTAGGGGTGTAAACGGTGCGAGTACGGTGTGGGTCTGGCCATACTCATACGCATACCCATCTAATTTAGCGGGTTCGATTCCGGTTCTAGACCCGCATAATACAAAACCTGGACCCGCATCATATTCGTACCCACAATAATAGCGGGTATGTGGTGCCACTATTACAGAAACAGCCTTTGGCGTCGGTTGTTTAACCCCCTTTGGTGTCGGTTTCTGAGTGACGCCTATGTGGGCGCCGCTAAAGGTCGAACACTTCGGCGTCGATTTTTTAACCGACGCCTATTTAACATATAGGCGTCGGTCTTTTAGTAGATAACCGACGCCAAAAGGGTCCGCGCCACAGAAAACGGCGTCATCTAAGACACATTCTGCGTCGGTTATCTACTAAAAGACCGACGCCTATATGGACTATAGCGTCGGTGTTTACTTGGTAACCGACGCAGAAAGAGTCCTAGATGACGCTGTTTTCTGTGGCGCGAACCCTTTTGGCGTCGGTTTTCTATAAAAAACCGCCGCCATACTTCAAGACGACACGGCCGTGCTTCCCTGCACGGCCGTGTTTAGTACTATAGACGTCGGTTTTATATGAATAACCGACGCCTTTTCCACCACGGCCGTGCTTTCCTGCACCGTCGGGTTGTTTGTACTATTAGGCGTCGATTTTTATCCAATAACCGACGTTGTAGGGCTTTGCTGACGGTTTTCTGTAAATAACCGACGCCTATATCTATTATTTTTTTCATATCAGTTTGCAGGCCTGCTGTGGCTGGTCAGTAGGATGAGAACCTGCAGTTCAGAAAACGGAACTGCAGGTTTACGACATCCATTGATATCAGCCTACAAACAGGCCACAAACCTGCAAAAGTCCCAAGGAAAATTTCACACAAGTAGATACATTCAGACATCAATTCAATTCTCACATTCACACATATAGAAACATTCAAATACATGTATTAACATTCAGAAATATTCATTTACAAAGTATCATTCATTATCGCTATCAACATCCCAATTATATCTTACAGTTGCCACTGCTTGTATGGCTTTTGCCCATTCTTCTCTTATTTCATCTAATGCTTCCATCGTATATGGAGCATGTATATTTTTTAAGCGTTTACCTATAGTGTGGTCAGTTTTAAACACATGCAAAGAGAATGATGTATATATATAAGTAATAATATAAAAATAAGATTGATATATTTCATACTAACTAATGAGACTATATATAATACCTCATGTATGTTATCGATGTCCAATGCGGCATGTCGGATAATCATCTGCATAAATCGCATCAAATAGTATGTGCATGCCCAGCCGTTGTCTTGTGTAGCGCACTATAAATTGAAACATACAAAATAATACAACTAAGCACAATTCACATCAATAATATATACATTGGAGTCGGGAACTTACTTGTACGTTCTGCCAATTTATTGGCGGGTTCTTTTTCCTTGGGACCGTTCCTCCAGCCTTTTTGAATGCATCTAAACTCCTACATGTTAATATAACACAGTAAATTGCATAAGTAAATAGTAATGTAATAACATATGTTAACGGATACAAAAATGAAATATTTCTCACCAGAATAATGGCATTCTCATTACGTGTCCAATTTTAGTATTTAATGTACTTTCCGCGGGATCTAGATAATAAACAGTGAACGTCACAGGGACAATAACTAGTAACTCCCAATGTTTACCGCTAGAGGTAAAAAGTTAACAATTAATAACTCAAAATGCACAATAAAAATGGAATTTTCTTAAGTCCAAATTATAAATAAAGTAAACTTACTTGACATTGAATGGAGCTATTATTATCGTCTTCTTTTGCTGACCAAAAATTATAAAAGCATCTATACAGTATTGTTGAACACTATCGGGGTCTTTAGCTACCATACTAATCAATGATGGAATCAAAAATCCCACATGATCAAATGCAAATTGTTTGCATTGATCTTCGACTAAGTAGCTGCAAAACATGTATTACGTATGCATTAATATATAAGAAACCAGATCACTGGATCTTACACAAGGTATATAGATATATAAACAAGATCTCACCTTATCAATGTCTCTATCATTGATGTATTCAGCCAAGCATACATAAACAGCTCAATAATATCTTGTATAAATAAAGAGCTATCGTATGATTGACCTGCATAATCTGCATCTAAAGAAACAATTATAGGGCAATGTATATTATGTGCCCGTAGCCAACATGTCATTCCCCTACAAGCAGGACCTAACGGGTATGTTAGGTCAGTTGGAACCCAACTTGGTAATGCGGGAAGTGGAGGTGGAGGCCTAGGTGCTCCTGGTGTCTTCTTTTTAACCTGTATATATAATTTCAGATCGGTTGACCTCATATATACACATTAACAGTCTAAATCAATGTAAATTTATCTTACAATTTCAGTAGTGTAGACGACATCTGCTTTGGGCCACAATATGACCTCGCCTTCTGCCTCAGCAAGTGTATCAATATCTAGGTGGGATATGGCAATGTAGCTTCCCTCCAATCGGGTAACACACGTAATGGGCCCACACGAACGTAGCCATGTGGCATTGGAGTCCCGTGAAACCTTTCCCCAGGAAGGGACGGGTAAGCTTGCGCCTCTGCAACAACATAGTCTTGTATTCTTAAGCGGCATGGCTTCAATGCCTACAAATTTACATAAAGAATGTTATACATATATACATATCATCTTGAAAAGACTAGCTACAATGTCATAAACAATACTTACGGCAGACGTGTTAGGCGATGGGTCTCCAGGATTACTCGCAGTATGTGCATCAGGAGAAGAGTGGGTCGCCATAGGCTGATTGGAAGCCTGAGATGCCTGCCACCGTAGCAATTCTTCCTTGACCTTCTCAGCAACTACATCGTTGACCTTCTTAGCAACTATATCCTCGACTCTCTTATTCTTCTATACATGGATAAAAGAAACATTAGCTTCTTATTATTGAATTTCCTTTTGCAGTAACATTCTAAAAAAAGAATAGGTTACCTCTTTTTGAGAAAGTCCCGCTCTGGGTTTGCGCTGGGATGGCCCAAAGAATGCTTTGATGCCCACACCAGCGCCTGCACCCCTAACACGTCCAGGATGCTCTGGGTTACCCAGAGCAACTGTCAATTCATCCCTTGTGCCCTGAGGGATGAACGTGCCTTGTTTCCTCTGCTCGTGCAGCTCCCGCTAATCACCATCAACAGAAATTGGTAAGTTAACACCACAAATAATCAATATTCAAACGATTGCTCTAAGAGTTGTATTTTACCATTTTCGCAGCCGCCTCAGCAGTTACGGGCTTCTTTATTTCACCCTTCTTGTTTTGCCTCCCAGCTATCCAGATATCATGGCGAGGCATGGGTGTGGCAGACTCCTGAGTAGGAGCAGACTCCTGAGTAGCCGCAGACTCCGCATGTAGTCTTTGGCGAACGCTTGCATAGCCTTTTGGACCCATAGTGTGGTCATGCACATTCAGTGCACGCCTTGCTTTTTGTGCGTCACTGAGGGCCTAGTTAGTATGCACATTAATGATTTGGTTAGTATCACTAAATGTTAATCTTGAATAGGTGAATACAATATATATTAATTAAATTGGGAGTGACACCTAATACCTTGAATTCTTCAGATTTTCTTGAAGCAACAAAATTGTCCCAATCTTCTTTGTCCAAGAAGTTCCATTGTTCAAGGGCTGACTTCTTTTTCTTATCACCCTCTTTTATGTATTCTCTGTTCAGATTTGTCCTATAATTCCTAAGCATCTTTCCAGCGCGTTGCATCACACTTTTACGATGCAACTTCTCATCCAATGCAAACAGATTCTGTAAAATAGAAATGTTATTAACTAGTATCCAAAATAGAATTGCAAATAATAGAATTTGTAATCTACAAAATAGAATTGCAAATAATAATAACTCACGCATAAATCCTTCCATATCAAGTCTTTTTTCCCTTGAGGAACTTTATGCCAATTATCATACTTAACACCACAATGGCTCTGAGTGGTACACCCAAGATAGTTTACAAAATTATTGCGGTTCACTCCAATTGCATTTCCTCCATTATCAAACTCCACAACCAATTTGGATCCACTGCCACTAAGCGCTATTAACTTCTTCAACAGAGTGATGCCCCTTTTCTTGTTAAGTGTTTGGTGCTGCGCATCAAGTTGCTCCAGTGCTTCAGTGGGTACATGAGCATCATCAACCTAAAATTTGACAAAAATAAACACACTGAATTAGCCCAATATAGAAATATAAGATATATGACATAACTAGAAGATAATGAATTTTATAGAAATACAGGATATGTTTTTAGAACTTACATTGGTATCCTCGCCATGCTCGTCATGGACAGCATGCTCATCATGGACTTCATGCTCATCATGGTCAGTCATCTGAAAATGTCATTAAAAAGGCAAACATTTAGCATTTGTATTAACTAGAAAAAGGCAAACATTTAGCATTTGTATTAACTAGAAAAAGGCAAACATTTATCATTTGTATAAACATACATGTCTCTAAAATTGTGATCTTTTATCAATTAACAATCCTTCATTGTGATCTCTGCGCACATATAAGTCATCATTAGCTTCAATATTTTGTGGAGTTGGCAACCCAACTGAGAATGGACTGGAGTCATCATACTTATCATAGTACTCTTCTTCATCTATAGGATCTTCAATGAACTGTCTTTTACCATGAAGAACAACCGATCATTTATCATTTACAGGATCATCGATATAGAATATTTGTTTCGCCTATGATGCTAATATGAATGGTTCACCCTTCTCGCCAATCTTTTCAAAGTTCACCAAAGTGAAACCCAATTCATCCACTATAACTCCTTTAGTGTTATCAACCCAATTACATTTAAAGAGCGGAATTTTGAAATCTATGTAGTCAAACTCCCAAATGTCTTCAATGACACCGTAATATGACATTTTAGCTTCACGTGAACTCTTATCCTTTGCACTTGCAAAGTACATAGTCGACGCTGGAAGAGTGACCCCACTATTTTGGACGACACTCTTATCATCTTGGCGCTTTGTGTAATATGTGAATCCATTAATGTCAAACCCTTCATAAGACATAACATTCGGTTTTGGTTTAAAGGCGAGGCATTTGATAGTTTATGTAATATCATTTGGTGTTTGAGATAGTTGATGTAAGACTTTATCTTCAAACCACTTAGTAAAAGTCTTATTATGCTCTCTAGCAAGCCACATTGAACTTGCTCGAGGATGTTGTCTCTTTATGAAATTGGTATGTTCCTCGATATAAACACTCACTTCGTCCATATTGTGTAAAATATACAAGTGAGCTTGTTCCAACTGCTCACGGCTGATTACTTTCACCCGTGATCCCAAAATTCCTTTGCCCTCCTCAATATTCTTGTCATTATCAGGAGTGTCATTACCACTGAGAAAGTCATTGCAAAAATCAATAACCTCTCTCACCACATAACCTTCAATAATACTCCCTTCGGGCCGATAACGGTTTCGAACATCACCTTTAAAAACGCTCATGTATCGTTCAAAGGGATACATCCAATGCAAGAAAACTAGTCCCAACATTTTCACTTCCCTAGTCAAGTGGACAACAAGATGTACCATGATATCAGAGAATGAAGGAGGGAAATACATCTCAAGCTGACATAGGGTAACAACCACTTCTCTTTGCAAATTATCGAGAGTATCAGGGTCAATAACTTTGCTGCATAGACTGTTGAAAAAGAAACAAAGTCTGGTAATTGCAAACCTTACATGCTTCGGCAATATAGATCGAATTGCCACGAGCAATATTTGTTGCATTAGAGTGTGACAATCATGAGATTTAAGACCTATCAACTTCAGATCTTTCATTGATACCAATCTACGGATGTTGGATGAGTAACCATGTGGCACCTTAACATTTACCAAGCATTCACAAAAAGTTTTCTTCTCCTTTCTAAACAACGTGTAACAAGCGGGAGGTAAGTATGTTCTTTTATTACCCATTTCACGTAATTCTGTTAAATCTGACCTTATTCCCATTTCACGTAGGTCCAGTCTAGATTTTATCCCATCTTTAGTCTTACCTGGTATATTTAACAGAGTACCAATGATGCTATCACAGACATTTTTCTCAACGTGCATTACATCGATACAATGCCTGACTGTCAAAGAACACCAATAAGGAAGATCCCAAAATATTGACTTCTTCTTGAATGAAGAATTGTCACTCCGTGTGGCCATACTACATTGTGATTTCTTACCAAATTCATTGACAATGTCTTTTACTCTTGCATAAACAACATCCCCTGGTATAGGTTTAGGTGCACTCCATTCATCATTCCATCCATTGAATGCTTTGCGCTTCCTACGATACAGATGGAATTTTGAAAGAAACCTTCGATGACCAAGATATACAGTCTTGCCGCCATGTTTTAGTCTTATTGAATCAGTGTTTTCTTCACATATAGGACACGCTTTAGCTCCTTTGACACTATATCCAGACAAATTCCCATATGCTGGAAAGTCATTAACAGTGCAAAACAACATAGCGTGCAAACAAAATGTCTCTTTTACTGAAGCATCATAGGTCATCACACCTTCAGCCCAAAGTTTCTTTAAGTCATCAATCAAAGGTTCAAGATAAACATCGATATCATTTCCGGGTTGTTTAGGGCCTGATATCAACAACGACAACATAACGTACTTATTTTTCATACGCATCCAGGGAGGAAGATTGTATATAACAAGCATGACTGGCCAAGTGCTATGTTGGCTGCTCAATGTCCCGTACGGATTCATCCCATCTGTACAAAGCCCAAGTCTTAGATTCCTATCTTCTTCACCAAATTTGGGGTACAATAGATCAATCTTCTTCCACTTTGGGGAATCAAACGCATGTCGTAGGATCCCATCATTATTTTTCTTAACATCTGCATGCCACCTCAAATTCTTCGCATCTTTCGGATTTGCAAACAAGCGTTGAAACCATGATATTATAGGTAGATACCACAATACCTTGGCAGGAGAACCAGTTTTGGACTCCCCCGAAGTCATCAATTTATACCTTAACGCACCACATTTTGGACAATCTTTCAAATCTACATAGTCCTTTTGAAATAATACACAATCATTCGGGCATGCGTGTATCTTCTTGGCCTCCATTCCCATTGGGCACAACATTTTCTTTACCTGGTCGTTTCCTTCAGGAAGCATTTCTTTCAACAAAGTCAACAATGAAGTGAAGCTTTTGTCGCTCCATCTATTGTTAGCTTTCAACTTATACAATCTCAACACAGCGCTAAGCTTCGTAAACTTAGCACAGCCTGTGTATAACGGTATCTCAGCATCATGCACAATGTTTCTATAGATAGGAGGTGGATCGGTGTGCTCTACCCTACAACTATCCAACATCGCATCAACGATGTCTGCTGGAACTGGTTCGTTCACATTTACGTCATCGGAGGCAATTTCTTCTTCCACCCAAGCACTGCTATCGACATCTACTGGTTTCGATTTTGAAATCTCTCCATGCCAGTGCCATTCTGTATAGCCTTGTACAATCCCGTTGCACATGACATGACTTTTGATTTCCTCACCAGTGTTGACTTTCAAGTTGTTACCGCAATGCCTACATGGACAGTAGAACCTATTTGTAGGTTTTTTCCTATGTTCCTCGGCAAATCTAATAAACTGATCAAGACCAGATATAAACTCTGGGGTGCAACGATTGCGAATGGACATCCATGATCTATCCATTCTTTGATCAGAGAAAACAAGTATATATTAGGAAACAAGTATATATTAGGAAAATATTAGGGTATACACTTACATCCTAAGTGTATAATGTGATGACCGTCTCGCGAAAACATGATTAACTAATGCGGAAGCATTCGTCAAGCAGCGGATTAGCAAAAATCACTAAAAATTAAAACTTTTTTTGCAAAGAGATCCATTCACAGGAAAACCCTTTCATTCAGAACCAAAGTGAAATCCTTACATCTTGGTTCATATATATACATCTCATGTACTTTTGCTTCTCGAGGAATACAAACATTAACTACTTTGTCTTAACTGTACACAAGTAGTATATAACCCTCAAGGCACTAAACCAAAATCTCGATATCACTAACTACTACTCCGAGGACCTGAGAGTATAGAGACGACACATAGGACTCTATATACAACTGAACATGACATGACAATCAATGTCTCCACCTGAGACTTCACTGCTATCCCTACTGCTGCTGCTATCCTTCACCTACTGAAGGGTTCCTGTCTCTTCGTCCGTGTCCACCTAAAAATGCAGTTCCCACGGGGGTGAGACAATTATAAAAATTGCCCCAGCGAGAGATATAACTCTCCGCCAGTAACATTGTTATTGCAACTTAAGAAGATAAATATGAACAGAGAAATCATATTTATTTGACAGCAGGTACTTTAATGTCTAACAGATTAGAACATCATTCTATATCAGAAGCATTACAGTTAAAATAGAATCAACATATCATTTATCCTTTAAGGAATATGAAGAACATGTATAACTTCTATTTAAACTACATGATCATTACCACTGCATTAACTCTCTTCAGGCTTAGATCATATATCTAAAGCCTGGCATTATCATTGTGGAGTCATGGCATGTAGCCATACTCTTTTCATAAAGTGTTGGGATCTTAATCCCTCAATTCACCACTGGAAAATTCTCCTCCTTTCACAATTTCAATACACTAACCATATGATTCTGGGTAATTAAACCCTTAGCTCATCACCTTAGCATTGTTACCACATTCTCAAGTTACTAACACCTTTAGATCATCTGACCAAGATAAGTGTGATACTTGATGCTCATTAACTCTCTTGCTACCTCTTACCAGACAACAAGATATATTATGGAACACAAGGCCCAATAATCAAATTCAGATTAATAAAACATCATATCTCATACCTGACTATGCTCATCATCTCATGATACCTGCATGGTTAGCACATATGATAGCAGCACATCAATTATCTATCAATTACCATGCAAAAACAATGTTTTAATAATTTCAAGGGTATTATCCTTAATCCTTTACTAGGATTTAGGATTTCCTTCACACATCTCATGTATCATTCATCCAATTATATTGGATTTATAACACAATAAGATATACCAGTATTTGGGGTGTTGGATATGATATCTATCATATCTTGATGTATCACTTCCCTTAACACCATTAACTTTCTAGAGTCCATATACTTAGCTAGTATTAGGGTATTACCCATCCTAATACTTTATGCACCAGTTCATCACATTCATCATGTAAAGTAGTGATCAATAGTCACTCACTTGGAACATACAACTATTGCCAATACTATGGATTCACCCATAAATCATGAATTATCAAAAGGACCATCATAGGTTCTCTTCAAAACAAACTCTAAGTCAAGCATAGAGTACCACGGCCGTGCTACAGAAGTTCACCTCATGAATCATATTCAAGTATGAATTCTATTATTTCATTAGGGATTAGGGTTTCACATACCATCTCCCTTCTTTAGAATAGGGATTACATCTAGCATCACCCTTCATTAGGGTTTCATATCACGTTTCCCATATTCAAGGTTTGCTAATCATTCCCAATTAGGGTTTCTCATGAAATCACCCTCAATTAGGGTTTCACATGGATACACCCTCAGTTAGGGTTTCACATGGATACACCCTCAACTAGGTTTCATAAGGATACACCCTCAACTAGGGTTTGAGTTCAATAACCCTGTCAATTAGGGTTTATGTTCATGTTTAGGGTTTCATGATCTCTTTACTTAAGGATCATAACTCTTAACCACCACATGAATCATATTCATGTATGAATTCATGCTATCAAATTCTCAACTTGAATAGGTCATATCACCCTTCAGTTGAGTACATACAACTATGATTAACATATTGTATCAAGTCATTGACCTTATAAGCAATTAGGAATTCATCCCTTAATTGGCACTAATCCCTTAGGTACTATTCGGGTTTCAACCTTTGTACCTTCTTTGATTATCATTACTAATCAACATTGTATCAATGGATCATTCATCATCTTGATTCTCAAGAGATTCAATCACATTGGACCTCCATTACATAGGGTATCCAATTGAATTAGGGTTTTCAATGTTGATTCCTTCAATCATTGAATTCATGGAACCAGTCATCAATTGGACCTACCCTCATACTTCAATTGAGTTTAATAGGTCAACCTTCAACTGATTTGACTCTCAATTGACCCTCAATTGATCATCAATTAGGGTTTTATTCAATTGAATTAGGGTTTGGAATCGATGATCCTTCAATACTAATCAATGTAAGACTAGTTGCTTTGAAACCATTGAACCATCAACCAAATTGGGTATGACCTGACCCCAAACGGTCTTGAGGTCATTTGGATGACCTCCAAACGGTCTTGAGACCGTTTGCCCATCATATCATCATAATCCAAGTCAACCAATTAGAGTTTGGGTCATTGGATTGATCACCAAATCAACATTGCATTGTATATCAGCTTGGTACCTTTAGACCTTCAAATACCTAACCATACTCAACCCTAGACCTCCAAACGGTCTTGGGTGACCACCAAACGGTCTTGAGACCGTTTGGATGAGCTCCAAACGCTCTTGAGACCGTTTGGCCCATCCATCCTTTGGATTCTAGTGAGAAATCATCATGGATTGGTCTATCGAGTTGATCAACAAATCAGCACTACATTGCAATATGATTAGTACCTTTGGACCTTCAATTGGTCAACTATACTTGACCCCAGACCTCCAAACGGTCTTGGGGTGATCCCCAAACGGTCTTGAGACCGTTTGGGTGATCCCCAAATGGTCTTGAAACCGTTTGGGCTAATCAACCCAAAATCTCAACTTAACTCATTGGAATTTCAGCACTGTTTTCAATTAGGGTTTACCTAATTGATTAGCCTTCAACTCACGATTACTTGGGATTTAATCCCTCAATTTTGGTGAGTCATTATACCACATCATTAGGAACAGTAATCCCAAATGGTCAACCCTTGGTCAACGCACTCAAACGGTCTTGAGACCGTTTGCCCAAAAAGTTCAATTAAATCAGATTGAAAATCAGCACTTAATCCAATTAGGTTTCCCTAATTGATTAGGCTTCACCTCACGATTCCTTTGGATTTAATCCCTCAAATTTGGAGGGTCATTAACCAACATCATTATTAACAGGAATAACAAACGGTCAATGCTTGGTCAACTCACTCAAATGGTTTTGAAACCATTTGCCCAAACAGGTCAAGTTAATCAGGTTGAAAATCAGCATTTAATTCAATTCGATTTGCCTAATTGATTGGCCTTCAACTCACGATTCCTTTGGAGTTAACCCCTCAAATTTGGAGGGTCATTAGTATACATAATTAAGAACAAGATTCCCAAACGGTCAACGCTTGGTCAACCATCTCAAATGGTCTTGAAACCGTTTTCTCCCAAACGGTTTCAAACCGTTTGCCCTTAAACGGTTTGCTGAAACCGCATAGCCAATCAAATTAAAACGATTTGGAATAGCTATCAAAACCATTTGGCTTGGTAATTTTCTTTGGATAAGCATCTAGGATGATGTCATCATCCCCTTCCTTCGAACAACCAAGAACAGAAACCGTTCTTGATGGAAATTGCAGCAAGAAACAAGAGTGCATCAAATTGAAGAAATCAGTCAACAGAGCATAGAGAATTGATGCAATAGCAATGTTTAAGGGTTTAAGTTATAAAACCCGCCTCCAATTGAGCTCCAAAGCTCCAAGATCACGCCATTAATGGTGGATGAAGCTCTTACAACTCCCCTTAGGCTCGTCCTCAAGCTTTTGGATGAAAAAGTTGGCTAGGGTTGAAGAGGAGATCGAAATAAGAAGGAATCCATAATTTATTTTCGATTTCCACCATGAAATCAAGGAGAACGAAGGTCAAGGGCTTACCCACAGGTTGGGGACGTGCTCCCTGCTCCTCCCTAGCTCCTTGGTCAGTTTTGCAAGCAAGGGGAAGAAGAAAATTCAAAAAAGGCCTTGGTTTGGGCTTGGAAATGACACTTTTATAAGGAAATTGAAGAGAGAGAAAATGCCTTATTAAAATGCATTTAATTACAAAAATAGCACCACCTCTTCCTCCTTGGTTTTCTTGTGTACAAAGGCAACTCAAAACCACCTAACTCCCTTCCATTATCCATGGATTAAGGGAAAAGAAAATAAGCACCTTAATCCATTATAATACTAATATATCTTTTTGAGTGGGAATTCTTTAACTTATAATAAGGTGAGTGGAATTTCACCTCCTTTAGATATTTTCGTTCCTTATCTTGGCAAAGGAACGTCCATCCTTATTCAAAATCAACCAATAACATTTTGGTTGAAGGCCCTTTAATTAATACATCATTTTTGCCCTAAATTGAATTAGGGTTTCACTTAAGATTAAATCTTGATTATTTTAATATCAAGATTCTCTCTCCTCCAACTTAATTCAAATGAGATACCCCTCTCATTTTCTTTGCTCTACATGATGCCAAGAAACATTAAGGACCTTATTGAAGTGGTAATTTGCATATTGAACCCTAGGTTTTGGGTAAATTGCACATTACACCAAAACTAGGTTTTAATGCACAAGGATTGCTTTATCAGCTCTTTCTTGGTATTCAGGCTATCACAAGCCATACCTCTGCATCATCTTCACTCTCATGATGCTTAGACACATTAGGAACATATTGTCATTTATAATTTGCAATTTAACCCCTCAAATTGGGTAATTTGCACTTTAGTCCAAAATAAACAATCATTGCTTCAACATTGTTCAAACAGGACCAAAATTTAAACATAAGTTTCTCATGGGCCCTAATTACTTTTCCCAAGATAAGATTAAGCATCTACTCAACCTTATTAGACAAAACATCTAGGGTTAACACATAACCTAGGTCAGGGATGTTACAAATTATAAACCCCTAACAAGGATTTCGTCCCCGAAATCTCAGAAAAAGGAGGGACAAATTATTTCAGTTATCATTCCCTCAAGTCTCCACATAATATCTTCGTATCATGGAGATATCATGGATTTTGTAATCCACACAAGGTTCCTTTCAATAATTCCTCTTTATCTCTGTTTACGTTTATGCAAAGCATAAACCCCTAACATATGATGTCCATGTCATTGAAAGGAAGAAGCATAATAGAACATACTTCAATAATCACTCAAGAATACTTATTAAAAGGAAAAACATATATATCTAACAGAGATAATTCACTTAGCAAACTCTATGTAATTGGGAATGTTCACATAGTTCTTCCTATTAGTTAGGGATGTCACATAACTTTTCCCTTTTTGTTTAGGGTTGGAATTGCACAAAGCATCTTTCTTTATTGGAATTGCACAAAGCATCTTCCTTTATTGGAATTGCACAAAGCATCTTCCTTTATTGGAATTGCACAAAGCATCTTCCTTTATTGGAATTGCACACAGCATCTTCCTTTATTGGAATTGCACAAAGCATCTTCCTTTATTGGAATTGCACAAAGCATCTTCCTTTATTGGAATTGCACACAACATGTTCCTTTATTGGAATTGCACAAAGCATCTTCCTTTATTGGAATTGCACACATCATCTTCCTTTATTGGAATTGCACACAACATCTTCCTTTATTGGAATTGCACACAACATCTTCCTTTATTGGAATTGCACACAACATCTTCCTTTATTGGAATTGCACACAACATCTTCCTTTATTGGAATTGCACACAACATCTTCCTTTATTGGAATTGCACACAACATCTTCCTTTATTGGAATTGCACACAACATCTTCCTTTATTGGAATTGCACAAAGCATCTTCCTTTATTGGAATTGCACACAACATCTTCCTTTATTGGAATTGCACACAGCATCTTCCTTTATTGGAATTGCACACAACATATTCCTTTATTGGAATTGCACACATCATCTTCCTTTATTGGAATTGCACACATCATCTTCCTTTATTGGAATTGCACACATCATCTTCCTTTATTGGAATTGCACAAAGCATATTCCTTTATTGGAATTGCACACAGCATCTTCCTTTATTGATTCCATATTCATGATTTCATGATACTCATTAGATTGTCTCAGAATGACTACTTGATCAGAGCAATCAAAAAGACAACAATCTAAGAGTTTCCATACCCACTTTATCATCAATAGTTGTATACCTGGCCAGGGTTTACAAATACTGAGATCAAGTAGTATGCACTTACATGCTATCATATTCCTTGCTATTCATATCATTATACACACATGATTTTCCCTTGTTCCAACATGACTAAGTCATTTAGGAACTCTTTTAAAGCTCAAACTTTCTGTATTAAGGACTGATAACCTAGATTGTAAAGCTAGTATCCAGTCCCCTATATGCATTATTGTTGCCCTAATCTGCCCAACAAGAGCATGATTATAGGATTCTCTATCCTGATCAGGTCTTAATGGGGATTCTCAGGCACTCATTCTATTCTTTTCTGAGCCCTTGCACCTCTTCTTGGTGCAACAACATTGCCCTTAGAAATGTGTTCCTTGTGTTCTCCAGTCATTTTCAAGTTCTTTTTCTCCTATGTGAGTAGAAGATACTATCAAATAAACTGGAAGACACTTAGAACAGACTCTACAACCTTAGTCCTATGTCTCTGTAGACTCAGCAAACCTAGAGCTCTGATACCACTTAATTGTGATGATCATCTCGCGAAAACATGATTAACTAATGCGGAAGCGTTCGTCAAGCAGCAGATTAGCAAAAATCACTAAAAATTAAAACTTTTTTTGCAAAGAGATCCATTCACAGGAAAACCCTTTCATTCAGAACCAAAGTGAAATCCTTACATCTTGGTTCATATATATACATCTCATGTACTTTTGCTTCTCGAGGAATACAAACATTAACTACTTTGTCTTAACTGTACACAAGTAGTATATAACCCTCGAGGCACTAAACCAAAATCTCGATATCACTAACTACTACTCCGAGGACCTGAGAGTACAGAGACGACACATAGGACTCTATATACAACTGAACATGACATGACAATCAATGTCTCCACCTGAGACTTCACTGCTATCCCTACTGCTGCTGCTGTCCTTCACCTACTGAAGGGTTCCTGTCTCTTCGTCCGCGTCCACCTAAAAATGTGGTTCCCACGGGGGTGAGACAATTATAAAAATTGCCCCAGCGAGAGATATAACTCTCCTCCAGTAACATTGTTATTGCAACTTAAGAAGATAAATATGAACAGAGAAATCATATTTATTTGACAGCAGGTACTTTAATGTCTAACATATTAGAACATCATTCTATATCAGAAGCATTACAGTTAAAATAGAATCAACATATCATTTATCCTTTAAGGAATATGAAGAACATGTATAACATCTATTTAAACTACATGATCATTACCACTGCATTAACTCTCTTCAGGCTTAGATCATATATCTAAAGCCTGGCATTATCATTGTGGAGTCATGGCCTGTAGCCATACTCTTTTCATAAAGTGTTGGGATCTTAATCCCTCAATTCACCACTGGAAAATTCTCCTCCTTTCACAATTTCAATACACTAACCATATGATTCTGGGTAATTAAACCCTTAGCTCATCACCTGAGCATTGTTACCACATTCTCAAGTTACTAACACCTTTAGATCATCTGACCAAGATAAGTGTGATACTTGATGCTCATTAACTCTCTTGCTACCTCTTACCAGACAACAAGATATATTATGGAACACAGGGCCCAATAATCAAATTCAGATTAATAACACATCATAGCTCATACCTGACTATGCTCATCATCTCATGATACCTGCATGGTTAGCACATATGATAGCAGCACATCAATTATCTATCAATTACCATGCAAAAACAATGTTTTAATAATTTCAAGGGTATTATCCTTAATCCTTTACTAGGATTTAGGATTTCCTTCACACATCTCATGTATCATTCATCCAATTATATTGGATTTATAACACAACAAAATATACCAGTATTTGGGGTGTTGGAAATGATATCTATCATATCTTGATGTATCACTTCCCTTAACACCATTAACTTTCTAGAGTCCATATACTTAGCTAGTATTAGGGTATTACCCATCCTAATACTTTATGCACCAGTTCATCACATTCATCATGTAAAGCAGTGATCATTAGTCACTCACTTGGAACATACAGCTATTGCCAATACTATGGATTCACCCATAAATCATGAATTATCAAAAGGACCATCATAGGTTCTCTTCAAAACAAACTCTAAGTCAAACATAGAGTACCACGGCCGTGCTACAGAAGTTCACCTCATGAATCATATTCAAGTATGAATTCTATTATTTCATTAGGGATTAGGGTTTCACATACCATCTCCCTTCTTTATAATAGGGATTACATCTAGCATCACCCTTCATTAGGGTTTCATATCACGTTTCCCATATTCAAGGTTTGCTAATCATTCCCAATTAGGGTTTCTCATGAAATCACCCTCAATTAGGGTTTCACATGGATACACCCTCAGTTAGGGTTTCACATGGATACACCCTCAACTAGGGTTTCATAAGGATACACCCTCAACTAGTGTTTGAGTTCAATAACCCTGTCAATTAGGGTTTATGTTCATGTTTAGGGTTTCATGATCTCTTTACTTAAGGATCATAACTCTTAACCACCACATGAATCATATTCATGTATGAATTCATGCTATCAAATTCTCAACTTGAATAGGTCATATCACCCTTCAGTTGAGTACATACAACTATGATTAACATAGTGTATCAAGTCATTGACCTTATAAGCAATTAGGAATTCATCCCTTAATTGGCACTAATCCCTTAGGTACTATTCGGGTTTCAACCTTTGTACCTTCTTTGATTATCATTACTAATCAACATTGTATCAATGGATCATTCATCATCTTGATTCTCAAGAGATTCAATCACATTGGACCTCCATTACATAGGGTATCCAATTGAATTAGGGTTTTCAATGTTGATTCCTTCAATCATTGAATTCATGGAACCAGTCATCAATTGGACCTACCCTCATACTTCAATTGAGTTTAATAGGTCAACCTTCAACTTATTTGACTCTTAATTGACCCTCAATTGATCATCAATTAGGGTTTTATTCAACTGAATTAGGGTTTGGAATCGATGATCCTTCAATACTAATCAATGTAAGACTAGTTGCTTTGAAACCATTGAACCATCAACCAAATTGGGTATGACCTGACCCCAAATGGTCTTGAGGTCGTTTGGATGACCTCCAAACGGTCTTGAGACCGTTTTCCCATCATATCATCATAATCCAAGTGAACCAATTAGAGTTTGGGTCATTGGATTGATCACCAAATCAGCATTGCATTGTATATCAGCTTGGTACCTTTAGACCTTCAAATACCTAACCATACTCAACCCTAGACCTCCAAACGGTCTTGGGTGACCACCAAACGGTCTTGAGACCATTTGGATGAGCTCCAAATGCTCTTGAGACCGTTTGGCCCATCCATCTTTTGGATTCTAGTGAAAAATCATCATGGATTGGTCTATCGAGTTGATCAACAAATCATCACTACATTGCAATATGATTAGTACCTTTGGACCTTCAATTGGTCAAATATACTTGACCCCAGACCTCCAAACGGTCTTGGGGTGATCCCCAAACGGTCTTGAGACCGTTTGGGTGATCCCCAAATGGTCTTGAAACCGTTTGGGCTAATCAACCCAAAATCTCAACTTAACTCATTGGAATTTCAGCACTGTTTTCAATTAGGGTTTACCTAATTGCTTAGCCTTCAACTCACGATTCCTTGGGAGTTAATCCCTCAATTTTGGTGAGTCATTATACCACATCATTAGGAACAGTAATCCCAAACGGTCAACCCTTGGTCAACGCACGCAAATGGTCTTGAGACCGTTTGCCCAAAAAGTTCAATTAAATCAGATTGAAAATCAGCACTTAATCCAATTAGGTTTCCCTAATTGATCAGGCTTCAACTCACGATTCCTTTGGAGTTAATCCCTCAAATTTGGAGGGTCATTAACAAACATCATTATTAACAGGAATAACAAACGTTCAACGCCTGGTCAACTCACTCAAATAGTTTTGAAACCGTTTTCCCAAACAGGTCAAGTTAATCAGGTTGAAAATCAGCATTTAATTCAATTCGATTTTCCTAATTGATTAGCCTTCAACTCACGATTCCTTTGGAGTTAACCCCTCAAATTTGTAGGGTCATTAGTCTACATAATTAGGAACAAGATTCCCAAACGGTCAACGCTTGGTCAACCATCTCAAACGGTCTTGAAACCGTTTTCTCCCAAACGGTTTCAAACCGTTTGCCCTTAAACGGTTTGCTGAAACCGCATATCCAATCAAATTAAAACGATTTGGAATAGATATCAAAACCATTTGGCTTGGTAATTTTCTTTGGATAAGCATCTAGGATGATGTCATCATCCCCTTCCTTCGAACAACCAAGAACAGCAACCGTTCTTGATGGAAATTGCAGCAAGAAACAAGAGTGCATCAAATTGAAGAAATCAGTCAACAGAGCATAGAGGATTGATGCAATAGCAATGTTTAAGGGTTTAAGTTATAAAACCCACCTCCAATTGAGCTCCAAAGCTCCAAGATCACGCCATTAATGGTGGATGAAGCTCTTACAACTCTCCTTAGGCTCGTCCTCAAGCTTTTGGATGAAAAAGTTGGCTAGGGTTGAAGAGGAGATCGAAATAAGAAGGAATCCATAATTTATTTTCGATTTCCACCATGAAATCAAGGAAAACGAAGGTCAAGGGCTTACCCACAGGTTGGGGACGTGCTCCCTGCTCCTCCCTAGCTCCTTGGTCGGTTTTGCAAGCAAGGGGAAGAAGAAAATTTGAAAAAGGCCTTGGTTTGGGCTTGGAAATGGCACTTTTATAAGGAAATTGAAGAGAGAGAAAATGCATTATTAAAATGCATTTAATTCCAAAAATAGCACCACCTCTTCCTCCTTGGTTTACTTGTGTACAAAGGCAACTCAAAACCACCGAAATCCCTTCCATTATCCATGGATTAAGGGAAAAGAAAATAAGCACCTTAATCCATTATAATACTAATATATCTTTTTGAGTGGGAATTCTTTAACTTATAATAAGGTGAGTGGAATTTCACCTCCTTTAGATATTTTCGTTCCTTATCTTGGCAAAGGAACGTCCATCCTTATTCAAAATCAACCAATAACATTTTGGTTGAAGGCCCTTTAATTAATACATCATTTTTGCCCTAAATTGAATTAGGGTTTCACTTAAGATTAAATCTTGATTATTTTAATATCAAGATTCTCTCTCCTCCAACTTAATTCAAATGAGATACCCCTCTCATTTTATTTGCTCTACATTATACCAAGAAACATTAAGGATCTTATTGAAGTGGTAATTTGCATATTGAACCCTAGGTTTTGGGTAAATTGCACATTACACCAAAACTAGGTTTTAATGCACAAGGATTGCTTTATCAGCTCTTTCTTGGTATTCAGGCTATCACAAGCCATACCTCTGCATCATCTTCACTCTCATGACGCTTAGACACATTAGGAACATATTGTCATTTATAATTTGCAATTGAACCCCTCAAATTGGGTAATTTGCACTTTAGTCCAAAATAAACAATCATTGCTTCAACATTGTTCAAACAGGACCAAAATTTAAACATAAGTTTCTCATGGGCCCTAATTACTTTTCCCAAGATAAGATTAAGCATCTACTCAACCTTATTAGACATAACATCTAGGGTTAACACATAACCCAGGTCAGGGATGTTACATATAATGTGATGTCATTCTTATATATAATAAATGTGTACCACCTATCCCATCCTTGAACACCTAATCTCACTAGTAAGTGTATAATGTGTATTGGGTTTTCAAGAAAATTTCGACAGCATTTCCCCGCTGTTCTCTAAGTACATATGTACTTAGAGAACAAACGGGGAAATGCTACCGAAATTTTCTCGAAAACCCAATACACATTATACACTTACATCCTAAGTGAGATTAGGTGTTCAAGAACAGTCCCAAACCGGGGACTATCCAAGATTTACTCCTAATGAGTCAATCTTGGACGGGTTTCTAGGCCAAAAAACACAATAATAGATATCTACAATGAAGCCGGACTCCATACAAACAGTATATAATTTAGTGATTGTTCATTCTAATTTATACCAATGTACAAGTAATATAAAGAACAATGATTGTTCACTTTCTAGGCCAACAAACACATGTGATGTCATTCTTATATATAATAAATGTGTACCACCTATCCCATCCTTGAATACCTAATCTCACTAGTAAGTGTATAATGTGTATTGGGTTTTCGAGAAAATTTCGGCAGCATTTCCCCGCTGTTCTCTAAGTACATATGTACTTAGAGAACAAACGGGGAAATGCTGCCGAAATTTTCTCGAAAACCTAATACACATTATACACTTACATCCTAAGTGAGATTAGGTGTTCAAGAACAGTCCCAAACCGGGGACTATCCAAGATTTACTCCTAATGAGTCAATCTTGGACGGGTTTCTAGGCCAACAAACACAATAATAGATATGTACATGTTAGGCTTTCATCACAATTGATGTTAGGGTTTCATCAATGTTAGTGTTTAATCAAATCAAATTAGGATGCTAGAATGGACAAGTTTAAATCAAATTAGGGTTTAAATCAAATCAAACACGGCCGTGGTAGGCCATTCTTCTCAGTTCTCAGTGAAAGAAGTAGAACACTAACTCGTCTTAGGTTTTGAAGTCAGAGCAGCAAGCAGAGCAGAGCAGCGGGCGGCAAGGAAGAAGACAAGGAAGAAGGTGCTACGACTAATACCTTGTGAGCAGCGGAGGCAAGCAAGAAGACAACGCCGCAGTAGGGTGTGAGCAGGGAGGAAGGAGCGGGCGGCGGCGGCGCAAGGAGGAAGGCGGCGGGCGGCGGAGGCGACGCAGAGCAGCAGCAGGGATCGTCGGCGGCGAGCGAGAAGCAGCAGGCACCAGGCACCAGGCACCAGGCGGCGATTTTGGGAGAGCGCACAGGAGAATCGATGAAATAGGAAGAAAGGGGGAAGAGTCGGGTGATCGAGCCTCTATTAAGTTGGTCAACGGCGTCGGTTATCTAGGACAACCGACGCCTATTATCTTCAGCGTCGGTTGATCGTAATAACCGACGTCCAATTAGACAATCTTTACCCCAAATTAATTGGCGGGAACTATTATCAGCGTCGGTTATCCAAGGATAACCGACACCGAAAGTGGAACTTTTCGCGTAAAATTTCATTTCACATAGGCGTCGGTGAATTGTTAAACAACCGACGCTGTATGTAACCCAGATTTTTTTCGCTCAAAAATTGGATTTCGCGGGCGCCTTTAGGCGTCGGTTGGTTACACTCAGCCGACGCTGAATACAAAGTGGTACCCGTGTCTGGCTGGTCTTCGAATATAGACGTCGGTTTGTATAAATAACCGACGCCGAATATTATAGGCGCCGGTTGTCCAAAATAACCGACGCCCAGAAAAGCGACACTGAACGCTATTTCTGTAGTAGTGTGCGGGTATGTGGGTAAACGGTTCTATAAAACATCTTATTGTTTATGTAAGAGAAATGACTATGTTATATATATTTAACACCACAAGGTATTGTTATCATATAGTATATTAACATGTAATAGTTATATTAGACAATGATATATTCTATACAATAAAATTAATTGAGTAATTATTTACATATTTGTAGTCATGATCATAACATTTAATTTATGTAGAAAGTAATGTAGATTAGTAGACATTTTGATTTTAAGTTTACATATGATGTTCGTTATTGTAACTAGAATAGTTAATTCTTAGTTATATGACTAGTCTCAACCTTATAGGATATAATCTCAATAATTATATTAATTAGACTAGAAAAGTATGATATATATAACATATTATTTTAGTAGTTACTTATGTATAGTGGGTACACGGGTCTATCGGGTCTGGGTTCAAGCATATCCATTATTGGACCCGCTTATATGCGGGTCCAAGAGTATACGAGTCCAAGGGTATGCGGGTATAAAAAATTAGACCCATGACGGGTTTTTTAAGGGTCCCGATTTACGGGTCCGCGGGTCTACCCGTACCCATTTACAGCCCTACGCTTGAGTAAACTAAGATTGTGATTTTGCCTAATTCAATGACAAATGCGGCTAGGGACTATCTAAAGCTGTCAGGAGCTCACATATATAATTGAAGAATACAACTCTTTTAATCATCTTTCATGATATTTTCCATCTGCAGCCAATACGTAAAGTAACCAATGATACATTACACCTCTTCTATGTATTGCAATTGTGACATGATACCTTTCCATGGGTTGCTTAATTGTTGTTCACGTGACTGACTTTTTTAGTTTAAAAAAACTCTATAGACCTATCTTACCAGGAGGTTTATGGATTTCGGATAAATAATGCATATAATAATTCTTGGTAGGGCTAGCAGATTTTACAATTGCCTTAATGTTGGACTTCGGATAAATATACCACGAGAAAGACTACTAAAAATATTGGTGGAATTCGGAATACATAACTTTTAAGCTATTTAATTCTGGTCATTGCCCAATAGATTACGAAGTTTGTCACAATCCAATACAGTTTATATTCTGCATAAGCTCTTATATTAAGATGTCAGACTCTCTTACGTTTCACGAGAATTCATGGTATACGAAAATATATACGGAACATTTCCAAACTGTTTTTAAAATAATAATACACATATATGAAATAAGCAAACCTAGGCTTCGAGGGCATCTTAGAACTTTTCTGAAGAGAATGCTTAGCATCATCTATTGAAAATATTTTTGTCAACCTGCTCACTAACGATAATTATTAAGAGAATGTTTTGTACCAAACTTTGCATATGCAATGCAAACACTCTATAGGTGTCTGACAAATTTCAGAATGCAATCAATATTAGCAAACACATCGCATAAGCCGCTTAGGCGGCACATTGTGAATGGCTGAGTGGAAAGGTTTTGCATGTATATTTGCAATTTGAAAATGTAAAAATGAGACATTTAAGGATGAAGATACTATAATTGGATAAGAGAAATTCATTAAATATTATTGCCAACCTTAAGGTGCAGCAAATGAACCAGAATATAATGGAAGATAAAAGAGTGAGTCCACTATCTCCGGAACCCACCACATGGACCACATAGTGTGTCATAAGTCTATGAAGTCTAATTCTAAACTAGATAAATCTCTATTAAAGAGATGGTACGATATAAAGTTTTATGCATCGAAAAGGATGCAGCTATAGAATTGTAATCTAGAAGATAATGAAAAATCCTTCAATCTTATAACATTAGCAAACCATTTTAAGAAAAGTGGATGAAAATAATAAGAAATATACCACATTTGTGCTTATATTGTATGGTAGAATTATGTCCAATGTTAGCAAGCACAATCCTATTTCCTCGACAAAAATAGGCCAGTCGACTGTTATTTAGTGTGATTGCACACACATATCTATATAGCCCAATGATTAAGATGTTTCTTTTTTATAGATATGATTAAGATGCTTCTAGCCCTGTGGACTTTGGTACTTGAGGAGGCAATTGTATGTTTTGCAACTAATTTTTTTGTGCTTAAAGCATCTACCTTAACCTTATTAAGCCCGTGAATAGGATTAACAGTTGATTGACACACTCCTTTTTTAATGTGGTTCCCATGTGTTGCACTTTGTAGTTGTTTTTCGAAGTTTTCTTTATTACTCAACATTGTTTCACCTTATTTGTGTTCTGGGGAGTTTGCCTTCTTAGGTTACTATATTGAGTTTATGTATTCATTATTGTATTTCTACAGTAATAAGGAATGTGAAATTAAGCCTCAATCTTTTATCTAAATGCATGGTTGTAATATATTTTGGGAGGAAGTTGTCAAAGAGAAGCTAATAAAAAGATCGTGTGTCATTGATGATGGTCTATATTTGTTCGGTTCAAAAAGAGAGGTTTTGTAAGATATCATAGCACTGGAAGGTGCCACACACTATTGATTCACTATTGCAACTCAGGTATGCTATGCAATCAATAATCCAGTAGACCCTTTGTGGGACACCATTGCATAACAACTACTCATTTGAAGGAAAAGGAGGAATTATATACAAAAGTTTGAGGTTTTATGTACTATCCAAATGGTCTAGTATAAGACAACAAGAATTTTTGCAAGGATTTTTGGTGGGTGGTTAGGATAATAACATCACACAGCTATATTTACTTTTGAGATGTCAACTAATCCTTAGGAAATTAGGAACATGAAGTGAATAAGAAATAGTGCAACATTGACTTAGAATTATTTTATAGTCAGTTTTAATAAGACATTTCCTATAGAGGATATTCCTCTCCATGATGTGAACCTTAGAATCATGCATTTGGAATGCTCTTTAGTATAAGGGAATTTTAACATCAGTTTGCTCGCCATTTTGTCGTTGATGTATAACATTTTTATATGTACAAGTTCATGGTATATTAAGTGGTGTGTTTAAAAGTGTCCAAAGAACAACTTTGTTTGGAGTCGAAGTTTAGATAACGACAACCTGATATCTTGTGAGTTACTAATAATATTCCAAGATCCTCTCATTCAAAAAATATGAACAAGTCATTGGAGTCATTAAGAGATGCTAAAATTCAAAACTGAAAAGAGGAATACTATTGTCCATCATGTATTTTTTAGGTAGATTTTGGCTGCTAAAAAATCAAGTTGTTCAAGTGAAATCCCATATATATATATATATATATATATATATATATATATATATATATATACTGAATTGAAGTCCATAAAGTATCTAGGGACCAAATGAGTGATATGTTTATGACTTTTAGCTTCTTAGGTGATTTGTCATTGCTCCATTTTTCTGGGTGAGTTCTTAGGTGTTGTGATAACCTAGACTTTTCCCCTCTCCTCATGTAATATGTACTTCATTTTTGCATTAATTTCCCACTCTAGCCTTCGGTTTCATGATTTGAGTTGTTATGATGCTTTTTGAGGTTATCTCGTGTTCACATGATGAATGGTGACACTCAAATTGATTTTAAAACTAAGGTTGAACCCGAGTCATACATTACTCTTATGTTTCCAAGGCACCAAATTTCACTCAATTCTGAGGTAGCATGTGAGAAATATGCCTAATTGATCATGTTGTGCTTTAAACCTTGTTGTTGGCTCTTTAAATTGATTTACATGTATTTGGGCCCAGTGGGGCGAGCGGCCTGCTAACCATCCTTTCTTTTGAGGCGCAATCCATGTGCTCCATGGTTAGCCAATCAAAAGCCAGAATTCTTGTGGGTGCGCCTCTTTTGGACCCTAGGATATAATTTGGATGGTTCACTTATATCTAGGACTAAATGTTGACATTTGTGCTATATGGAATCATTGCATGCATGTTTGGAACCTTGGAAACTATGTTGAACTAAGTGAAACCTAGATCTAGAAAAACCTCCACATTACTCATACGATGTGCATCGTGGGTGTGGAGATTAATGTGCATACATGCACTCTTATGGTCATGCATAGAAATAGAAAGTTTGACTTCTTTATATTCACTGAGGAAGAAAGATATCAGTTGGGTGAAGAAGATTTTGGTGATAGTCTAGGCTACTATGATCCTCTACAACAGTGGAGATCAAATCCTTACTTTTGATCGATGTACACTCCTTGGGATGAAGCCCATGTCGTCATAACTCTAAGGATCACTACAGAAGAGAAAGGAGACACTGTGGGTGTCAACACTTAGTAAAGAAAGCAACAAGCCCAGCTGAAGGCTATAAATTTAGTGCTAGTGGGAGGGAACCCACATGGTTTGAGATTATTGAACCTTGTTATTTTATCATGCTTTCTTTTTCCATGAAATACACACACACACACTATACTTGATAGTTTTCCTATTTGTGAATCATGTTAGTACATGTACAAGGAAGAAAAGGCGAGCACAAAGGGTCTAGACAAGGAGGATATCAAAGTTGAAGAGAACATTGCAAAATAGTAGAAAAGCTACAGGAAGGAGTCCAGAACGTAGGTGCTACATAGCACGGCCGTGGGGCTGGCAAGATAGAACGGTCATGTTGCTTAGCACGGCCTTGGTGGTCCTTCCCTTCTCACCGAGTGCTACATTGATCACTCCATCTCTTGGTGGTTGTCTTCCGCAACTTCATGCCCTTTATCCTACTATTCTAAACTTTTGTTTCATGTTGAGGACAACATGATATAAAAGTTTAGGATGGTAGGGCGGTAAGCCCTTCTTTCACCACATTTTTATCTATGTACCTTGTGCTAAATTTTTGCAAGATGATCAAATAGTTTGACTAACTTCCATACTTGTGTATCTGACCTTGTGTGTTTACTTGCATCCATGCATACATGTAGTTCAATTTCATGCATTTTGCATAATTTTTTTAAATGTTTGTTTTTTTCTCTCCTCCATGTCATGCATTGCATTCTCATGTAGATTTTGGTAATTTTTGTGTGTTTTTAATTAGGATTTGATGATTTATGTCATAATTTCCCTAAAAGTTAGGTTTAGATGTGATTGAATGCAAATTAGCACCATTTTGGTCAATTTTCCCAAACTTGATTGTTCTTGCCTAAAAGCATGTTTTAACTTAACCTCCACTGTTTGAAATGAAAATGTTGGTCTTTGACGAATGCATGCCGTTTTCTTAGAGTTTATTGCTATATGGTCTTGATTGTTGACTTTTTACATGTGCATCACCTCTCTCAAGTTTGTGAATTTTTTGGTTGAATTGTGAATTGAGCAAGCTATGAAATTTTAGAGCCTATGGAATTACATGATATAAATGTGAATCTCATGTTGTTCAATCATGTGATGTGATATCATTTGACGAAGTGTTGGATTAGTTTTCATGCAGGAGATTTGATGTTGAGGACTACACCAATGACCCCTCTTTGACCCGACTCTTCTTTCACCATCTTCATATCTCTCCGCCTCATGAAAGGATGCCTTAGTGCACATATTTATCCTTGGCCACCTCCAAAAGTTTGGGGTGACCATATATACATCTCCCCACTTCACTCTATCAACCATATGCCATGTCTACACCAAGGGCAAAAGAAAAGAAAAGAAGAAAAGAAAAATAAAAAAGAAAATAAAAAGATGCTCTTGTTTAGGAGCATCTAAATAAAGAAAACATGAGTGTGTAAAAGCACTCCAATATCTTACCGCAATCATTTCTTCCATTTTCATACCCATTGAGCTAGAAAACATCAAACCTAGCTCACTTTACCATTTCTATAGCCATGTGGGTCATTTGGTGTGGTTTGAGGCATAAGATTGAATGCATGAAAGTGAAACAACACTCCTAGTCATCATTGATTAATTCCAACATGAAACGGTTTACCCAGAATTACATGAAGGACATATGAAAAGCTTGTGTATTCCATGCTCTATATTTGAAGTTTGTATGCTCGGTGCTCATTTCATGATTGGTTTGCGAAAGCAGAGAGGAGAGAGGTGGAACACATGCACTTAGTCACTTTTAAGACCATTTAGTCAATAATCATATTTTGCAATGCATTTGTCACTCCTGTTTATTGACAAAAAACCAAAGAGAGATATTAAGTTAGAGCACACTTGCGAATAAGTATGTTTTAAGTTTGGGGTGGTGATGCAGCCCTATTTTAGGGTTTCATCTTGAGCCAATTTGTTCTTTATTCACATCTAAACATAGTAGAATGCAAGTTAAATTTCCCAATATGCATATTATTGTCAAATGCACTTATGGATGTTTTTTCATACTTTTCAGGTACTTGGACCATGCTTTGGATGGATGAGAGAGAAGGAAGGAGTTCTAGGAGTCCTCCACTCATGGAGGGGTCCAAATAAGACCCTAAAGCTCCCTTAACCTACCTCTAATGGCCAAGGGTCGACATCAAGCAAAGTAGTCCACTAATCATGAAGATTCGAGTTGATTTTTCTACTGAAGACCCCAAAACGGTCATGGTGCCAAGGAATGGCCATGCGACCAATGTCAAAGTTATAGAGAAAACACAAAATTGCAAAGCTACAACAACATTGCCACCATGGTCGTGCTACCCAGCACAGGCGTGTCATGAAGCCCCCAAAACGGTCATGCTGCTAGAAGTTAAAACAGGCGTGTTGAAGGGAACAACCTCACCTCCAACTCACTCACCACAACCATACTACTCAGCATGACTGTTCTATCTAGCCTCCACCATGGTCATGCTTCCTAGTACGGCCGTGTTACCATCCTCCATTTTACTACCTCAACATGTGATTTTCTACTTTCTTAGAATGACCATTCCACACCACCACAACCATTCCTACCCATACCCACCACGGTTGTGTTGCCCAGCACGACCATGCTACCACCCAAACCCTAGCATTTTCTGCACTGTTTTTCCAACAATGCCCCTACTTACCCTAGTGCTTCCACCACCACCTATATATACATGGGTGATAGCCACATCACTAGGTTAGTTTCCATTACTCCTCCCCACCCACTCTAGAGCATTCATTGCACTCCATGTGCAGTAATGCTCTCCATCCACCATTTCTACCTCATTTCCACCATAGAAACCTAGTTTTCTAGGTTTTCTACCATAATCCCCTTCATTTCCATGCCCATCATCCACCTTGGAGGAGGGAGGTTTACCTACAACAGCTAGGAGGTGAAGAAGGAGGATCTACTTTGAGCTCCATGGAGTCCTATCTGCTTCTTCTCATATATTTTATCTTTTCTTTGAGCATGTCTAGCTAAGCCCCTAGTGGTGGGCCGTTTGGGGTAAAATGTGACTTTGATACCATGTTGGGGGGAAATAATTTGTAATGAACATAATTTCATTCTATGATGATTGCCTCTTGCTTCTATCTCATTTCCCATTATCTTGCATGTGGTTTGTGCTTTTAAACATAAATTGCTTGTTTTGTGATGCTTGATGACACTTAGCTTCTAGGGGAAATTAGAATGTATGTGGCAATCTTAGGAATGGATCCTAGGTCCAAATAGTGGATCCCTAGCTATCCCCCTTTGTTCCTACATACCTCCCCCTTCTTCTATAAGTGAGTGTCAGATCTAAGTAGCTAGTGTAAGTGCGATTGGTGCAGTTGCCTAGAGCTTCCTAAAGTCTAGATGGCAAGTAACATGAGGTGAAATACCCTCATCTCTACTCCCATTCCTACCCTTGGATCTCAAATGCCCTAATTCCTCTTACCCTAGAAACCTAGACTTGCCAAGTCCTACTAGAATTACACCTAACCCTACTTCTCCAACTAGTAGTATAGGGTATATTCTAATAGCACTTGCCTTATTGTTTAGTTTGGTAATCTAGATTGAATTGTGATATTTGCATTCTATGTTGACCTCCCCCCAATTTATATCAAAGTGCATTCCCAAACGGCCCACCTATCCATCATATTGCCTAAAATCCACATTTGCCTTCTGATATTGTTAATGCTAATGTAGTTAATTGCCTTTGTTAATTCTTAGTTAATTACCTAGTTTTAGATAGTTAGTTCTTGCTCAAGTAGGTAGGGTTCCTTTGATCTTTCTTGTGTTAATTTGGACAACTAGTGATAACTTAGTCCCTTGCTTGTCGCATTGCTTAGCTTTCTAGTGTAGTATAATTCATTTGCTCAAGCCTAATTTCTTACCTTGCTTAGTTTGATAGTCTTAGCTTTCTTAGAGTAACCTAGAGTGTTTGTTAACTTAGTTTCTTTCTTGATTGCAATTGTAAAGTAATAAAACCAAACTCAATTTTAAACCCTTCAACCCTAATATCCACTTTAGGAACATAGCAAACACTAACCTATCTCTAGTGCCCCCTCTCTCCCTAAGGAACGACCCCTGTACTTGCCTCTTATCTTTACTATAATAGTACCTTATGCGCTTGCGGGTGTCCTGTTTAGTATTGTGACTGAGTATTTTTATGGTTTTTACAAATATCGAAAGATCCCAAGTGTGTTCGAGTCCTATGGGGTGCATCTAATCAAACTTAATTGGTTAGTGTGTGCACCTCTAGCTTGACGCACCTGTTAACTTAGCTATCTTATAAGTATTGGCCTAGCCTTATCTTTAGCCTTAGGTGATAGGTTAGAAAACTACTAGTATGGTAGTCCTACACATGTAACAGTTCGATAGGGAGTTAGGTATTCATATGTATCAGTTTACATGCCTACACCCTTGCATCGGGTTAGGGTTTCCACAAACCGATATCGGTTTGTGCATATCATTTTCCCATCATCTTCAAGCTCCAACCCTTCATCCATTGCTGCTCTAGTTCATGGACAATAGTCCCAAATATCCATTAGGGATCATAGAACCATCATCCAAACAAGAAGAGTCGAAGTACAGAAGGAACCACCAAGAATTGCATGATAAAAGGTGAGTAATAATAAAGTTGAGTTCAAGTTATATAACCCGCCTCAAGATCGCCACTAAAGCTTAAAGCTTCAAAGATCCACATTCCCAAGTTTGAAGATGACTTATCAAGAGTCCAAGACTTGATCATAACACCTCTATACGAAAGGAAGACACCATGGTAAGGAACTTGGTGAAGAAGAAAGGAAAGGAAAGAATCATGATCCAAGAAGCATAATTTTTCTAAGGTAGAAGGTGATCATGGATTTACCTTGGGCAAGTTTCTTGGCCTTACCCTTTCTCCTTGAGCTCCTAGGGTCGTTCACCAAGAAGGATATGGTAAAGGAGTAGAAAGGTTTACTAGGAGGTGAAAAGAGGGGTATATATAGTTGAGGCTCATGAAAGAGAGTATGTCCAAGGTGTCATCACCATATGTACATGGGTGACACGTTTCCATGCATGGTGAAACTTAGCAAACATGTGTATCTAGACATGTAAAACTATTGTGAATAATCCAAGGGTGAGATATCGGCCATTGGGTATCTTTCTTAACAAGATATCACAGCCCAATATCACTTTGTGTACAAACCGATGCAACTTTTGTAAGGAAGTCTTAAACTGATAGGCTATACCTATATGAGGTGCTTAGCCTGATATGAATGCTTACAAAAGTTGTTAAAATGATAGGGAACTTCCTTCATGGTTTCTAAACTGATAGGAAACCCCATATACCCTTCACAACTCGACACAACCTCACCTAGAGTTCAAGACACTGAACATTCTATGGTTCTTATGTCACTAAGAGTGTTATGAATTCAATCAAGACTAAAGCAAGGCCCCCCTCCTATCTGTCTCATATAGATGATACTAAGAGAGATCATGAACACTCTAGACATAGTAAATTACACATCAACCCCATATATTGGGTAAATTGCAAGTTACGCCAAAACTATCATATATAGCACAAACATTCTTCAAACAAGCTCAAACTTGAAACTTGAGCTCTCCTTAGGTCTTAATTACTTTTTAAAAGATGAATAAAAGTTTATAATCATCTCACTTAGGCAACACTTCTAGGGTTATCTCAAAACCCAGGTTAGGGTCCTTACACATACTCTCTCTCTAAACATAATGGCTAATGTTGCTATGGCACACACATGTGATGTAGCATGAGTGATGTGGCATGAGTAATGCTTATATGCTCAATGAGGCATGATGAAATAACCATGAATCACAACTGTGATGTGATGGGTCTTAGGACCTCATAAGGGCTTAGCACCTGGTTGAGGTGATATCCTCTAGTACTGGAATGAGGGATTGATATCCCATAATGATGTGGCAATGGTGATATCCTTGAGAGGCAATGCTACATGATGATGGCTTTGAGAATGATAATGATACAGACATTATGTGGTGATAGTGTGACACTCCCACACCTTATATGATTACATATGTGGAAATGTGCTATGCCCTTATCTTTGTGAAATTTGTTATGATTTCATAGGTTGTAACTTGATTGATGCTATACGACACTTTAATTGGTCTAATTAATCAAGTGGAATCTAATCATGTAGTTGACATGTGCCATATATCCATTCCAGTCTCAATTTTATTGCTGGATGGTGAAATGAGTTTAACTTAGAGTGCATATTTTTTGAATATGCAGGGTACAAGTCAAATATTCCCTTGCATCCTTAATATCAGGATGAGTGAGACGGCTGTGCATGAGCTGATCTTGGTATGATATGGATGGCCATGTGTGAGCCAGTCCTCCTTTTAATAACGACCATGTGTGAGCCTGTTCTCCTAGCACCGTTACCTATACCAAGGTGGGATAGATGTTATATGGGTGGCTATGCATGAGCCAACCCCATGGATGTGACTGTATGTCACTTGTGCAGTTGACTGATATGTCTCTGCACTGTTACTCTCACACTGACTGGGAGGTGTGGGAAGGTCATGGATTTCGGCTCTTCCATTGACCTTGTATGACACCGATTCAACTTAGTAATGGTCGGTTGGATTTGGGTGGTACAACTCAAATCCTCAGGGCATAATAAATATGTAGTCAGCCGTGTAGAGTACATGTATATGATCAAACACGAAAACATGGGATGAAGCCTTGCCTTGCTTTTATATTGTTTAGTTTATAATAGTTATACATGTTCTTCATATTCCATTTTAGGTTATTAATTGTTCTATTGCTCATTGGCAAGTGCATATTACTGTTCTATTTACTTCATCCATGAGATCTTTGTCATTTAGTTAATTTTGTTCAATCTGCTCAATATACTAATCTATCTGCTTAGCTATCTGTGATAATCATAAAGTTGGCAGAGAGTTATATCTCTCGCTAGGACTATGTGTCTCACCCCATTGGTTAAAAAACTTTTTAGGTGGACGTGCATGCCAAGTTAAAGATCATGTGGCCGAGGATATAATACGAGGAGAAAACTACACCTGTACACTCAGGTCCTTGGGGGTGTTCTTGATGTGTTTTGTAGATATGATGATCGATATATGATTTCTGGATAGTGTGCCTCTAGTAGTATGTATATACATATGGAATTTTTATCTTATGTAATAGGTTGATTGGAATATGATGAAGTAGCACCTTGAATATATGTTATGAAATGCAAGTATTAGCTCTTGTGTAATAAATCTTAGCTCATGGTGCTTCTTGTAAATCAGTTTTAGATTCCAATGATTTTTGATAATCCACTGTTTATGGTCGATCGTGGTTTAAGTTTTGAGTAATCTCACTTTGTGTGACAAAGGGTGTCACATTTGGTTGGTATCAGATCTCTAGGTTCACTAATTCTACAGGGATGCTAGGACTAGGATTAGGATGGTGTCTAAGATAAGAACATGATATAAAATATGATGCATACTACCTAATCTCAGTACTTGAGTGCCATGGCCATGTATTCAATTGTTGAAGAAAAGGTAAGTATGGAACTCTTAGATTGATTTCTCTTTGATCACTATGATCAAGTAATCATTTTGGAACAATCTAAAGAGCATAACAATCATTAATCATGATGCTAATACCTCCATCATACTATGAAAAGAGATAAGAACTACACCATAGTTCACTAAAACTTGAATATTTGGTGATTAAAAGAGAAAAATACGGCTCCATGAAATCTAAATCTAAGTGTGAATATGATAAGAGAAGTTCTTGGCGTTGTAATTTCAAGAAATGCATGAAGAGAAAGGCAGATGAACATGTGTTAATAAAGTAAGTCGAGATATAAAATTCACATAAGATGGAGAAACTTCCTAAAACAAGGATGAAGTAAGAAAACAAATAAAACTAAATAATGTATAATTAAGAGGGAACTTGAGTTAATCTCAGACCAAACCATGAGTATATGAAAGTATAAAGTGTAATCCTCATGACATGTGAAAGTAAAAAAGGGAGATGATCCCTGTTCAATAAAGAATATATAAAGAATAATGATCCTTTACATGATGTAAAGATGTAAAATGTGGCAAAACAAGGAGATGTTCATAAAACATGGAGAATAATAAATTAAAGAGGGAGTAATGACATGTAATCATCACTATGATTCCTATGCTAATGGAAAGGAAACCAAGATGAGACAAGTTAAAATGACACATGAACGGTTGAAAGCTCGTAAAATAACCAAAGGAAGTGATAATACCTTCACCTTGATGAGCAAACCATAGTAATGATGTAGTGATAAGAGGAATATGTTCCCTTATACTCAGACCTTTCAAGGATTTGGCAGTCATGTGGGTCTTATGCCACTTGATGTGCATAGTTTAGAAGTGATCTTAAGATGGATACTCTGGTAATTATCAATTGGTCTTGGATTTTGTTCCAAGATAGAGATATCTATGATAGGAGATGTCTTGAGATGAAAGGAAGACCCTTTTGATATGTTTAGGTTTGGTAGTAGAAGTAGAGGAAGGATGAGTTGAGTATGTAACCTGTGCCACAGATCCCATGATGAGCTTGGGTACAAACACTATATATGATGCGTGCTAATTTAGCACCTTTTGCACAACCTTCTAAGTCTTATTACATGGAATTTCTTTTAGTTATCCACTAAAAAAGAACAAATTGTTATTTGCCTCCTTTTATCGCAATTAAACCTAATTCTCATAAAAAACTATTCAATTCTTACATAATTGTGTCATGAGTCGATCGATTGACATTCCAACCAAGCAATTTTAGATTCAAGACGATCGGCTCACTCTCTCCAGACTGACAGCTTGCTCTCTCCAGATGATCGGTTGACGCCACCCTCAGCCGACACACCTTGTTCAAACACCCAGTTGAATCAGAGTGCTATTCAAACACCAAACGCTCATTTGAGACTCCAAAGCAGGAGTTTTCCCACTCCAGCCGAGTGAGTCAAGGGGTGCCACCACCCATACCTAGGGTTGCTGACTGCTTCCTCGACTCCTGCCCTTTCCAGATCCCAACTGATCGGCTCGCTCCCCCAATTGATCGGTTGGCAGTTCGAAATCAGTTCAAAAAGCAGTTGCCAGCCCTCTTTTACCCCAAAACCTAATTGTAAAGCCCCTCCTCCTATAAAAGGAGGGACACCTCCTCATCACAAGAATCATCTTTTGTACGAAGAATTTCTGAGCAACTGTTCTCTTGTGTTCTTATATCTCGTTCATCAATAAAGATTATTTGTTCGCAAGATAAGTGTTCTTTTAATTTGTTTGTTCCTTACTTCAATTGTTATTAGATCTAGACCTTCTCCTACCTCTTCTTCTTCTATAGATCAGAGCAAGGAATTAAGAGTCAGTCATTTAATCATCTCTAGCCTAAGGATTGATCCTTTGATACATCTAGACTATGGCTAGAACACTTTCTTCCTTTGTCTCCCTTTACTCTACAAGAATGAGCGAGTAGTTTTTATATAGAGGAAAGGGGACTAGCCCCTTAGCCATGGTTTGAATCATATTAAATCTTAAGAATGACTTCTATTAGATGGATTTTAGTTTTAAGTATTGATGGTCTATTGAACTGATTACTCGATTAGATCATTTGTTAATCCAAGTGAAAATGACCACGAAAACTCAAATTTAGAACAATAGAACCAATCACATAGAGGTTTTGAAACGACCGTGGATTTATCTATTTTTGGATGATGGACTAAGAAACATGAGCATCGGGACCAATGGGCTCATGTGGAGTTCATCTTTTGTGGATTTTAGTTAATTCACATGCCTTCATCCATTTTGTCATTTGAAAGATTTAGTTTGATTCTCGCCTAGGCTAAGGTGGTGAAAAACCCTACAAGCCTCGATATCCCCTCATCTGAATCCAATCATTGTTTGATCTACTCTTTTTACATTCTAATCTTTCCATTCATAATATTTTTATTATGGTAAAAATCTCTCCTTTTCCTTATGATAGAGTAATTTTACTTCTTGTTAGTGTAAATTTACTTCTTACATTCCATTTCTGTTGTAGCATAAATCAACCCCCAAATCCAATTTTACTTTATGTTCCTAAAATAAAAATACCAAAAAGAAATAAAAAAGTTACAACAAAACTAATTGGGATTAGAGTATACTATCTTAAGAACGTTGTCATGTGGGATTGACCCTTCTATACTAGCCTTAATTGTCTGGTAAAAAAAGGTTAAACTCTAGGATTAATATCTTAGTGATTGTAGTACACTTCGATGCATTATCAATTTGGTGTCCTTGTCGGGGACAACTAATTATTTCTCAAACCCCAAAAACTTTTGAAAACTTTTTTTTTTTCATTTTTTTATGCCTTCCGAGTAACATTCTGGAAGTGCTAATCCTCCTTCAGTTGAGTTTTCATTCTAGCAATCCATTTTTTTTGCACACGATTAACTAGCTTATTTGTGCATGCGACGCTTGAACGTCGGATTTACATCGTTTGATCCTGAGATAGATAGAAATTTTCATCGTATAAATCATCAAAACTGAATTAGGATGGATGAGGAGGAAATCACTTGTAGGATCAATCAGGCTCTTGCAGCTCAAAGAGAGCACATCTTAGCTGATCAAGTGGTTAGAGAAGCCACTTTTCAAGCAACCTACATGGTTGAACAAGAAACACTAGAGGCCAATAGGAGGGAAGTTGAAAGGAAAAAACAATTAAAAGATTTTTCTGTTCCCAAAACTGCCTATGCATAATACCCAGTCGTGCTTCCTAACATTATTGCCCCCCAATTCGAAATCAGAACCCAATGGATCACCATGATCCAAGCAAACCCATTCTCTGGAAACAATGGAGAAAGTTGCCAAGATCATCTTCAAAGGTTCATTGACCTTTATTCCTTGAACAAACTCCCAGGTGTCTCTGAAGATGCAATCTGCCTTAGATTGTTTAAATACTCTCTCACCAGACAAGCTAGTTGCTGGTACAACATCATGGAAAGTGAGGAACATGTTACAACTTGGGAGGTCCTACAAAATAAATTTCTTAAAAAAATTTACCCTCCTTCTCTCACTTATGAAATCAGGGGATAAATCACTCACTTTTCTATGTCCCCAGGAGAATCCCTTGGATTAGCCTAGAAAAGGTTCAAAAACTTGCTTAGAAAATGCCCTCATAATGATATCTCTCAAGCTCAACTCATAGAAATCTTTCATCGCGGTGTTGATGATGACACCAAAATTTTTCTTGATTCCTCGTCTGAAGGAAATTTCATGCACTAAAGTCTAACCAGTGCATGGGTGGTTGTTAAGCGTGCTTCTAAAATAAGGGCTAGATGGGGAATTGGTGGGATCCTTAAGGTAGCCAAAGATGAAGTTGATCCTGACATCCAAAGAATAGCAAAAAGCTTTAAATTAATTTCTCTAAAACAAGATCATTTAGAGTCATCCCTAGGCACCTATAGAGAGTTACCCCAACAAATAAAATATGTAGACTCTCATTGTGGCATTTGTCAAGGATATGATCACACCACCTTACACTGCCAATATCTTTACAACACCCCATGCAACCTAAATTAGGACAACAAATGGAGGACCAAAATTTTATTCACACCATACCTAGCTAGGGTTATTACAACCCCAATCAAACTAGAAACCATCATGGATTCCAATATGGGAACCTCTCTGGTGCAGAAAACTCTAGCCAACTCCAATCCCAACAAAGGCTTCCCTACCCTCAAAACAATAATCGACCACCACCAGATTTCCCATACAACAATCAAAAGAATTTTGGGAACCAAGGGAACCACCAAGGAAATCACCAAAAATAACCACCATACCAAGGACAACAATTTCAAAACTTGAACCTCACTCCTCAAAATCTCAATTAGACACCCCCTCAACCACCACCAAATGTTACTACTCCCCCTCCCTCAGCCGATGAAAGGATATCTACCTTGGAACAAATTATCATTGCCCAACAAGCTCATCAAAAGGCAAGTGACACCCAGTTAGCTTGCATGTTTGCCCAACAGAAACCCCCTACTGGCACTTTTGTTGAGCAGCCTAAAAACAACCCTAAACATCCCGAACAACTCAAGGTTGTCTCTACTCATTTGGAAAGGGTGCACTCCCCTCCTCCTCCAGAAAAACCTTCAGCCATACCTTTAGATTTTGAGGATGAAGGCATGGTGGTTGTCGAGCGTGAAACTACACCTGAACCAACCAACCCTGAGCCCCCCACAGGTAGAAGTTGAAGAACCCATGTACAAACCACGACCTCCCTATCAAGCCTGCCTTAAACAAATAAGGCTCGAAACTCGTTTCATGAAATTTAGGGAGGCCATGAAAAAATTACATGTTGATATCCCTTTCCTTGATGCTTTAGCAGACATGCCTATCTGGTCCAAATACATGAAATCTTTCTTGACTAGGAAGTATGCCATGGAAGAATATGAGAGTGTCAAAATTTCTAGGACCACTTCAGACATAATCCAAAGTAAGATGCCTAAAAAATAGAAGGACCCTGGTTCTTTTGGAGTAGGGTGCTACTTAGGTGGCAATGCTTGTAGAAAAGGCCTAACTAATTTAGGAGCTAGTATATCCATCATGCCCTATAGTCTTTGCAAAAGATTAGGATTCAATGACATGTTACCCACAACCATGACCATTCAATTGGAGGACTCGTCCATGACCAAACCCATGGGAATCATAGAAGACATTCCAGTTAAGGTTGGGAAAGATGCTTATGTCCCATGCGACTTTGTGATCATGGACATCAAAGAAGATTTGCATTACCCACTAATTTTTTGTCATCTCTTCTTAGCCACAGCCTGGGCCTTGATTGATGTCGAGGCTGGAACCATTTTGTTAAGATTAGGGAGGCAAACCCTAGAGTTTAGGGTATTTGAAAGCATGAAAGGGCCTAGTTTCCAAGAAGAGGTCTATCTCCTTGACTGTATTGACAAACTATCTCAACTGAGGCAGGAATGGGAGTTAGTTGATGACCCCCTACACAAGCTCTCACTGGCCCTCCTAAATGTGACTTTGATAATGAACAATTAGATCAATGTAAGGTTCATTTAGATAATTTTGAGGAGATTCCTAATGCTGAAATTGAGGACCTTGAAATGATTTCCATCATGGAAGAAAAACCTGAACCACCCAAAGCCCCAGAAATGAAGACTCTTCCCATAGGTTTGAAATATGTTTTTCTTAATGAACAACAATTGTGCCTTTCATCATAAATTCTAACCTTACCCTTGAACAAGAAAACAAACTTATGGGAGAACTTAGGAAAAGAGGAACTGTCTTAGGGTACAAAATGACTGATCTAGTTGGGATAGATCAATCCATCTGCATTCACAAATTCTCAATGATAGAAGACAACAAACCCTCCTGAGATCCACATTGAAAACTCAACCCAAACACGAAGGAAGTTGTTCGTCTAGAGGTGATCAAACTTTTGACTGTAGGAATCATCTACCCCATCTTTGAATCCCCATGGGTCAGTCCGGTTCAAGTTGTTCCCAAAAAAGGGGGGGCCACTATCATTAGAAATGATAAGAATGAACTTATTCCCACTTGCACCGTTACAGGATGGAGAATGTGCATTGACTATAGGAAGTTCAACAAGGAAACTAGGAAAGGCCACTTCCCACTCCCCTTCCTAGATCAAGTTCTTGAATGCTTAGCCAATCAACAATACTTTTGTTATCTAGATGGCTACTCAGGATTTTATCAGATTCCTATCCATCTTGAAGATTAAAAAAAACAACCTTCATATGTCCTTTTGGCACTTACGTATTCAAACAAATGCCCTTCGGTTTATGCAATGCGCCAACCACCTTCCAACAGTGTATGTCAGTCATCTTTGTAGGATTGACCGAAACTGTAATGGAGGTGTTTATGGATGACTTCTCCATATGTCAGTCATCTTTGTAGGATTGACCGAAACTGTAATGGAGGTGTTTATGGATGACTTCTCCATTTATGGAGATAGGTTTGACTCTTGCCTTAGAAATCTCACCCTTGTTCTTGATATATGTGTTGAGTCACACTTAGTCCTTAATTGGGAGAAGTGTCACTTCATGGTTAATGAGGGCATTCTTCTTAGCCATAGAGTAAGCAACCAAGGCATAGAAGTTGACAATGATAAGATCGAGATCATCACCAAGCTTCCACCCTCGACCTCAGTCAAAGACATTCAAGCCTTTTTGGGACATGCCAGTTTCTATCTACGATTCATCCACGACTTCTCCAAAATCACCAAACCTCTCACCATCCTTCTTCAAAAGGAGGTGCCCTTCAATTTTGACAAATCTTGAATGGATAGTTTTTTATGTTTGAAAAATGCTCTCATGACCACTCTAATCATATGTGCACCAGACTGGGCCCTACCCTTTGAAATCATGTGCGATGCTAGTGACTTTGCCGTAGGTGCCATCCTAGAATAGTGAGTTGATAAGAAACATCATGTCATATACTATGCATCAAAGACCTTAGATGAAGCTTAGCAAAATTACATTGTTATTGTAAAAGAAATGCTAGCCATTGTGTATGCTTTTGATAAATTTTGCTCATACTTAGTTGTCTCCAAAGTTATTGTTTACACTGATCATGCAACCATTTGCTTCCTCATGACTAAGAAGGATGCCAAACCTAGACTCATAAGGTGGATTCTGCCGTTGTAAGAGTTTGACCTAGAGATCTTAGACAAAAAAGGGTTTGAAAACATTGTGGCTAATCACCTAAGTCAACTTAACTATAGACAATCTGATGATACCCCCATAAATGAATCCTTACCTGACAATCAACTGCTCAAGGTAGACTCCCAATTTCCTTAGTTTGCTGATTTTGTAAATTATTTAGCTGCTGGTGTACAACACCCTGAATAAAAGGGACATTCTAAAGCTAAATTTTTACATGAAATTAAAAACTACTATTGGGATGAACCATATCTATTTAGACTTTGTGTCGAAAGTCTATATCGTCGTTGTGTTTCCCAAGAAGAAAGCTCTGACATTATGGAACAATGTCATTCTGGCCCCTATGGTGGGTACATGAGTTCCCAGAAAATGGCTAGGAAAGTTCTGCAGTGTGGGTTCTTTTGGCCCACCATCTTCAAAGACTCTTATGAATATGTGCTCTCATGTAACCAATGTCTAAGGATGGGTAACATCTCCAAACGTGACCAAATGCTCTTAACTTCTTGGCAGAAATTAGAAATATTTGACATCTGGGGAATCGACTTCATGGGCCCGTTTCCTTCTTCTTATGGGTATGTATACATATTAGTTATAGTTGATTATGTGTTAAAGTGGTTTGCATCTATACCCACTAAAACTTGTGATTCCAAACTCATTAAAAAACTCTTTAAAGACATTATTTTTCCTAGATTCGGAGTCCCACACACCGTCATTTTTTATGGGGGATCCCATTTTTAGAAAAAAAATTAAGGCCTTATTGAAAAAATATGGGATGTACCATCCTCAAACTAGTGGACAAGTTGAAGTATCCAATTGGCAAATCAAGTCCATCTTAGAAAACAATTGTTAGTCACACTAGAAAAGATTGGGCCTTGAAAATTAACGACGCACCGTGGGCATGCAGAACTACCTACAAAACACCCATAGGCACTACCCTGTTCAGACTAATTTATGGAAAATCATGCCACCTACTGATAGAAATAGAATACAAGGCCAGTTGGACCATCAGAGGCTTGAATTTTGATCTTTCGACAGTTGGAGAAAAACGTCTTCTCCAAATGAATGAACTAGAAGAACTTAGAATGAGTGCTTATGAGAATGTAAGAATCTACAAGGACTAAACTAAAATAAGGCATGACAGTCACATCAAATGCAAGGACATTAGAGAAGGTGACCAGGTTCTAGTGTATAACTCTAGGTTAAGGCTTTTTCTTGGAAATCTTAAGTCAAGATGGTATGGTCCCTACCTCATCAAATGTGCCTATCCACATGGTACTTTCCTCCTCTGGGATAAGTTTTTGGGTGAATTTAAAGCTAATGGGCATCGACTCAAAAGATACATAACCAGTGAAGACCTTGTCGCTTCAGATACCAATGAATGTTCATCCTTGGAAGATCTCAACTTAACTGGCCCGCAAACTCCCCTAGAATCTCAATAAGTTGCTCTCCCACCTGGTGAGCCTTCGACGTAAAATAGGGCGCTTGTTGGGACGTAACCCAACCCTATCTTCCTTCCACTACTTTTTTCTTACCTTGTTATTTCATCTTGTAATTGTTTCCCTTTTTCAGCCCCACTAGACGATCGGCTTACACAACCAACTGACTGTTTCATCTACTGTCCAAATGATCAGTTGGGATCCCAACCGATCATCTCAAACCAATTCAAAATCAAAACCCGCTAGCTCCAAACCAATCCAACCCCTCCCTTCCCCATGCATCGAGCCGACTGATTCATAATTGCAATGCATAACCAATCTGACACATCAAATTCCTCTCAATGTGTTATCCCAAGCGGCGTGAACCGATCGACTTGTAAGACTGAACGACCGTTTCGACACCCACGAATGGCTATATAACCCAGTCGAGCTGAGCACTCATCCCACACCCTCAACTCACTCTTATTCTAACCTAACCGCCACCCACCTGAGCTCCTAATGAAGAGCCGATCGATCGGCCCTCAGGTCATCGAGCACCTCCTTCCGCCAGCCAACCTCTATGCAAGAGATCCTTGTCGCACCGGCCGCTGCTTGGCCCTTCAGCAAGCCGAGTGACTCACTGCATCAGTCGATCGGTCCTCAGTCCTATTGAGCTCCTCACAAGGCCATCCCTTTTTTATGAGTGGGCTCCTCATAGCACCTATCACTGACCGGTCCTTCAGTGCACCGAGCACATCAGAGCTCTAGCCGATCCACTCTCCCTACAACTGACCGTCCCCCGATCTAGCCGATCTTTCGAAAGGTGAATCTCTTGGCTCACTCCTACAGCTTGGTTGCCTTGCCCTCTTCCCCCGTTCCACCGTCGTACTTTCCACCGTATCCCCCTTCCTCCGTGCAACTGACCGTTTCATTTTCTTTTCAACTGTCTGCTTCATACAGTCAAAAAGATCATTTTAGGGAGCTAACCGATCGTTTCAGTTGTGTCAAATGATCGTTTCAAATCATCAGCCACCCATTTCACTGTTCCAAATGATCTTTTCATGTTATCAGTTGATCGTTTGGATTCACCCCTACAGCCATGTTCAACCGTTTCCACAAAAATAAGGGGAAGTCCACCACCTCATCCTCCCGCGATCCACCTCGCCAATCCAAATCTCAATATGGGATTCATTTCTGCACACCTTCCCCCACTGGTGAATCCTCACCCAATCTCCCCGAGGATATGCTCAATGACATCCACGATGCAGAGGCTCTTCTCTATGAGATGGAGAGAAACTAGAAGGCAAGCAATGAACCAGATTCCACCACCCCTTATCCACCTCGCATCGCCCCCATTCTAAGTATCTATGTCCAGTTCACCAACACTGAACACCTTCAATATTTTGAAGACATGTTCTCCATGGGTGTTTCCTTCCCCCGATGGGCTTGTGGCACTACCCTTGATGTATTAGGAATCTGAGATGCCACTGACAACATTCTCTGCAAAAATCATATCCTCCTTTTCCCTTATTGTGTAACCTCTGTCTATACTGACCTCACCCTCGCGTTCATTACCACCTTCCATCGCTATCACTACTTCTAGGGGAATTCTAGTTGTAAGATCCGGATTTTTGGAGAAAATCTAGAAATCCCTACTCGATAGTTCACCTCTTTCATCCTTGACGGCAGTGATGATTACTGGTTGGATCGTTGCATGGAGTGATCCCATGATTCCTACCCTGACTAGTATGACAGAGACAAATTCTGGGCTGAAATCATAATATGCCCCACCTTCATAGTGGGCCCAAGGCCTCCAGCATACACAACCCTATGGTTTGCTATCTCCATCGCATTCTTGATTGCACAATTTTCAGTAGGGAAGGTACTCATGGAGCCATCACTCAGGTTGAACTCTACGTCCTCTGGTGTCTTTTGCATGAAGAACCCTTCAACTGGGGGAATGCCATTCTAGAACATTTCAGCACCCAAGCCAGCCACACCACCTCATCCTCTTTCTGTATTGGACACTTAGTCACTAATCTCACCATCTTTCTTGGCTATGTACACATTCTATTCACACCACTCCCCCTCAAAAATCACTTGATCGACAATTACTATTTGAAGGGAAGTAAATTCATTTGCTTGGGTACCAATGGCATTTACTACCTCCTCTTCAAGTATTTACATGTCGTTCTACAACTTCCCTTGCATGCAAGGTTTGTAGCAACAAACCTTATTTACGAGTTGACCGATCTACCAGGACACATCCAAAGGTACAGTCTAGAGAATCCAGACCCAGGTGCCATCCCTGAGCCACAGGCCCACATGAGGAGTGTCTCTTTGGAGGCTCATGATGATGCCTCTGGACCACCGCCACCACCCCACCATCGCACCAGGCAGTAACCAGATGACAATGTCAGTGCCTATGGTTTCTACGATGTCCACTAGTAGCTGGATGAGATTTAGCGTGAGCAGCAACGACATGGCCATCAGCTTAACCACATGTATCTTATGCAACATTCACATGTGTCTTGGCATGTGGACAGAGGCCACTATTCCCCTAGCCGCCCGTCCGATGAGGAGTATGGGGCCCAACATGCCTACCCAGATCCCCACTCCCCTTACTGGGGAAACGACCACTCCTCCCACCCACATAATCCACCACCACAGTGATCTTCTTCCCTCCATCTTGGTCTAAGGGTTTGCTCGGGACGAGCAAAACTTGAAGTCCGGGGTGGGGGGGTGGTACGTGTTCCACCCCTTTATCTTCCCTTTTTAGTATTTTCCTTATGTATCTCAAATTAATTGTATTTCCTTTTTCAAACTTTGTCCTTTACCTTTTCTGCCAATTGATGTATATTCTATTCAAAAATAAATTAGATAAATCTTTTATTTCACAAAAATTGTTCAAAATCTTCACATTTTTTTTAAAATACCAAGTTCTCCATACCTAAATTAGCAATATTCTTGGAAAAGATGGCAATCCTTAGAGTATCAAATAGAATCAAATGCAAACTTTCTTATCTTTAGCATTAGATTAATTGATCAATCTTTCTCATATAATGTATTTACATGATTTTTCTTACTGATGCAACAACACTTTGAAGAAACAAAATTGCAAGGGAAAATAATCCGCATGCCAACCCCTAAGTTCGGGGTGGAATGCTCCTTCTCTCTTCCTTCTTCCATACCCCTCGCAAATGTAATAGGGGTGTACCGCTAAAAGATACCAAAAAAGAGCACACAAAATTTTTTTGGACAATGCAACCACAATCATATCCCGAGTCGAATAGAGGAGGGATCATTCTTCCATACCCCTCATAAATGTATTAGGGGTATACTGCCTAAAGATGCCAAAAAAGATCACACACAAAAAATTGTGGTCAATGTAACCACAAGTCCATGAATCATATCCCAAGTCAAATAGAGGAGGGATCCTTCTTCCACACCCCACAATTTCTCATTCCCGTGCCAAAAAAAATATAAATAAATTTTTGAGTGCTGAAGCGTAAGTAGGTTTAAGACTGTTTGTGCAAAGTATAACTTTGAAAAATAAAGTTATGAAAAATGTTTTTAATAAGAAATATAGAACTTGTATTTTGTGATTCTAGGATATGGGTTACTTGGCCATGAAAAGGATAGAAGATACTACTAATTGAGAGATGATGAACATGTTGCTTCCAAAAAAAACTTTGAATTATTTTGATTGCTTGAGGACAAGAAAAGGCTTAAGTATGTGGTATTTTGATGTGTGATAATTTAGCACACTTTTACACAACCTTCTAAGTCTTGTTCCATGGAATTTCTTATTTTTATCCATTGGAAAGGAATAAATTGTTATCTACTTCCTTTTATCACAATTAAAACTTATTCTCAGAAAAAACTATTCAATTCTTGCATAATCGTGTCACGAGCCGATCAATTGACATTTCAACTGAGAAATTTTAGATTCCAGACGATCAGCTCACTCTCTCCAGACAATTGGTTGATGCCATCCTCAGCTGACACACCTTGTTCAAACACCCAGTTGAATCAGCGCACTATTCAAACACCACATGCTCGTTTGAGACTCCAAAGTGGGAGTTTTCCCTCTCCATCAGAGTGAGTCAAGGGGTGCCACCACCCAGACCTAGGGTTGTTGACTGCTTCCTCGGCTCCCGGCGTTTCCAGACCCCAACCGATCGGCTCGCTCCCCCAACCGATCAGTTGGCAGTTCAAAATCAGTTCAAAAACAGCCACCAGCCCTCTTTTACCCCAAAACCTAATTGTAAAGTCCCTCCTTCTCCTATAAAAGGAGGGTCATTTCCTCATCACAAGAATCATCTTTTATATGAAGAATTTCTGAGCAACTATTCTCTTGTATTCTTATATCTCGTTCATCAATAAAGATTATTTGTTCGCAAGCTAAGTGTTCTTTTAATTTGTTTATTACTTACTTCAATTGTTATTAGATCTAGACCTTCTCCTACCTCTTCCTCTTCTGTAGATCGGAGAAAGGAATTAAGAGTCATCCATTTAATATTCTCTAGCCTAAGGATTGATCCTTTGATAAGTCTAGACTATGGCTAGAACACTTTCTTCCTCTATCTTCCTTGACTCTACAAGCATGAGCGAGTAGTTTTTCTATCGAGGCAAGGGGACTATCCCCTTAGACATGGTTTGAATTATATTAGATCTTAAGAATGACTTATATTAGATGGCTTTTGGTTTTAAGTATTGATGGTCTATTGAACTGATTAGTCGATTAGATAATTTGTTAATCTAGGTGTAAATGACCATGGAAACCTGGATTTAGAATAATAGAACCAATGGCATAGAGGTTTTGAAACGACTATGGATTTATCTCTTTTTAGATGATGTACTAAGAAACATGAGAACCAGGACCAATGGGCTCATGTGGATTTCATCTTTTGTGGATTTTAGTTAATTCATATGCCTTCATCTGTTTCTTCGTTTGAAAGATTTAGTTTGATTCTCGCCTAGGCTAAGGTGGTGAAAACCCCTACAAGCCTCGATATCCCCTCATCTGAATCCAATCATCATTTGATCTACTCTTTTACATTCTAATCTTTCCATTCATAATATTTTTATTGTGCTAACAATCTCTCCTTTTTCTCATGATAGAGTATTTTTACTTCTTGTTAGTGTAACTTTACTTCTTATATTCCATTTCTATTATAGCATAAATCAACCCCCAAATCTGGTTTTACTTTCTGTTCCTAAAATAAAAATACCAAAAAGAAATAAAAAAGTTCATCAAAACTAATTGGGATTAGAGTCTACTATCTTAAGAATGTTGTCCTATGGGATCTACCCTTCTATACTAGCCTTAATTGGACAATAAAAAAGGTTAAACTCTAGAATTAATATCTTAGTGATTGTAGTGCACTTTGATGCATTATCATTATGTTGGTCAAATATTGTGACATCACCCTGACATCAAGGAACTATGTGGAAGTTTGAAGGTATGATGCATGAGTAGTATCCATCTCCTTTCACTTGGGATTTTGGGTGCAAAATCCTTATTAGGGGTTTATGACTTGTAAGGACCCTGACCCACATTTTGGGCTAACCTTTTTTTTTTGGTTAAGTAAGTTTCTTAGAAATTTAATCTTATCCTTTGAGGTGTTCTATAATCATGTGACACACTTATGTTTCAAGTTTGGTCCTAATTGAATAATGTTTGTGCAATGTTTGCTTGTTATGGACCAATGTGCAATTTACCCAAGATGAGGTGTTATCTTACAATATGTCACATGATGAGTCTGCCCTTAGTTCTTTAGCATCATTATGGGGAGAATATGTAATGGGGTGCCTTGTGGAAAGTGTAAGTTCCAAGTTGAGCTTGTGTGGTTGATGCTTGTGTTTTATGTGCTAGTTTTGGTGTAAATTGCAACTTACCCAAAGTGAAGGGCTATTATGCAATCTAATACCTCTAGAGTGTTCATTCCCTCTCTTGGAATCACCTAGAGGAGAGATGAAGAGGTGGGCACCTTGTTTGGATCTTGGATTGTGTGGTGACATCTTTGGTGATATATGGAACACATGTATGAGATATGCCTTGGTCTTATAAGGGCTATCTCAGGTTTGAGAACCTTGGAGAGGGTGCTTATCAGTTTGTGGGTGTGTAGGTTGTGCCCTATTGGTTTGTGAAGTATGTAGGGTTGTGTTCTATCAGTTTGTGAGTGTATGGAGTATGCTCTATTGGTTTGTGAGTATGTTGTGTTTTACCATATCAGTTTGTGAAGGGTGTAGAGCTTTGGAATATCGGCCATGATCTTGGAAAGTAGACCTAGAGGACGAGATCTAGAATAGACCATATCACCATGCCTTGCATGTTTCTGCATGTACCTTTTCTCTTGTGGACAAGTGTCGCCTAAGCTCCTAAGGTGATGACACAGCTCCTTTGATCTCTCTTTCTACCCTCAAGTATATAACCCCCTCCCTCTTCACACAAGTAAACCCTTTCATCCATCCTTGTCCCTCTCCTCTTGGTGGACGAGCTTGGGAGCTTAAGGAACTAGAGGAAGCCCCATGGAGCTTGGGAGGTCGAGTTCCTTGCTCATGGTGATTTCTTGGTTCAACTTCCATCTTAGTGAGTTATGTTTCTTTGATGGCCATTCCTTTAAGCTCTCTTCTTCATATTCTTCTTCCTCTCTTAGCCATGGATCCTACCTTGGATGAAGGTTTTATAGGACGTGATTATCTCTCCTTCTTTCATTTCTTCTCGAGCTACCATAACCATGGCATCTTCTTCTTCTTTCTTGAGGTGATGTTGAAATTGAGTTTGGACTCTTGATGGATCATCTTCAAGTTGAGGGATGTATGCTTTGGAGCTTTGATCATGGAAGCTTGTACTCTTTATGGAGACCTTATTGAGGGGGGTTATATAAATCTTAACCTCCTTTGTTATTATCACTCTTTATATGCTTAAGTTGTTCTTCATCTCTAGATCATGTACCTCTTATATGTTAAGTAAATAGTGATGTGTTTTGAGGACTGTTTTTGATGAAGGAACTTCATTTAAGATGTTGCCTATGTCTTGCTTTTCTTTTCTTTTTTGAGTGGATGGACTAGTGACCAAGTTTCCTAACATTGAAGATGACTAAGTTGATACTTAGGTGGTGAATGGTCATTATGAATTATGATGCCCAAACCTATATACATGTTGCAAGTCATCATGGCTAGAGAGTGCTTAGGCCGATAGGTTTGGAAGGATGCTAAACTGTCACACCCTAGAGAGTACCCAAACTGATATGAAGGGTTAGGCTGACATGCCTTGAGGAGGAGTTAACCCATCATGCTCTAGAGGTACTTAAATCTATGTGTTGCCAAACCAATAGATGATTATTACTCGTCATTCCCTAGATGGGGCTAGGCTAATACACCTTGCTACCCCGTCATGACCGTGAGGACCCCTTGTGTGAGGTGGTTTTCTAGAGTGCTAGCTATGATGCCCATGATTGGGCTAATGGCCGCCATGACCTAACCCTAACCCTAGTGTTGCCCATAACACCCTTAGGGAGGTGATTCTGTCACACTATGTGATGCCTGACACCCCTCCAAGAATGGATTCCCGACACACCATGTGTTTCCCATCACACGTTAGGGTGGTGATGCCCGATACCCCTTCAAGATATGATGCCCAACACACCTTCAAGAGGGGTTGCTCGTCATACTTTCACGGAGCTAAACTGTTACATCCCTTGTGTGAATAAACCGACACTTCTAGTGTAGTAAATGTCACCCCATATGTACACTTCATGGTAGCCCAAACTGACACACCACAAGAGGGTCTAATCCGATACCTTTGGTTGATGGGGTGAAACTGATATCATGTGATGAGAATTGTAGGGTATGCTTGGATACTCAATGATGCACACACATGAGTAATGCATGATAGAGAAGAGTGTTGTTTTGAATAATGTATGAGTAATATTAATTGCTTCTCCTAAAGATAGTATACCATAGAATGATGTTGATATGAGTGGTCCATCTTTAATTAAGAGCTTAGGCCTAAACTCTTCAACAATGTGGGGAGTAATGGATGTAGGATTCGATGGTTGAGTATCCATATGTTAACCTTAATTAGGGAATAATATGACCAATGCGCTCATCTCAATGAAAGATTATAACCCATGACAAGTGTCATCTATATTCCCTTTCATAATCTTGTCTTGTGAAGTGAGGTGAATGATACAACTATGTGAATATACATGAGGGTGGTGAGAAGCCTTGTTAGAATACATGGTGGCAACCTTTGTATAGAAATCGTATAAACAAGTCTAATGACTTTATATGTTCCTTTTGGATAGTTTGAAGTGAAACCCTATAGTATGTAACCTAAGGTTTGGCTTCCCTTAGAATGATATGTGGTTAATGATTTGTAAGAAGCAATAATGTATGGGTCGCCTAATGTTGAAATGTCAAATTGGTGTAATGGTTAATATGTTATTATAATGCATTATTGTAACCCACCCATAACTTAATTAATAAGGTACACACATGCATTTAAGGGTGATACCTGGTACTGATAGTATGGTGAGTGTTTCATATCTAACTAATGTCATTCAAACCTAATCAGTTTCAGAAAGATGGGTTTTGGTATGTGTAACATCCCTGACCTGGGTTATGCTTTAACCCTAGGTGTTTTAATAAAGAAAGATGATTATATGCTTAATCTTATCTTGTGAAAAGTAATTAGTGCTCATGAGGAACTTATGTTTCAATTTTGGTCATGTTTGAACAATGTTGAAGCAATGTTTGCTTATTTTGGACTAAAGTGCAAATTACCCAAGTTAAGGGGCTAACTTACAAATGTTACATAATAATATGTTCCTCTGATGTTGAGACATCATAATAACGAATATGATGTAGTGGTATGATTTCCACAAGCCTGGACACCAAGATAGAGCTTGTTGGACAATGTTTGTGCATTAAAACCTAGTTTTGGTGTAAAGTGCAATTTACCCAAAACATAAGGTTCAATATGCAAATTACCACTTCAATAAAGTCCCTAATGTTTCTTGACATCATTTAGAGCAAATAAAATGAGAGGGGCGCCTCATTTGAATTAAGTTGGAGGAGAGAGAATCTTGATATTAAAATAATCAAGATTTAAGCCTAATTGGAACCCTAATTCAATTTAATGCAAAAATAAATAAAATAATTGAAGGGTCTTCAACCAAAATTAATATGGTTGGATTCATATGTGCGTGGACATCCTTAAGCCTTGTAAAGGCACGAGCATATCCTAAGGAGGTGAAATTCCACTCACCATTATTATAAGAAAAAGAAATTCCACTCAAAAATGAATATTAATATTATAAGGGTTAAGGTGCTTAATTTCTTTTCCCTTTATTCTTGGATAATGAAGAGGTTTTGCAAGAACATGAAGATGTCTTCGTGGCAAAGAAATGGAGGGGTATTTTGTGGAAATTATTTTGGGAATTAAAGGAAATAATTCCATTTTCTCTCTCCTTGGGATTTCCTTATACATATCCCTTTTTCCACTCACTTAAGGACTTCTTTTCAGATTTCCTTTCTTTCTTTGCCTTGGCCGACCCCAAGAGAAGCTCAGGAACAGGAGGAGGACGACCCCAACCTGTTGGTAAGGTTCTTGACCTCTTTTCCCCTTGATTCCATGGTGGAAATTGAAAGTAAATCATTGATTTCTTCTTAATTCGATCTCCTCTTCAACCCTAGCCAAACTTTTCAACCAAAAGCTTGAGGACGAGCCTAGGGGGAGTTGAAAGAGATTCATACACCATTGTTTCCGTGAGCTTGGAGCTTTGGAGCTCAATTGGAGGCATGTTTTATAACTTGAACCCATAATATTGTTATTTCAATTAATTCCTTATCACTTGGTGATCCTTTTTACATTCCCAAAATTTGTTTTGGTTGATTGATGCAATCACCATGGAAACCACAATAGGTTTCGTGAGTTAAGAGCTTGAAGATGATAAGCACACACCTTTCCAAAATATCCAAGGCAAACAGTTTACTTTTGTTGCTCAAACGGTTTCCCAAGCTGTTTGGGAGCAAACAGTTTCAAACTGTTTAGAAGCAAACAGTTTCACCAAACCGCATGAGACCAAACGATTTCAGACCGTTTGGTGGTGTTGACCAGTGTTGACCATTTGGAGATCTATTTAAAATGATATAGGTTAATGAACCATCAATTATGATTGATTAGTTCCAATTGGTTCATGAGTTGAAGGTCCATCAATCACCAAAACCCTAATCGGGTTAAGTGCTGATTTGTAATTTGATTAAGTTGGAAACTTGGGTTGATTGCACCAAACGGTTTCAAAACCGTTTGGGGATCACCCAAACGGTCTCAAGACCGTTTGGGGGTCACCCAAGACCGTTTTGAGGTCTAGGGTTGAGTATGCTTAAGTGTTTTAAGATCCAAAGATATGGTATGAACCCTAATCGGCTAAGTGCTGATTTTGCAAGTGATTGAGATGATGTTTTGGGTTGATTGACCCAAACGGTTTCAAAACCATTTGGGGATCACCCAAACGGTCTCAAGACCGTTTGGTGATCACCCAAGACCATTTGTAGGTCTAGGGTGAAGTATGGTTGAGCAATTGAAGGTCCAAATATATTAAGTTGATGTATAATCAATTGCTGATTTGGTGACCAATCCTAGGATCCAAACCTTAATTGAATGACATGGTTAATGATGATGTGATGGGAAAATGGTCTCAAGACTGTTTGGAGGTCATCCAAATGATCCCAAGACCGTTTGGGGGTCACCCAAGACCGTTTGGAGGTCTAGGGTTGACTATGGTTAGGTGTTTGAAGATCTAAAGATACTAAGTTGAAGTGCAATCAAATGTTGGTTTGGTGATCAATCCAATGATCCAAACCCTAATTGGATGACTTGGATTTGAGTGATGAGATGGGAAAATGGTCTCAAGACCGTTTGGAGGTCATCCAAATGACCTCAAGACCGTTTGGGGTCAGGTCATGTTCAATTTGGATGATGGTCCAATAGTTTTAAAGTAACTAGTTACACATTGATTAATGTTGAAGGATCATCGATTCCAAACCCTAATCCAATTGATTCAAACCCTAATTGATGACCAATTGAGGGTCAATTGAGAGTCAAATCAGTTGAAGGATGACCTACTTAACTCAATCAAAGTATGGTGATAGGTCCAATTGATGATTAGTTACATGAATACAATGGTTGATGGAATCAACATTGATAACCCTAAACCGATTGGAGTAGTTGAGACCATATTTGGTCCATGCGGTTTTGAGGAGGTTTGGACCAAACGTTCTCAAGACCATTTGAGTCCAAACAGTCTCAAAACCATTTGGGGCCAAACGATCCCAAACCGGTTGAGTTCATGCGGTTTCAAAAAGGTACTTTAGCAAACGATCTTGAAGGTCACTTTTACCAAACGGTTTCTAACCGTTTGAACTTTGAAAGACCAAGACCGTTTGGGGCCCAAGTAATCAAAATTGTTTGAGGATAAATATGGTTAATCCTTTTGGATACCTAATGTAATTGAGGACTCAATTGGTTAATCCACTTGGATACCTATTGTAATAGAAGATCCAATTGGTCAATTCATTTGGATACCTTATGTAATGGAAGTCCAATGTGATTGAATCTCTTGAGAATTAAGATGATGAATAATCCATTGATCCAATGATGATTATTAAGGCCAGGTACAAAGGTTGAAACCCTAAAGTACCTAGATGATCAATACCTTTAGATTAATTAACCCTAAAAGGTTATGAGAGTAATGTCTTAGTACACTATGTTAACCATAGTTGTATGTACTTGATTGAAGGGTTGATGTGACCTAATCAAGTTGGGAGGAAGATAAATAGGAATTCATATATAAGTATTGATCATGTGATGATTAGGTTATGATCCTATAAAGAGATCATGAAACCCTAATCCAGAAGGTTAATGAATCTTAACCCTAGTTCAGGGTAACATAATGTAAAACCCCAATTATGGGAATAAAGAGTGAAACCCTAATTGGGATGAGTATCCCCCATTGATAGGAAAGGAGAAACCCTAATTGATGGTGATGCCATGAGAAACCCTAATTGATGGTGATTTCATGAGAAACCTGATGGATCTAGAACTTACACCAAAAGATTACTCTCCCAATGGAAGTCCTAATATGCACCAAAAACCCTAGAGAGTTGATGTCCTCTCTAGGTTTACCTACAACTGGTGCTAGATAAATGCTCCAACCCCATAAGAGTGTGAAAGCCTTATCATAGTACAGATTTAGGATCGAACCCAAAGGACAACGTTAAGAATCTGAGTGTCCTTTTCTTGTTTCGTATCAATCTAAGTTAATCATCTAAGACCAGAAGTTTGATTTGAGTTATTTAACCTAAACATGCAAAAGCAAAGGCAAGAATAAAAACTAGTTTAATGATTAAAATCTAAGATTAGAAAATGATGATGGATCACTGGGGTGATGCGAGTATTTGCCTCCACTACACATGAATTGTACTTGTACCAAACATAGCAAGACTTATAAGCAAGATACATGGATGTTGTACAATACCGATGTCTTATAGGACAAGAGTAGTGCACACATCCTTCACGGGTTGAGTAACTCTCATCCGGTACATATCTACGTGTCAATGAAGATATGCAGTCTCTGGAGAGAAAATCTTACTCAACCTTGTGAAACGTGCATCGGAAAACTAACAAGCGAGCGATAATTACCAAATTGATTAGTATCCTTATAGTCTATCCCTCTTTCGAGGATATAGCTACGAGAAACGTGGGAGTGTTGCAACGTCAGCCATTCCCGAATGAATGGTCAATTACTTTGCACCGCTCTCTCCTCAGAGTGTGTTCCTCAACCTGTCAAGGTTGCACTTTTATACGTCAACTGATTCCATTTCATAGTACAAAAGTACAACGATGGAGGTGAGTTTACTCCACTCCTTAGAAAGCGTTCCTAGATACCGAAACTGATGCGCAGTGGATACACACACCAGAAACCAACACTAAATCGGTATTCGAGTCTCAAGAGCGGTCGTAGACAAACCACAACGAAAGACAATAAATGCATACAAGAACGCGGCCAACATTCAAGCATGTATGAAATGATTTAGTATTGAATCGGAATGATAACATCTTTTTAGTACAAGTTACAAGACACGGGCAGCGGGGCTAGTCTCCGTGCCCCAGTGGATGGAATTACTCGCTCCTCATAGAGGAAGAAACAAATAAAGAGAAGAGAGAGAAAGGAAGCATCATCGGAGCAGAAGAGTAGATCTGTGACAGCCCACAGTTTTCGGGACTGCTCCGTTGTGGTCGATGGCGTCCATCTCTCTGCCTCGATCGTCGTGTCTACCTCTGAGATTGCACAGGTAGAATGAGGTAGAATAATGGTAGAACAAAGGTGGTAACAAGATGGCAGTAGAACAACCTTCTAGATCTGTCCCCAGTCTGGCAGCATACCAGATCTGGATTCAGGCCGGGATCCTGGGGCTGTGGGTGCAATTTGGTCGGAAATGGTGCTCGGGCATTCTGGCGGCGTCCCGACACTGGTCCCAGTCCGGCAGCCTTGGGTCATAGTGAGATGGAATGATTAAGACCATGCCTCTACCCTTCTATTTATAGGCTTGCTAAAAATATCTTGGGCCAAGGAGTCACACCTTGTGCGTATCTTTTTGTCCCATGTGGTTTGCTCTCCACAATTGCTTCATGCGGTCTTGGCTTGTGTTTCTCATGCGGTTTCGTATATGCATGATCATCACGTGAGCTCATGCGGTTTTAGCTACAACATTTGAATGCAGCGCTCCATGCGGTCTTGTAAGGCAATTAGCTATACAGTTTGCATGTGCATGCGAGCTTGCTGCACATTTGCTCATGCAGTTTCATCATTGCTACTTTTCATTCGGTCCTTGCATTGGCAACCGGCTATGCGGCCGTGCAGTCCTCATGTGTCTAGGCAAACAGTCTCTATTGGATGTAGCCATGCGGTCTTCGCAGATGTGTCTCTATTCAGTTTGCAAGCAGCATCAATTCCATGCAGTTTTCAAGTTTTACGCAAACAAATCTTGTCGTGTGTTGCTCACACGGACCTCATGCATTCTGCTTTACGTGAATAGATGATATAGTTGTATTGGATTTGGTTTCCACGTGACTATTCCAAACGGTTTCCATGTATATACTTTTAATGATCTTCACGTGGGCTGAGCAAACCGTTTGCTTCCATTTCATTCAAACGGTCAGCGCTCAGCAGCAGATCCATATGGTTTATGCATGCGCCTAGCTCATTCGGTCGTGTGTATATACTCCATTCAGTCTTGTGGGCAAGCCAATCCGAACAGTTTCCTAACCATGACCAAACGGTCTTGAGGCCTAGGCCATTTAGTCTTGCATGTGTTCTTCATGCCGACAGTAAACGGTCTTGCACTCATATTGCGTGTGTGTTCTATTGGTTTGCCGTTCTCCATTCAGTTTGCAGCGTTCACTCGATCTATCCTTCACAATCATGTGATATGCATGGTTGGAGAGGGTGGCATGACTGCTGTGATGGCGGAGACGGCGGTGGGCGCTGCAGAGCGTGGATGTGCGGTGGCTGCCGCTGTATGTTGCGTGCTTTAAACGGTTTGCATGCTTGGTTGGCGAGGGCGGCGTGGTTGCCGGAGCAGGTGATGAAGACGATGACACCGGAGATCATGTGTAGGTGGGCGCCGACGTTGTTGGTGACGGTAAGGAAGACGACGCCGCCGCTTGTGGCAAGCCAGCCATCGTGGGCACCGTCGTTGCTGTTGACGGTGACACCGGCGCTTGTAGCAAGAAGGCCGTCGTGGCAGCGGTGGTGTCAGCAAGCAGGCGGAGGTGCTAGTTACTGATGTGATCTTAATCCTCCACTAGCCAAATAGTCTTCACAACAGCGAAACAGTCTTTGAGACCGCATGGGCTCAAACGGTCTTGAGACCGCATGGACTCAAACGGTTATGAGACTGCATGGGCTCAAACGGTCTTGAGACCGCATGGGCTCAAACAGTCTTGAGACGGCATGGGCTCAAGCGGTCTTGAGACTGCATGGGCTCAAACGGTCTTGAGACCACATGGGCTTAAACGGTCTTGAGACCGCATGGGCTCAAACGGTCTTGGGACCGCATGGGCTCAAACGGTCTTGGGACCGCATGGGCTCAAACGGTCTTGGGACCGCATGGGCTCAAACGGTCTTGAGACCGCATGGACTCAAACGGTTATGAGACCGCATGGGCTCAAACGGTCTTGAGACCGCATGGGCTCAAACGGTCTTGAGACCGCATGGGCTCAAGCGGTCTTGAGACCACATGGGCTCAAACGGTCTTGAGACCGCATGGGCTCAAACGGTCTTGAGACCCCTAGAGTCAGTGTTGTAGGGGTCATGACCATTGGTGATAGTTGAGGATGATATGCAGAGGATAGAGAATGTGAGTAGGGGGAAATGAGATCAAATAAGCTGGAAACTAGGGTAATTTGAGCTAGTAATGCATTATTTACATGAGACTAAAAGGATACTTAAAGTAAACCCAAAGAGAGGGTAGATCATTCGATATGCGGCATAAAATCCTTAGAATTGGCGACTGAGAGGGTGAATCTGGAGGATTCATCAAAACCCTAGTTGGGATGAATAGTAAGTGAAACCCCAAAGCCCTAATAAAGGGTAAAGGTAGGTGAAATTTTAAATGGATTTATAATATTTAAAGCCCTAACCTTGTGCAATATGATGACAAACCAGAATCCTGATAATAAAGCAGAGGGTAAAACCTTATAAAGGTGAAATACCTTAAAGGATTGAGTATAGGCAACCTTATTGTAGGCAATGCCTTAACCTAAAATGAGTCCATATCATTAAAGGTAGTCATACCATTCTTGTGTGTGACCTATGCACTTCATGATGAGAGTGATAGGTCAATGGATGAAAGTATTAAGATGGGAAGTGCCTTAATACAAGATAAGCTGATAACTCAAGGAAGATAGAGGTGATGAGGAAAGTGATATACCTTGATGCATTTCAAATCCAATCTATTTGAGTATGAAATATATGAAGTGTGTTATGTAAATTATTACAATAAAATGTAATGAGTTTGATATACCTTGACAAGCATAGGCTAATATACCTTGAGAATAAGGGTAAGCCAAACTAATGAGTATGATGTAATAATACCATGATAAGGATGAGGAATGAACTTATACATTGTACTGAGAATCATTTAATGATAAATGTTAAGAGTAACGAACATGCCTGAATTCTAAAGATGTGTAATGGCCTTATGAGCCATATGGTTAGATATTGCCTAGTGAGAGGTGACAAGGTGTTTTATGGGCCTTATGAGCTATGAGGATGGTTGTTTCCTAGTGAGAGGTAACAAAATGTTTTAAAGGTTACACAGGATTGACATAGTTCAATACCTGGAATAATATCACAGGATTGATATAGTTCAATACCTAGAATAGATGCACATGATTAGCATAGTCTAATACCTAGAATAACAACTGTACAAGATTGGTTAAATCCCAATACCTGGAATAATGTCACAGGATTGACATAGTTCAATACATGGAATGATAACACAAGATTGTTAATAACCCAATACCTAGAATAATAACACATGATTGGTTAAATCCCAATACCTGGAATAATGTCACGGAATTGACATAGTTCAATACCTAGAATAATAACACAGGATTGGTAATAACCCAATACCTGGAATAATAATGCATGATTGGTTAAATACCAATACCTGGAATAATGTCACAGGATTGACATAGTTCAATACCTGGAATGATAACACAGGATTGGTAATAACCCAATACCTGGAATAATAACACAAGATTGGTTAAATCCCAATACCTAGAATAATGTCACAGGATTGACATAGTTCAATACCTGGAATAATAACACATGATTGGTAATAACCCAATACTTGGAATAATAACACAGGATTGGTTAAATCCCAATACTTGGAATAATGTCACAGGATTGACATAGTTCAATACCTAGAATGATAACACATGATTGGTAATAACCCAATACCTGGAATAATAACACATGATTGGTTAAATCCCAATACCTGGAATAAAGTCACAGGATTGACATAGTTCAATACCTGGAATAATAACACAGGATTGGTAATAACCCAATACCTGGAATAATAACACAGGATTGGTAATAACCCAATACCTGGAATAGTTGCACAAGATTGACATAGTTCAATACTTGTAATGGTTACACAAGATTGACATAGTTCAATACTTGGAATGGTTACACAAGATTGACATAGTTCAATACTTGGAATGGATACACAGGAATAATACAAGTCTAATGCTTGTACTAGTTGCACAAGATTGGTGTAATCCAATGCCTGAAATATTTATAAAGGATTGGTATAGACCAATGCTTGAATAAGACATGATGATGTACACTCTCATTCCAATATAACCAAAAATTTGTTTAGCAGATTGGCCAAGGCAAATAAGTTGAATTAAGAATGTCTCATGGGTGACATATCAAGATAATGCGTGTCACAAGAGAAGTTTGACATGATGGTATGATACGAAGGATAAATGATATACATGTTCTTCCTATTCCTTATTAAGTAAATAGTTGATCTATTGTTCTATCATAAATAGTTACAATGCTTTAAGATGAGAATGCTTTAAACTGCATATCCTCTGTCCAGTTATATATATATTTAATTGCAACAATGATGTTTTGGCAGAGAGTTATATCTCCCGCTGGGACAATTTACAATTGTCTCACCCCCGTGGGATCCAATGTTTTTAGGTGGACGTGGACAAGGATGCAGGAAAACTTTAGCAGAGAAAGAACAGTAGCAGCATCGAGGACAACAATAATATCTCAGGTGGAGGTACTGCCTGTCTATTCTTATAGTTAGAAAGTCCTATGTGTCGTATCTGTACTCTCAGGTCCTTGGAGTCAGTAGTTAGTGTTTTTATTTAATCGATATGAGATTTTGGCTTGATGCCTCGAGGTTTTTATGCAGTCTGTATATAATGTTGAATAGGACAACTGATGTTGTAATCCTTGAGAAGAGATAGTACATGTTGTGTACTTATGGAACATAATGTAAATATTATACTTTGGATCTTGATGAAAAAGATTTCCTATGTGTGGATATCTTTGCAAAAAGTTTTAATTTTTAGTGATTTTTAGCAATCCGCTGCAAATGATTTGCTTCTGCTTAAGTAAATTTCATTTTTATAAGTTGGATGCCACAATATGATTTGGGATTGGTGGGGTAACCATGAACCAAAACCCTAATCAACTCTATGTGAAGAGAATTGACACTAATTTTGAGGGAAGGTTCTAATATTGAATGAGTATGAATGGAAAGCATGATATTGTTCTCTCTCTTAAAATGCATGACTTGAACCTAATGAATCAATTGGGCATTATATATTGTGAATACTATGAAGATGGTTAAATAATATAAATCTTTGGTTATGAACCTTGATAAGGGAACACAAGAAGTATTAATATGTGAATGTGCATACTTGGTTACATTAATTAATTCTTAGCCTTATACACTCCACTTTATGGGAGGTAGTGCATGTCAGATATGTGAGGTAGAATGATGCTTGGGTACCTTATGTGAAATCAACATGAAGCCTAACATTAGATTAAAGATCTTATGATGCTTTGCTTGCTTTAACTAAAGGTGTTTAATATATTTAGCATACTCTCTCTATGAACATAATGGATAATGTTGCTATGGAACGTACATGTGATATATCATGAGTGATGTGGCATGAGTAATGCTTATATGCTCAATGAGGCATGATGAGATAACCATGAATCACAAGTGTGATGTGATGGGTCTTAGGACCTGGTAAGGGATGATCGTCTGGCTGAGGTGATATTCTCTGGTACTGGAATGAGGGATTGATATCCCATAATGATGTGGAAATGGTGATATCCTTGAGAGGCTGTGTTAAATGATGATGCCTTTGAGAATGACAATGATACAAACATTATGTGGTGATATTGTGACAATCCCACACCTTATATGATTACATCTACAAAATGTGTTATGACCTTATCTTTGTGAAATTTGTTATGATTTCATACGTTATAACTTGATTGATGCTATAAGACACTTTAATTAGTCCAACTAATCAAGTGGAATCTAATCATGTAGTTGCCTTGTGTCATAGATCCATTCCAGTGTCAGTTTTATTGTTGGATGGTGAAACGATTTTAACTCGGAGTGCATATTTTTGAATATGTGGCGTGCAAGTCGAGTATTCCCTTGTGTCCTTAATATCAAGATGAGTGAGACGGTCATGTGTGAGCCGATCTTGGTGTGATATGGATGGCCATGCATGAGCTAGTCCTCCTTTTAAGAATGACCATGCATGAGCCTATTCTCCTAGTGTCGTTACCTATACCAAGGTGGGCTAAATGCTATATGGGTTGCCATGCATGAGCCAACCCCTTGGATGTGATTGTATGTCACTTGTGCAGTTGACTGATATGTCTCTGTGATGTTACTCTCATGCTGACTGAGAGGTGTGGGAAGGTCATGGATTCCGGCTGTTCCATTGACCTTATATGGCACCGATTTTGACTTGGCAGTGTTCGGTTGGATTTGGGTGGTACAATTCAAATCCTTAGGGCATAATAAATATGTAATCAATCGTGTAGAGTACATGTATAGGATCAAACACGGAAACATTCGATCAAACCTTGCCTTGCTTTTATACTATTTAGTTTATAACAGTTATACATGTTCTTCATATTCCTTTTTAGATTATTAATTGTTCTATTGCTCATTGGAAAATGCATATTACTGTTCTATTTACTTCATCCATGAAATATATGTCCTTTATTTAATTCTGTTCAATTTGCTCAGTATGCTAATCTATCTGCTTAGCTATCTGTGATAATCATAAAGTTGGAGGAGAGTTATATCTCCCACTGGGACTGTGTGTCTCACCCCGTTGGTTAAATAACTTTTTAGGTTGACATGCATGTCCAGTTAAAGATCATGTGGCTGAGGATATAATATGAGGAGAAAACTACACATGGTGGAACATGGTATATGGATAGTGTCTAGTAATAGATTCCTATGTGTCTTCCCTATACACTCAAGTCCTTGGGGTGTTTTGATGTGTTTTGTAGATATGATGATCAATATGTGATTTCTGGCTAGTGTGCCTCAGGTAGTATGTATATATATATGGAACTGTTAACTTATGTAATAGGTTGATTAGAGTATGATGATATAGCACCTTGACTATATGTTATTAAATGCAATTATCAACTCTTATGTAATAAATCTTAGCTCATGGTTCTTGTTGCAAATCAGTTTTAATTTTTGGTGATTTTTGATAATCTGCTATTTATGGTTGATCGTGGTTTAAGTTTTGAGAAATCTCAGTTTATTGACAAAGGGCGTCACATTTGGTAGATATCTGAACTCTAGGTTCACTGAGTCTACAGGGAAACTAGGACTAGAATTAGGATGGTGTCTAAGATAAGAACCTGATATAGAGACGATGTTTAGTGTATTAAAAGATAGTAGATATGATTATGCTGTAGAAATACTCATGATGTAGATGTGTACATACAATAGTCATGCTATGTTGATAGATATACTACTATTGTTGATTATGCTGATGATGATAGTTATCACATGTAGTCAATTATGATTATATTGCCAACTATGCCTCTGTAATTAGAGATCCCTATACTGTGAATCATGCTTATGTAGATAGAACATTCTGATGTTGTTAGCTCTACTTATGATGTAGATCTGCCCAACCTGTTAGACATGTTAATTTTGTTAGCTATGCTTATGTAGCTAGACTTATTCATGAAAAAATAGATGTTATGTCACTAGACTACTTATATAGTTAGCAGTGCATATGTTAATAATTAGGTTAATGATGATAATTGTTATCAGTTTCTTCATGTACTTGTTGAACATCATTGCTGCTAAGATTATCTATTATACATGCTTAATCTACTTAAATGGTTTAATTACTTAATCTGTTGTAATCAATAAGCATTGTTGGAGGTTATATCTCTTGTTGGGACATGGGTCTCACTCCGTGGGTCACCACATCTTTTTAGGTGATCGACAATAGAGACAACAGACCCATGGCAGTAATGAGGAGCTATGGTGTTGAACCTTTGGAAAGGTAGTTAGTTGTCTAGTGTGTCATAGAGTCGTTCTTGTACTCTTAGGTCCAGGTGGGAAAGTTTGCAAATGATATTTCAATAAAATCAAGTTTGAGTAGCATTCTGATGCTTGTACATGTGGCATATATGGAAAATATTTCCTATGTATGTATATGTGGTGGCTGGGCCACATATAAATTGTAAAATATTCTTGACATGAGATGTGAATAAAAGCAAGATGTTAGGCTCTTTTGTAATGTTTCAGAACATGTTGGTGATATTGATCCTCATTTCTGGATATGTGATCAATTAGTGATCGATGGTGTTTTGTGTTTTGAGTAATCTTGTTTAGTGTAACAGGTTCTCACAAGAATCTCAAATGGGCCATGTATTGGGGACTCAACCTTCCTCTATTTTTGTCTATATCTCAGAGGGGTCAGATTTTCAGAAACACATGTTCACCCACAATGAAGTGCAAGTCAGTCTGCTTCACATCAACATACGACTTATGTCGATCCTGGGCTCTGTTTAGCCTTTTCTTGATCAAAGTGACTTTATCAGTGTACAATTGCAATTCTGACCTCAACAAGGTTCTCTCACCAACATCATCCCAGTGAAGTGGTGACCTACACGACCTCCCATAAAAACGTTTCGTACAGAGGCATCCCGATACTAGTTTGATAACTATTATTGTAAGAAAATTCAGCTAAGGGCAAGTACCTCTTCCGTGATCCACCCCAATCAAGAATACATGCCCTCAATAGATCTTCTAAAGTCTAAACCGTTGTGACTGTCCATCAGTCTGGGGGTGATAGGTTGTGCTAAAATTCAATCTAGAGACAAGTTCTTCATGCACTTGCTTCCACAACTTGTAGGCAAACTTAGGGTCACGGTCAGAAATAATTGAACTCAGAACACCATGTAGTCAGACTATCTCCCTAATATACAGTTCAGTTAGGTTTGTCACCTTAGCAGTGATCTTTAAGGCAAGGAAATGTGTTATCATGGTAAGGCGATCTACCACAACCCATATTGCATCATGACCTTTCGTTGTCTTGGGAAGACCCACCACAAAGTCCATAGTGATATGTTCCCATTTCCATTTTAGAATCTCAATCGATTGCAGTAATAAACCGAGTCATTGGTGTTCAACCTTCACCATCTAGCACATGAGACAACTAGCCACATATGCTTCTATGTCTCTCTTCATTCTAGGCCACCAAAAGTATCTCTACAAGTCTTTAAACATTTTGGTAGTGATGGGGTGTACCATATACTTAGAACCATGAGCTTCTTGCAAGATTTTAGTCTTCAAGGGTGAATCTTTGGGAATCCAAATATAATTCTTGTATCAGATTCCACAATCTACTCCCACTGAGATATGTATTTGAGGTTTCTCTAACAAGCCTTTCATCTTTTCAAGCTATGGGTTGGCTAACTGAGTAGCTACCAACTCGGTCAACAGGTCGAGTTTTATCTAAATGTTAGACACACAAATCTGGTCTTATAAGGACTGCATAGTCCACCTAGAAAATTCTTCCAGTTCTCTCCAGTCTCCACTGGGTAGATAAGACAGTTGCACACCTAAGCTATTTCTGACTAAGATCATCTACCACTACATTAGATTTTCCAGGGTGGTAGGGGCGATGGTGAAATCATAATATTTCATATGCTCCATCCGTTGTCTTTGTATTAGGCTAGGTCTATCTGAGTCAGGAGGTACTTCAAGCTTTTATTGTCGGTGAAGATTTTAAAACTGGCTCCATAAAGATAGTGTCATTAGATCTTCAAGGCATGAATAATTGCAACCACTTCTAAATCATGTGTTGGGTAGTTCACTTCATTTGACTTGAGCTGTCTGGAGGCATAAGCAACAACATTTCTATTTTGCTATAGCACACATCCAAGCCCCATCTTTGATGCATCGATGAAGATCATAAAGCCTTTGTTGCTTGCTGGTAGAGTCAACACATGAGATGTGGTCAACTTATCCTTCAATTCCTTAAATCGAGATTCACACAAGTCTGACCACACAAACTTCTCGTCCTTTCGGGTGTGCTTGGTGAGGGGTTGAGTAGTCTTTGTAAAATCCTTAATGAAGAACTGATAATACCTGGCCAATCCCAAGAAGCTGCTAATCTCGAAAGGGTTCTTCAGTGCTGGACAATCATGTACAACTGACACTTTAGTAGGATCACTGAGATGGTCCCTCTAGATATGATGTGTCCAAGGAACATGACACAGTCTATCCAAAACTCACACTTTGAGAATTTCCCATAGAACTTCTACTTTTTTAGGATATTCATGACTCTAACCAGATGGTCACAATGTTTCTCTAAGTCATTGGAGTAAACTAAGATGTCGTCTATGAACACTATGACAAAAGAGTCTAGGAAAGGTTGGAACACACTGTTCATGAGATTCATAAACACACTCGGGGCATTGGACAACCCAAACAGCATAACCACAAACTCATAGTAGCCGTAATGGGTTCAGAAAGTAGTTTTCGAGATGTCCTCACTCTTTACTCACAACTGATCATACTTCGATCTTTGGTCAATTTCAAAAAGACACAGGATGACTTGAGCTGGTCAAACAAGTCAATTATACTAGGTAAATGATACTTGTTCTTAATAGTAGCCTGATTTATCATCCTATAGTCTATGCACATTCGAAGCGATCCATCCTTCTTCTTCACAAAGAGGATCGATGCTCCCCAATGAGAAGTTCTAGGTTGGATGAAGCCGTTGTCAAGAAATTCTTATAGTTGCTTTTTCAACTCAAGCAACTCAGCGGGGGCCATCCTTTAAGGTGCCTTGGAAATAGGGTTCGTCTCAAGAGCCCACTCTATCAAAAAGTCCACCTCTCTCTTAGGAGGTATCCCAAGAAAATCATCTGAAAACACATCTACATAGTCCCTGACCACCTCTATATCCTCTAAAGGTTGCACCTTAGGCTCATGCTTGGTAACTAATGCTAGTAATGCCTGACAACCTTTGACTATCATCTGCTCTGCCTTCAAGGCTAACACGTACAGGATAGTGGTAGCATCCTTGCTATCTCTAATTGGTGAATAGTGGATGACTTGGTGTCTCTATTCTTATTTTCTTTTCCCTATAGTATATCTTTTCCCTATAAGTATAGAGCCAATCCATACCAATTATTACATCAATGTCATTCATGTCAAGAAGGATAAAATCCATAGGGAGCGCACTATAACAGATATAACTGGGGTTTTCAAAGTAGACATAAAGATTTGACCACTTGGGGTAGTGAAATCCAAAACATATCCTAAATCCTTGATGTCCAAACAAAGCATAGTTGTGAGATTTCTCCAAATAAAAGTATTAGTAGAACCAAAGTCAAATAGAGATTTTACATTGTATCCCATGATCTCAAGCTTGCCTACATTGTTTTCATAATAGTCAAACTATTGCATTACTTAGATAAAAATAGGAAAAAGAACTCTTAAGGGTTATTACCCTCAATCAAATGATTAGCATTGGCTTGCGCCTCTTCATTGTCGATGGTGAAAACTCAATCTTACCTTCACTATCCTACAGATGGGGTTGTAGTTGGTGCAACTACTTCTACTGGTGGCACTGCTTCCATAGGGCCCAGACCTCTCAGGTTAGGAAGAGGACAGTTGGCCTAAAAGTGTCCTTCTTGTTGGCAACAAAGCCACACCTTCTTCTCAAAGTGGCACTAGCCCAGGTGCAACTTTCCACGGTTGTAGAACCTTGGGTGGTGGTTCTCGTTGTGGGGTTTTCCTTTTCCTCCATGTCTTCCTTTGGCATGGTTGCATCCTTGTCCTTTCCTATGATCTTTCCTTAGGCTAGAGGTACCTTCAGTGAAACCCACATAACCCTTTGGTGGGTTTGGTGTAGGCATCACCATCTTCTCCATGTTCAGGGTGATGTTGTAGGTGTTAATGAAGTTTGTGAGTCTGCTTGCCATCATGTGAGGCTTGATTGCTAGGTGCATACATTCTACAAAGTGATCCACCATCCTTTCCTTAGTCAACATGTAACCAAACCGCTCCTAGAAGTAGAACTTGCACGCGAAGTTTGCTACAGATAGATTGCCCTGAACTAGGTAGGTGAACTCCCTCTCTTTCTCTTTCTTGGCCAAGATAGGTACAAATTTGGTAGAGTATATGGTTCTAAAGTCAGTCCAGGCCATCAGGTCTTCATTCAGATCTCGTCACATGATGTGGTTCTCTTACCGGATCTTATTTTCTCCTTCCAAAAGGTGAGCGGCAAAAGGACTTTCTTGTTTGGCTACACTTCCAACATACGAAAGCCATTCTCTACTGCCAAAAGCCAGGCGTCAGCTTTGTCGACTACTTCTATTTTATCTTCTCCCCATAACTTCTCAATATCCAGCTTGACGAAGTCCAAAATGGTGGCTCTAAGGTGTGGACGAACAGGTAGTGGTTCACCATTTTCATCTCTGGCAGGTCCTTGAGGGTTAGGACACTAATAGCCTCAATCAATTTCTTTTGTTGTTCGATCCACAAAACATCAGGAGTGTAGACTACTACTTGCCCGAGTGTGGGTCCTAGGCCATCAGTAGGGTTCTATTTGGGCTTGAACTCATCTTTTGATGTTGATTCACCATTATAATCATTCTCTTGGTTTAGGATGTCGAAGGGAACATGTTTAGGTTTGGGGTCTTCCCCAGAGGCTCGTTCAAGTCTTTTCCTCTTCCTAGAGGACTCTATCTCCATAGCCCATCTCTTCTTCTCTAAGGACCTCCCCTTCCTACAGGAGGTCCTACCCTCTAAATGATCTTGGGGAGTGCCAACGAGAATGGAAACATTCTTGTAACGGGTCATGTTGGTTCACATAAGCAGATAATTAAACTCAATCTAAGTTTCTAGAGCAGTAGATCATCATAAATTATGTCTGTTACATCTTCATTACATGCTTTTTATTGTTTGAAAGAGGATGCCTTAACCCCTATTTCTCGTAACCCTAGTACTCAGGAAGGGGACAAAAACAACATGTATAGGTACCTAGGGTTTTGTGAGTGAAAGGGGTAAAGATATGATGAGAAAGATGAGAAATCCTAGAGGTATGTTATTTTGAGTAAAGTCCTTTGACTTTCTCCAGGAAACAAGTATGGGTCCAGGAGTCCTTATAAGCTGACTAGTCATGCGGAGGAAAATATTGCCAGCCACCAGACCATGGTCCTTTCTAGGCACCATTATCTTTGGAAAACACTCTAATAATTCCCTTTAGGCTCTACATAATTCTTAGAATTTAATAATTATTAGAGGTTAAATGGTAAACCAACTTTGATACCAAATGAAACGACCCCCTCCCCATGTTATCCCCTATTCAGGTGAACCGAGAGGACAAGGACCATTACCAATAATACATGATCAAAGGTTTAACAAATAACTAGAAATAATTAATAAATTTTCACTAAATAGTAATGAGTTTGTATAAGGTTAAATTTCCACAAAGGAATAACATAATATGGTTTCCTAAGCTTGCAACATGAAAAGAAAGCTAACTAAATCCTCTAGAGACTACATTACATCTTGTTTGTTTGGTGCCTTCTTCATGAATGTCTACTTTCCATTAAATTTGTAGAAATAACAACAAAATAACCTAAAACACCGACAAACGAAATAGTCGGTCAGTCTAACAAGTTATACTGGTACGTGGGGAAATAAAAGATTGCATATACTTGCAAAAACATATCCACAAAAATCATTGTTTTAGAAACAAAATTGATCATTTTCTTCATAACTTCTCAACCCATTTTTACTCAATATCTGGTATATCCTCTCTTAGGGTTTTGTCCCTACAAGGAACTTTAGGCCACCTCTAAATTTGGAGCTAGGTGCCTTATTGGCCGTCTAAATCTAAGTGCCATGTAGGTCTTCCCAATATGGGGTATGACCTCTTATGACCTTCCCAATCTGGGGCCTGGTCTGACATTTCCAATATGGGGCCTGGTCTTTAGTCACCACCATAACTTTTCATTTCTTTCCATTCTCAAATTTCCAGAGTTGGTATGCGAGTTCGAGCATGTTATAAGCATAAATTGTGATAGGCATAATTACTTTATAGATTGTAAGAAATAAATATCATCTAGCATTTAATTTCAAGCAATCCAAAAAACCTCGAAAAATTCTGGGAAACTAAAAGCGGTTATTCATAGGTGTAACCACATACCTTGATGAGGTGTTCTTGATGTCCAAGCAAGAGCAATCAAACAAGTAACCAAACAAATTATCTTGAAAGTTAAAGCAATACACCCATGTATTATTATTTTATTCAAATCATCATTAACACTGAGATGGGTCTCAAGCTAGGGTTTTAGCTTCCTAAACCGTAATTTTCATGACCTTTGTTCAAAAAACCCTAATCTTATTGTTAATTACACCTTTAATCTAAAGGAAACCCTAATTATTCCAAAACATGGGTTGTTGAGTTAACATAACATTCGAGTTGCTCTTTTTATTCATAAAAGATCAGTCTTTTATCATCGTTATCAATTGAACTCATTAGATCATCAAAACCCAAAACTTTGGGTTCTAGTTCATTAACTACATTAAAGATAAAAACTTTATGCACTTTTCTAACTAGCAGTAGATTTAGGAAGTGCACATATTTTTATTGGATTCCTTACATTTTTCTAAGCAAAAATCATATATCACATGCCTTATCCAATTATCCTACTAATTACTAGGATTTTTACAAATTAAATCATTTTAAGCCAATGAGGGCTTGCCACCTAGGCAAGCAGCCCCGGGCCCCGCCCTACCAACTCAGCTGGGTCGGCCTATCGGCTCCCGCCACTAGTACATAACCCACCTTTAGTGTCAGTTATTTAAGTCCTTTAGTGTCGGTTTCAATGCGACACCTATGTGGGCGCCACTAAAAGGTAAACTGTTAGGCGTCGGTTTCCAAACCGAAGCCAGAAACCTTCGCGAGCCATCGAAAATGCACCAGCAGGGGGATATAGGCGTCAGTTATTACTACGGAAACTGATGCCATAAACCTTTGCACTACAGAAAGGGCGTCATCTAGGACACCATCAACGTCGATTTTTTATTGATAACTGATGCCATATCACATGCTGCCACAGCCGTGCTGGCCAGCATAGCCGTGCTGTCTGGCCATTAGGCATCAGTTTTAGCTATTATCCCACACTGTAAATATCCATCAACATCAGTTTATTACTGATAACCGACGCCATATCACCTGCTTCCACGGCCGTGCTGGCTAGCATGGTCGTGGTATCTGGCCTCATTAGGCGTCGGCTTTAGTTATTATCCGACGCTATAAGAATTTGTCATCGATTTTTTCAAATAACCGATGCCTATTGTAGTTTTTTTATCAGTGTGCAGGCATGCTGTGGCTGGTCATAGGATGAGAAACCTACAGTTCAGTTATGAACTGCATGTTTTATGAAATCCATTGATATCAGCCAACAACATGCCACAAACCTGCAAAATTAACAACATTAATTTTCACACATTTAGCAACCTGCAGTTCCATTTGATTTTCACACATGTAGAAACATTCATGTAGCAATCTGTAGTTCCATTCATTTTCACATTCACACATGTAGAAACATTCATATAGCAACCAATAGTTTCATTCATTTTCACATTCACACATGTATAAACATTCAAACACATGTAGAAACATTCAAACATGTAGAAACATTCACACATTACAATTAAGAAATTCATTTACAAAATATCATTCTTTAGTCATTATTCGCTATCAACATACCAATTATATTTTAAAACCCCCACTACTTGTATGGTTTTTGCCCATTCTTCTCTTACATCATTTAATTCTTCCGTCGTATAGGGAGTATGTACATCTAGTAAGGCCTTTCCTGTAGTGGGGTCAGTTTTAAACACCTACAAAGAGAATGATGTATATATATAATTAATAATATATAAATAAGATTGATATATTTCATATTATCTAATGAGACTATATATAATACCTCAGGAATGGTATCGATGTCCACTGCGGCATATTTGATATTCATGTGCATAAATCGCATCACATAGTATGCACATGCCCATCCGTTGTCTTGTACAACACACTATAAATTGAAACATATAAAATATTAAAAAATACAACTAACTAAGCATTGTTCACATAAATAATATATACATTGGATTCGGGAACTTACTTCCACGTTCTTCCAAATTATTGGCTGGTTCTTTTTCCTGGGGACCTTTCCTCCAACCTTTTTGAACTCATCTAAACCCCTACATGTTAATGTAACACAGTACATTGCATAATTAAATAGTAATGTAATAACATATGTTAATGGATATGAAAATGAAATATTTCTCACAAGAATAATGCCATTTTCATTGTGTGTCCATATTTTGAATTCAATTTAGTCCCCTTAGGATCTAGATAATAGATAGTGAACATCTCGGGGACAATAACTAGTAACTCCCAATGCATACCCCTAGAGGTAAAAAAGTTAAAAATTAATAACTCAAAATCCACAATAAAAATGTAATTTTCTTAAGTCCAAATTATAAGCAAAGTAAACTTACTCCACATTGAATGGAGCTATGATCACCGTATTCTTATTTTGACCAAAATTTGTAAAAGCATCACATCAGTATTTTTGAACTGATGAAGGGCCTTTAGCTACTAGACTAATCAAAGATGGAATAAAAAATCATACATGTTCGAATGAAAAATCTGCACATATCTTGTCTAAGTAGCTACAAAACATGTATTACATATGCATTAATATATAAGAAACCAGATCACCAGATCCTACACAAGGTATATGGATGTATAAAAAAGATCTCACCTTATCCATAGCTCTATCACAGATGTATTCAGCCAATCATATCGAAACAACTCCAAAATATCTTGTATAAATAGTTTGTTTTCGTATGATTGACCTGCAACATCCACATCTATAGAAATAGTTATAGGGAAATTTATATCATGTTCGCCTAACCATATTGCCATACCCCTACAATTAGGACCTAACGGGACAGGTAGGTCCTGTGGAACCCAACTTGGTAATGTAGGAGGTGGAGGTGGAGGCCTAGATGCTCTGGGTGTCTTCTTTTTAACCTGTATATATATATATATATATATATATATATATATATATATATATATATATATATATATATAATTTCAGATTAATTGACATCATATACACACACTAACAATTTAACGTAATGTAAATTTACCATACAATTTCAATATAGACAGCATCCGTTTTTGGCCACAATATTACTCCGGCTTCTACCTCACCAACCTTTTCACAATCTGGGTGGGCATATGGCAATAGAAGATCCATCCACTTGGGGAATATACGTAGCGGGCTCACACGAACCCAACCAGCTGGTAATGGAGACCCATGAAACATTTCCCCTGGTAGGGATGGGTAAGCCGATGCCTCTACAATGACATATTCTTTACGTTTTAGACGGCATGGCTTCAACCCCTACAAATTTGTGTAAAGAATGTTATATACATATATACATATCATCTTGGAAACATATCATCTTAAAAAGACTAGTTACTATGTCATAAAAATACTTACAGTAGATGTGCTAGATGGTGGATCTACATGATTACTACTCCCAGCCTCTGCAGTAGGAGTAGAGCGGCACGCCATAGGTACTGTCTGCTAAGTGGCAATCAAAGATTCCTGCCACTTGCTCATTGCTTCATGGAGTGTCTTATCAACTGCTTCCTTGACTCTCTTATCAACTACTTCATCGACTCTCCTATCAACTATCTTATCTACCTATACATGGATAAAAGAAACGTTAGCTTCTGATTATTGAATTCTCTTTTACAGTAACATTCTAAAGAAAGAATAGGTTACCTCTTCTTTTGAAATTCCCGCTTTTTGGACATGTTTGCACTGGGATGGCCCAAAGAACGCTTTGATGCCCACACCAGCACTTGCAGCCCTAACACATCCAGGATGCTCTGGGTTACCTAGAGCAACTGTCAATTCATCCCTTGTCCCCTCAGGGATGAACTTGCCTTGTTTCCTCAGCTCGTACAGCTCTCGATAATCACCAAAACAAAAATTTGTAATTAAGTAAACACTACAAATAATCAATATTCAAACGATTTCTCTAAGAGTTGTATTTTACCATTTTTGCATCCGCCTAAGCAGTTGCGGGCTTCCCTATTTCTCCCTTCTTATTTTGCCTCCCAGCTATCCAGACATCATGGAGAGGCAGAGGTGTGGTACTTATAGTAGAGGACTCCTGAGTAGCAACAGACTGAGCAGTAGACTCAGCCTATAGTCTTTGGTGAATGCCTGCATACCCCTTTGGACCCATTGTGTGGTCATGCACATTCAGTGCATGCCTTGCTCTTTGCGCCTCACTGAGGGCCTAGTTAGTATGCACATTGATTTGGTTAGTAATACTAAATATTAATCTTGAATAGGTGAATAAAAAATATATTAATTAAATTGGGATTGATGCCTAATACCTTGAATTTATCAGTTTTTCTTGAAGCAACAAACGCATCCCATTCTTCTGGGTCAAGGAAGTTCCACGGTTCAGTGGCTGTCTTCTTCCTCTTGTCACCTTCTTTTATGTATTCTCGGGTGAGATTTGTCCTATAGTTCCTTAGGACTCTCCCACAACGTTGCATCACACATTTACAATTCAACTTTTCATCCAATGCAAATATACTATGCAAAATAGAATTGCTATTAATTAGTATCCAAAAAATTAGTAATCTACAAAATAGAGTTGCAAATTAATAATAACTCACACATAAATCCTTCCATATTAAGTCTTTCTTCCCCTTAGGAACTTTATGCCAAGAATCTATCTTACAACCGCAATGGCTACGAGTAACATACCCAAGATATGAAACAAACGAATTGCGATTCACTCCAATTGCATTTCCTACATTATCAAAATCCACAACAAGTTTGGGTCCATTGCCCCATAGCGTTGTTAACTTCTTCATCATAGTGATGCCCCTTCTCTTGTCAACTTTTTTGTACTGCTCATTAAGTGCCTCAAGTGCTTCAGAGGGTACATGTGCATCATCAACCTAAAATTTGACAAAATAAGCACACTTACAGGATATAACTATAAATGGACATATAGATATAAATATATGATATATTTTTAAAACTTACATTGTGAGGCGTTGCATTGATGTCCTCACCCTCACGGTAATCATCATCACGGTCATTCGGAGAATGCTTAGCCATCTAAAAGTTCACATTCACATTGTAAAGTAATTCACATTGTAAAGTTCACATTCACATTGTAAAGTAATTCACATTGTAAAGTTCACATTGTAAAGTAATTCACATTTTAAAGTTCACATTCACATTGTAAAGTAATTCACATTATAAAGTTCACATTCAGAAAAATAAAACATATAACAAATATAAACATGCCTCTAATATTGTGATTTTTTATGAATTAACAATCCTTCATTGTGATCTCCGCGCACATACAAGTCATCATTAGCTTCAATATTTGTTGGTGTTGGCAACCCAACTGAGAATGGATTGGAGTCATCATACTTATCATAGTACTCTTCTTCATCTATATGATCTTCAATGAACTATCTTTTACCATGAAGAACAACCGACCATTTATCATATGCAGGATCATCGATATAAAATACTCGCCTGTGATGCCAATATGAATGGTTCACCCTTCTCGCCAATCTTTTCAAAGTTCACTAAAGTGAAACCCAATTCATCCACTATAACTCCTTTGGTGTTATCAACCCAATTACATTTGAAGAGCGGAATTCTAAAATCTATGTAGTCAAACTCCCATATGTCTTCAATGACACCGTAATATGACATTTTAGCTTCACATGGACTCTTATCCTTTGCACTTGCAAAAAACATAGTCGACGCTTGAAGGGTGACCCCACTATTTTGGACGACACTCTTATCATCTTGGCACTTTGTGTAATATGTGAATCCATTAATGTCATACCCTTCATAAGACATAACATTCAATTTTGGTTTAAAGGCGAGGCATTTGATAGTTTCAGTAATATCATCTGGTGTTTGAGATAGTTGATGTAAGACTTTATCTTCAAACCACTTAATAAATGTCTTGTTATGCTTTCTAGCAAGCCACATTGTATTGTCTCGAGGATATTGTCTCTTGATGAAATTGGTATGTTCCTCGATATAAACACTCACTTCGTCCATGTTGTGTAAAATATACAAGTGACCTTGTTCCAACTACTCACGGCTGATTACTTTCACCCGTGATCCCAAAATTGCTTTGCCAAATTGCTCCTCAATATTCTTGTCATTACCAGGAGTGTCATTACCACTGAGAAATTCATTGCAAAATCCATAACCTCTCTCGCCACATAACTCTCAATAATACTCCCTTCAGGCCGATAACAGTTTTGATCATCACTTTTTAAAATGATCATGTATCGTTCAAAGGGATACATCCAATGCAAGAAAATTGGTCCCAACATTTTCACTTCCCTAGTCAAGTGGACAACAAGATGTACCATGACATCAAATAACGAAGGAGGGAAATACATCTCAAGCTGACATAGGGTAACAACCACTTCTCTTTGCAAATTATCGAGAGTATCAGGGTCAATAACTTTGTTGCATAGACTGTTGAAAAAGAAACAAAGTCTAGTGATTGCAAACCTTACATGCTTCGACAATATAGATCAAATTGCCACAGGAAATATTTGTTGCATTAGAGTGTGACTATCATGAGATTTAAGACCTATCAACTTTAGATCTTTCATTGATACCAATCTACGGATGTTGGATGAGTAACCCTATGGCACCTTAACATTTACCAAACATTCACAAAAAACTTTCTTCTCCTTTCTGGACAATGTGTAACAAGTGGGAGGTAAGTATGTTCTCTGATTTCCCATTTCACATAATTATGTTAATTCAGACCTTATTCCCATTTCACGTAGGTCCAGTCTGGATTTTATCCCATCTTTAGTCTTACCTGGTATATTCAACAAAGTACCAATGATACTATCATAGACATTTTTCTCAATGTGCATGACATCGATACAATGCCTGACTGTCAAAGAACTCCAATAAGAAAGATCCCAAAATATTAACTTCTTCTTGAATAAATATTTGTCACTCCATGTGGCCATAGTACATTGTGATCTCTTACCAAATTCATGACAAAGTCTTTTACTCTTTCATAAACAACCTCCCTTGGTATAGGTTTATGTGCACTTCGTTCCTCATTCAATCCATTCAATGCTTTTTGCTTCCTATGATATGGATGGAATTTTGTAAGAAACCTTCAATGACCAAGATATACAGTCTTACCACCATGTTTTAGTCTTATTGAATCAGTGTTCTCTTCACATATAGGACACGCTTGAGATCCTTTGACACTATATCCAGACAAATTCCCATATGCTGGAAAGTCATTAATAGTGCAAAACAACATAGCATGCAAATGAAATGTCTCTCTTTGTGAAGCATCATAGGTCATCACACCTTCACCCCATAATTTCTTTAAGTCATCAATCAGAGGTTCAAGATAAACATCGATATCATTTCCAGGTTGTTTAGGGCCCGATATCAACAATGACAACATTACGTACTTATTTTTCATACACAGCCAGGGAGGAAGATTGTATATAACAAGCATGACTGCTGTTATGTTGGCTACTCAATGTCCCGTACAGATTCATCCCATCTGTACAAAGCCCAAGTCTCAGATTCCTGACTTCTTCGCCAAATTTAGGATACAATAGATCAATCTTCTTCAACTGTGGGGAATCAGACACATGTCGTAGGATCCCATCATTATTTTTCTTAACATCTGCATGCCACCTCAAATTCTTCGCATCTATCAGATTGGCAAACAAGCGTTGAAACTGTGATATTATAGGTAGATACCACATCACCTTGGCAGGAGAACCGGTTTTGGACTCCCCCAAAGTCGTCAATTTATACTGTGACGCACCACATTTTGGATAATCTTTCAAATCCACATAGTCCTTTTGAAATAATACACAATTATTCGGGCATGCATGTATCTTCTTGGCCTCCATTCCCATTGGGCACAACAATTTCTTTACCTGGTATGTTGAGATTGGCAGCTTGTTTCCTTTAGGAAGCATTTCTTTCAAGAAAGACAATAATGACGTGAAGCTTTTGTCGCTCCATCTATTGTTAGCTTTCAGCTTATACAATCTCAACACAACGCTAAGCTTTGTAAACTTAGTACAATGTGTGTATAATGGTATCTCAACATCATGCACAATGTTTCTAAACATGGGAGGTGGATCGGTGTGCTCTACCCCACAACTATCCATCATCCCATCAACGATGTCTACTGGAACTGGTTCATTCACATCTACGTCATCAGAGGCAATTTCTTCTTCCACACAAGCATTGCTATCGACATCCATTGGTTTTGGGTTTGAAATCTCTCCATGTCAGTGCCATTCTGTATAGCCTTATACAATCACATTGCACATGTCATGAATTTTGATTTCGTCACCAGTGCTGACTTTCAAGTTGTTACTGCAATGCCTACATGGACAGTAGAACCTATCTCCAGGTTGTTTTCTATGTTCCTCGGCAAATCTAATAAATTGGTCAAGACCAGAAATAAACTCTAGGGTGCAGCGATTGCGAATGGACATCCAAGATCTATCCATTCTATGATCAAAGAGAAAACAAGTATATATTACAACAAGATTAGGGTCTAGGGTTAACAGATTAAAGTTTATGCATGGTTAAAACTTTAGGCCAACAAATACATGTGTTGTCATTCTTATATATAATAAATGTGTACCACCTATACCATTCTTGAACACCTAATCTCACTAGTAAGTGTATAATGTGTATTGGGTTTTTAAGAAAATTTCGGTAGCATTTCCCCGTTGTTCTCCAAGTACATATGTACTTAGAGAACAAATGGGGAAATACTATCGAAAGTTTCTTGAAAACCCAATACACATTATACACTTACATCCTAAGTGAGATTAGGTGTTCAAGAACAGTCCCAAACTGGGGATTATATAAGATTTACTCCTAATGAGTAAATCTTGGACGGGTTTCTAGGCCAACAAAATATAACACCAGTCCTTTGATCACAACCCCATTCAACACACAATTTTCTTATAAAAACACTTGTGGACAGCCATAACAACATATCAATGCTTCTCTCCAAGTAACACATTAATAGCTTACGAATGTGTAGATGCATTTATACTATCAATTCCTAGGGTTTACTTTTTTACAGTAGAAAAATACAATAGGGGTTATTTTGATCATTTTGTTACTAAAATTTGCATGTCTCTATGTAACTTCCATAAATAACTATTATATATTAATATGATACTTTAATTGGCTAATGTTCACAGAGTCCATTTTAGGGTCTAGACAAAGGTCGACAGTTCTACCAAATAGATCTTCTATTTTAGAGGTAATACATGTAGTATAAAGGTGAAAAAAGTAGATTGAAGATATAATTTTGGAACCATTTCAGAACATGAAAATTTAGAACTATGAGACAATACATCGCTACGGCACAACTAAATAGAAACAATAACATATTTCATAGACATGGATGTGTATCCAGTTGTTATTTTTAATCATATAGAACAGTAAAAATGTCCTCTTGGGACGTATAAATAGAAACCGGGTTTTTAACCAAGATTCCACAAGAATACTAGAGAGTAAACTATCAAAAAAGACTAGAGACAAACTAACGATAAGAAAAGGGAAAGGGGAGGAAGGACCTCCAATCTTCAAGGTCCTGGGTGGAGAAAAAACAAATGAAGTACCCAAAATCAGTGAGCAACCAACTATCAAATTAATTTTAAACCCAATTCACCGGACGCACAGAATCAGAAGTAGGCGAATAGACACCTATACTAGAGTGAGACTCCAGACGGTGGAAAAAGCAAAGCATGGTCATCCACCTCCTCATGCTGCTTCCAGGCAGAGGATCGGGAAGCATAAATCTAAGGGTAGAACGGCGGGGCTAGTCAGCGGCCAACCTTTTCCCGAGCAAGCAAAAGAGAGGGAGTAAGCAAAGAGGGTACCTTTGTCGAGTGGCGGTGCGACGAGCAGGTGTTGAGTGGCAGCGGCCAGAAGTGAGGGTGATCGTCGGGTGTCGCGCGGTGATGGCGAGTAGCAGGTGTCCAGTAGAGGCGGCGGCGTGGCGACAACGGAGACGGTGACTTGAGCGGCAATGACAACAGGCGTGGCGGCAGCGGTAGTGAGAAGCGACGGAGGAGAAAGGAATCTCCAGACCAAAGCTCTCAATCGGGTCTCAATTAGGAATGAAACAGAGGTGAAGGGGGAAGAGCCTGGATCGCGCGGGTGCTATTAAGTTAATAATAGGCATCAATTATTCAAAAAAACTGACACATAAACTATAGGTGTCAGTTATCGCACAAAACCTGACACCTATGATCAATTATCATCGTCGATTTTTACTAGAAAAACTGACGTCTATCTACATATGCCGACAAAAAAAAATGTTCTCGTATTCTGACCATAGGCGTCGGTTTCCGTAGAAAACCGACGCCAAAGGCGGGTGATTTTTTTTGCGGGGACAGTGCGTGAAAATATATCGACGTCGGTTACTGCAAGCACACCGACGATAAAAATGGGCCCAATTTCTGTCTCGCGAAAAACCTTTAGTCGTCGGTTGTTTTGTTAACAACCAACGCCGTATGTTAAATTCTGGAGGTAATTTTTTCCATTGGAAAATTTAGATTTGGCGGTCGATTTTAGGCGTCGGTTGCTCATTGAGGAACCGATGCCAAATAAAAATGATACCTATGTCTGGCCACTCCTCATAGATATATGTCGGTTTGTGTAATCAACTGACAATGTATGTTTAGGCGTCGGTTATTGTATACAATCGACACCTATAAATGTGACGTTATAAGCCATTTCTGTAGTAGTGCGCCAAGTCGGTGACCCACTCGCATGGCAACTAGCTGACTAAGTGAGACAAAGGGTAGTAAAAGACCAAATTACCATTACCTCCACAATGTGCGCGTGAGGGAAGCAACATCCTTTCCTCTCTTCTCTTCTTTGACCTAGGTCTCGACTTCTTGCAAGCGGGCTTGTAGTCAATGTCGTGGATGACTATGATCTAGTGCCCGAGCGAGGAAGATATGACCTTCTCCACCTTCATCTCGCCTTCCCTAACCCAGAGTGTTCTTCAATTCCTCCATAGAGGGTCAAGGTCATCAGTATGATAGGGTAGTACATTGGTGAGGAAGTAAGGTTCTCCAGGGAGAACAAAATTGATGGTGAAGAAATGATTGTAGAGTTCATCCAAAGGTCTGGGATCAATTGGTGCCTTCACAGAGGGTCAGGAATCCCCTATATATAGTCAAGGGTCAGACAAGGCTAGCTAAGGATTGGGTGAATCTTCTAGAGATCCCTAAACTAGGTAAAACCTAGGGTAGGAAGGTGCATCTCTTGCTCCCAAATCCATTGGTCTAATTTCCTGATATGCTCGTGCATCAAGTCGCTGGGAAATTAGCTTCAAAGTTTACCAGTTCAACCTCTGTTTCCTTACTTGATTGAGGTAGGTGATGAACTGTTACAACCCCAATTTTGTGTTCATATGGTTGGAAATACAATTTCCCCAATAAATGTATGATTATGGAAATTGTATGAATTATATGTATTGAATGGATTTCCTTTACAATATTTCCTTTGTGAATGAGATTTTGTGGATCATAATATGTTAATGAGTCCAATATGATTAAAAGAAAAAGTTGAAATTAAATAAAGCATTATTAAGAAGGAAATTTGAGATAATAATGAAAATACAAGAAATGAGTGAAAATATGTATGTTTGAATCACCATTGATGATATTTTAGATCCACATGACTATGATGGCGTGAAGAGGATAATTTTAGAAATTGGTAATAAAGTGCCATGTACTAATGGGATTATTTAGTGGCTTTTGTGTTGCCAAATCGAAATACTACTTGGTATAAGGAAGTATATCCTCGGGACCAATGGATTAAAAGCCAAGCTAAAAGGAAATATAATTGATGACTTTTAGATTGGCTATTATATAAAAACTCTAATATAAGATTCCTTGATAACCAAGGAACGTGGTTTGATAAGGAAGTAATAAAATGTTTAATTACATGCCAATAAGGAAAATAGTCTTCTACAGACAGAGGGACTTGTTTCCTCATTGGTAAGCGTGCTAGGATGTTGCTATCCTCTCCTATATAAGGGTTGGACCCATAGCCTCAATTCGAGGAGGATCTTAGGCATCTCATGCTCTTCTTCAAACCTATATCCGTCCGAACCCTAACCAAGGGGGTGGTGCGACCCCTGAGGCTGCATTGAGCCAAGGAAGTGAGTTTGAGGGATCATGACACTCCTTCGATGTCGACCAACAACTCAGCTGCCACCTCCTCGCCCTAGCCCCTGCGCAACACCTGCACGACGTCTACAAACAAGCCACTATTCGTAGGCCTAGGGCCCTTGAACCTAGCCACCTTGTCCATGGCTTGGGGCCTTGCTGGGTGTGGCGGAGGGCGACAGAAGTAGAGGGACAAATGGTGGTTCCCTTTGAGCCCTAAGGAGGGGGAGATAGCCTCGCGATCGACCCTGGCCCAATGACAGCGGGAGGGTTCATGAGGAAGGTGACGACATGGTCACCTTGACTAAAATACCCCTCCAAGGAAGGAATAACCAGATCGTCACACAGGGGCAGAATTGTCATTCTGTTATGTTTTAAGTCGATCCAACTATACATGAAACAAGACATGTGATGGCTGACGTGCCAGCCTCTCATTGGCCCTGGTAAGTAGATCTTACAAAATTCATAAATAATTATTGGTAACTCAGATTGCAACAAGTTATATATGAAAATTTATTAGGAGAATGCAAGGAATGCAATAAAAATATTATTAAGGTCTAAATATGTTGTAACTAGAAAAGTATGTAAAGATGCCATCTTTAATGATTTTATTGATGAAAAACCCTAATTTTTGATGTAATGGGATTTAGTAGCGTTCTTTTAGTAATTTAAGATGATATTAACCTTTTGCTAATAAAAAGGACGTTTTAGATATAAAGGGATGATCCTTGTATCCAATTGGCTGATTTAAGGTATCATATGTATAAAGTACATTAATGGGCTTAGAAACCCTAATTTAGGTGTTAATGGTTTCTAATGAGATATATTTCGAGATCCTTTGTATAAGACGATGTTAAGTTAATCCTAAATCATTTTGATGGAAAGAAGGCTTTAATATGAATAAGTGGATAATTAGGGTTTTAAACCTAGAACTGCTATTTTAGGGTTTTGAGGATATAAAAGAGGAAAGTTGTAAATAGATCTAAAGGAACCCTAATGAAACCCCAATTTCAGATTAGAAACCCTATAAAGTGAGTCCAAGTCAATAAAGTAACTTCTTGTTGAGTATGTAGTAAATAGGTTGTACATGCTTTTTAGGATTCTGTGCTTTTGTGTGATTGGCTTGCTTGACTAAATTACCTGATTGAATTGGATTGTGCTTTTTTACGATGAGATCTTCCAAATCAGGTATGTGGTTAATTATGAATACATGCTTTAGTTTCCCGACATTTTCCCGATGTTTTATCAATTTCATGGAAATAAACTATTTGGATGCTTTTATTTATACAATCCTTAAAGTGAATATGATTATCACAACTTAAGTATATATGTGACTGTCTCGAACCTACATACCATCTCTAGATGTATGATGCAAGACCAAGCCCCAGAGGGAAGGTCTAAAGTGGTCAAGCCCCAGAGGGAATACCATTAGGCACCTAGAGAGGTGACCCCAGGTACCAAGCTCAGGATGGAGAAGGTAGGCTTAAGTCCCTTGCAATGACTAAACCCTAAGAGAGGGTATCCCAGAGGATGAGTAAAAGCAGTTGGGAAGTCACATTGAAAATGTAATTTTGCATTTTTAACAACTACTTGATATGATTAGATTGTTAAAGCTTATGTGTAATGTTTTGTTTGTCCCCACATACCAGTATATTCATTTATACTGACCGACATTTTGTTTGTCAGCATTTTAGGAAATACCTGAAATTGGACAAACTGTAAAGCGGAACCTATGAAAGATTAAAGCTAAATTATCAAGGAGGATTTAGTTAGATAGAATTCTACTACGGGTAGAAGTCGCAGTTGCCTATTTTTGAAGGTATGTGAAAGTAAATTTTTATTCCAATTTTTAGTTTAGGCTTTCGTAGAATTTATTAATTATTTTTTATTATTTGCAAAACCATTGATCCTGTTTTTGGGATAACACCTCTGACTTCGTGTTCTTCCTTAATTGGGGGTTACTGGAAAGTTGGGTCGTTACATGAACACATCACTGTTGGATCTTTGATTGATGATCCACATTCCGTGCACCAAAATAAAAGGCTGATAATAGGAATTCTAGTATGAATGTAAATTGTGACATTTAATGCTTTTCCATACACTTTAGGGATTTCTATAAAATCCATATCTCCCAAATTATACATCCTTTTAATCCTAAATTTTAGAGGAAAGTATTCAATAACTTTATCTAAAATTGTGCAAAGACTGGGACCAAAATTCAAAAATAAAGACACCTTTTATTAACATACAAGTATTTCCTTTAAAAGGCGCATTTCAAGCATTAAAACACATGTTATTCTCTTTCTTTCTTTTCTATTTTCTTTATTTTGGTTATTCTTTGTATTAGAAACCATGTGCAAATGAAAACTAAAATGGTGGCCGTCCATTTCACTTTCTAGAGAATTCTACACAATTCTCTTAAGCACATATAATTATTATCTATTTTCTTTTGCTCTTTGCTTATTATGGGATTTTCTTCTATCCACTTTTCCCCTTCTATATATTAGTTGGGAAATCGTGAAATCAAGTACCCAAGGGAAATTTGCAAAGAAAATCACTCTTTCAAACAAAGTACACAAATTTCCAATCAAGTCTCTTTTACTAAAATACAAGTGAAAATTGAGGTTATAAGGCACGCGGTTAACTCCGGGTCCAAGTCCAACCCAAACGAATCCCTTCTCAATGTGCGTGACATTAAAAAAGAGGGTCTTATGAAATTGATTAATTCAATTCAAATGGTAGCTTATTTAGGGTTCAAACTATATATAAACTTTCAAAATTCATTAAAGGGGTCAAACAAAGTCCTAATGACTTCAAGTTTGAACCATAAGTTGATTATGGCATCTAGGTTCCCCCTATTTGAGTAAAATTAGGTTTTGATAATCTTTAGTTCATAGAATTAGTATAGGTCATTGTATTAGTATATATATGTATTATAATATGGGACAAAGTGAATTATCCTTTCCTTAGTGAACTAGTTGTTTGAGATTGAGAGTGTCCACCTATTTAAGGAATTCATATCATCTTTTATGCATAAATAAAGGGATCATATTAAGAGGGTGAGAATGAAGGAGTTATATCTCATTTCTAATTCATATTATGATGATGGTAGGTTATAAAGGAACAAGATACACCATATTCAATGTAAAAACGAAAATTTATAAATTAAGGCCATTTTCATTAAGTTCATTGTTCAAGTTTTATCGTAAAACCCCAATAAAGAATTTTAAATCATAGAAATGAAATTTGGGATGTTACAATTCTACCCACCTTACATAAATTATGTCCTCAAAATTTCCTCATACTACCCACCTTAGGGTTTAACATATTCTATGTATACAAAATTCTAATATCATCTTAAAATCTCATTCTCGTGGCAAAACACTATTTAGACCTCATTATTAAAATCAACATGTGGGTATACTAATGAATCTATTTCATATTATCATTGACATGACAAAGTACCTTTCTTACCTCTCAACTAGGGCTTCTGATTCTACCATGGATCTAACTTGCTTATCTATGTCAAATTGGCTACCCCTTCTTATGGATGCTTGGTCTTACTATGTATCTGATTAGATTTAGGTGACTATATGTCTCAAACTTTTGATGAAACTCATATTGTTTGTCTCCTTTGGATAACACCTATATTAGCACCTCCCCCGTGCACATGTCCCATACCACATGCACTTGAAAGGACCAGACAAGAATGATTATGCACATAACATTCTCTCTATAAAACCCCATGAGCCTGTGTCCCATACCACAAACACATGGGAAAATGAGAGAGAATGTTATATACAATTCTACAATTAACATAAAAGTCCAAAACATCTAGGCACATAATCATAATCCTTATCTAAACTTTTATCTCTTATATAAACCTCTACTTTGGTTTCAAATATCTTTCACTTACTTCTACAACTAGGGTTAGAACTTAGAACACAAGAAGTTGTTTTTTCCTAGTGACCATCTACTTATTTGCTCGGATACCACATTTTAAAACCCCTCCATGTACATACATGACATTGAAAACAAACCATATGTTGTCCATAACATAGGTCACTTAGCTTGGAGGAGCATTACAAAACATGATAACGATAACAAAAGAAGATAAATGAAACACCATGCATTCAATGGAAATATAGATTCATACATTGTTTTTTGAAGATAAACCTTATTATGTAAACTATCTTATCTTTGAACTAGAATCTAGTACATGAAAGGTAGAAGAAATCTAAGGCAGAAATCTTCTCAGAAACTTGGTATTCGATCTTCTAAGGTGTAAATGGCACCCCACCAACTAAGTCTTTGGAACTTCTACTTTGACACGCTAACTTCAAATTCCTTTGCTCCTTGATCTAGGGACATCTTGTCCCACAACCATGAGAAAACAAAGACATACATTAGTAAGCGACACTATACATTTTGTAAGAAATAAACATATGCATATATACTAGACTTGAGAGAAAAATCTTGACATGTATTTGACTTCAGTATTTTTGAGTACATGAATCTTATAACATGAAGAATCGAGTAGAAAATATATGCATCTCTCTATGACGCCCACTTAAAAGCACATGAATGCTAGGAAAGCCCTTGATGCAAGGAAAGCCCATAATTGACACGAATGCCCATGATTTGGCTATATAATCCTATCATTGGCACAAATGCCCATAATGACCCCTTAAAGTCCATGATTCGAGAAGCATATAACAACTGATTCAATTCCATCTGTCTTAACATTGATATTACCATAAACATGAATTTAATCTTGAACTTTGATATTTAATATGATGGCATTTCTCCCTCTTAAAACATGAACTTTAAATTCGTTAATCACTAACAATTAATCATAATTTTGTAATCTTACTTAGCATGATAACCATAAGACAAAGGATATAGAAATCATCTAGCAATTTACAGAGAACATGATTAGAGCATTGAACTTGAACTTGAAAGCATAATTCATAAATCATACATATCATATAATTCAACTAATGTAAATAGGTATAGTGGCATGACCCACTTACCTGGAGCAAAGAACATCCTTCAGTTCGGCCTTCTTAATCATGGTCAACTCCTAAACCACATGAAATTCATATACTTCACATTAATTACCTTCTTAATAATAGTCTAAACCCTAATTTGGGTGTTTTAAGAAAACATGGTTTGAGTCTACTGCATTAGGTCCTGAAAACTAGAAAATTAGCTTCTTTGCTTGAGATCCTTTCCAACGGGTATATGCGTACAATTTTCTAAAATTAGGAGAAATAGTTCTAGAATTTCTAATTGATGACCAATAGGAACTGGGGAAAGGCATATCTGATAAATTAAAAACAAATCCATCTAGACTACCCTCATCAGCCACCTAGATATTGGACCTCACAAACCTAAGAGAAATAGGGCAATTAAAAAGGGCAAAATTATAAACACACCCATAGAGCAACATTTACATAATGAATAGATCTGAGGGTGAAAATTTCCAACCACACGTGACAAAGCTTCGTTTAGCAGCAAGGACGACATTGTTGTGGAATCCCTGCTCCGATGAAAGCTTGACAAACACATGCTAGAACCAAAATAAGAGTACTGGCATGTTCCACGATCCCTTACGGCCCTAACAAAGCTCAGACTTAGGTTCTGGGGTGACCTATGATGAGAAAGAAGTCCTCCACAATAACAAGAGAAGGTGGATCTTTGGGTGGTGGCAAGAGGATGAAACACAACTTGAAAGGAGACTTGGGTATGCTTCTATATGGGAAACTGAAGTGACAAGTAGGGAATCATGATGAAACGTCCAAACATCCTATAGAGTAGGTCTAAGCTTCAAAACATGGGGGAAAGGAGGGATTTTTGTCTTACCAAAGAAGTGGGGTAACTGGGCAGATCCAAAGATTACTTGGAGTTATTTGAAGGTTTACTTGCCACCATGGAAAACATATGATGATGGTCTAGTTGGAAGGAACATATTTATGATACCTTCTTCTCATATCAAATATTTATCGAGGCTTATATGTGGTTTTATACCACTTAATGAGTACTTGTGTATAGTCGAAGGTTTAATAGTGCATTACTACAATGGCGTGTATGTCCAATGCTGAATATTTTTTATTGATATTATTTAGAATAATCAATATGAGTAGCCTCTTAATGTAATGTAAGTTACAATAATATAAACATTACAATGTTAAAATTCTCCATCATTTTATTGTATGTCAAGTTTTCAAGATGTGGATTCCATTAGAGTCAAATGTTTGTCACATCATGAGATAAGTTATGTTTCTCAAGATATGGGTTTACCAAAGTTGATAATTTGATGCATTCAAGGTTTTGAAGAAGATATATTTAACAAAGTTAAATTATGCAGCATTTTATGTATCTCAATTTTTGAGATAAATGGGTTGCACTAGAGTAAATATTTGACATTATTTGGATCCAATTAGTTTTCAAGAATATACTTTGAAAATTTTGATGTCATTTGAACTTTGGATGTAAATGGATTCAATGTGGGGTTGAACACAAATTAAGATTTCATTAAATTTTGGGTTTTCTAGGGTAAAAATTGAGGAATTATTACATACTTTGTTATTTTAAACAAGATGGGTTTACAGAAACCAAAATTACAAGAAATGACAATGTGTTTAGGGATTGGACACACTAGGTGTATGAAGTCAAAATTTGACAAAATTTGGGTTTTGAAGACGGGCATACCAAAGTTGAATGTTTGTAGTATTTCAACATATATTAGGTTTGAAGTAGATTGATGTACCAAAGTCAAAAGTTTATAAGCCTTTCAACATATTTTGAGATTTAAACAAAGTGAGTTTCCAAAGTCAAAGTTGGGCTCCATGTTGATACATTTTAGGTTTGGAAGAAAACGGGTGCACTAAGTCAAAATTGAAAGAATTTGAATGGATTATGGATTTCAAGTGAGATGGGTTTACCAAGGCTAAATTTAAAAACATTTCAACATACCTCATATTTTTGTAAGAGATTAGACAAACCATCATGGTGATGAGGTTTTTATGATGCAACAAACATGAGCATGTAATGTAAATTATCACTATAAGTAGTCACCTGCAATAATACCGACCACATTATATAACCAATAATAGGTCAAAAACACACGGAGTCAACACTATCCTAATCGTGTATAGTTGTACCATTTAAGAGATTATGTAAAATATTAAGTTGGGTTGTGATAGTTGTAATGAATGAATCAAATACAAAAATTCTTAATTGAACAATATAAGATATGATAGAAAAGATATTTGAGAGAAATTTTGAAATTAACCATGCACGAAAAATCACCTAAGCACAAGAAGTAGTATTTTATAAAGAGAAAATTGTAATTCAAATAATTGTTATCTTGGAAAGTTCACAAAACAGTTCTCATTGTCTCTTGGTCAAAAGAAACTAGAATTAATATAGGGTAACATGAACCTCATCTAAAGTATTATGTATAGACTTTGGGTTTAAATTAGGAATCTAAATCCTGAATTTTTGATTGCGTTCTCATATTAGATAAAATAATTTAAATTTGTAATTTTTTGGATATTTGACGATTCCTGACAAAGAAATTTTAGGAGGTCACATCTTGGGGTGATCAGACTGAGAAGGGCACACGAACTGAGAATTAGAAGATACACACAAAACACACACACACATATATATGTATATATATGTATGTATATGTATATGTATATATATGTATATATATATATATATATATATATATATATATATATATATATATATATATATATATATATATATATATATATATATATATATATATATATATATATAGACACACACACACACACACACACAGACACACACACACACACATAGAAGTTAGGAATCAAGTCTTCATATGAACAAATATAAAGATACAATTGAGCATGGTTTCATGGAGGAGATGATTACTATCTTACAAGATAGTGAAATATTGAAATAATCATGAGAAAAGAAGGGGATACAAGAAGAAAAACTTGTGAAAATGAAGAAATTAAACACCAATTCATCAATTTGTGGTCATTCTATCTAGTTACACTTGATATCACCTTCTTGAAGGAAGAAATTAAGCATTTGTTCATCATTTGTGGAGATTCCATTTAACTACACTTGAAATTACCTTCTTGTACTTTTTCTGTTAGTCTCTAGCATCCTTCTACTTCTCTGCCTTTTTCTCTCAGGACAAGGGCACGAAGACCTCTCTATAGGGCCTCATATTTTACATATGTGAAGTGTTGACATGATCCAAAACCCCCTCTTCAAAACTAATAAAAATAATTTGAGTTTTTTCCAGATATGATGTGGCATGACGTTCTTCTATGTTTGAGAAAAACAATATAAATAAAATAACTAGATGAATGCACATAATTTATGAATGAACTTCTACTTTTTTGTTTTGTATTTGTGGATTACTATGAGACATGGAGTGTCCCCTTGGTGATACGTCATATGTTGTTGAATTTCTCCATGATGGGTCTAACATATGAAAAGTCACATTGAAGGGGGAAAATGATGTATCCTATAGCTAGTTCTTGATGAAGAGTCATATGGTCGACACATCATTTCCCTTGAAGACGCATTACATATGACATTTTTTGCCTCATTGTGTCTCTTTGATGTATAAAACAACATGTCTTCACAATGACACATCATCTCGTTATGAATAGGATTTATAACCTTCACATTTGTTGCTTTATCCACTCCAACTTGGGCATGGGGTGAGTACTTGGTGTCCTTGTGAGATTTATTACTCAAAGCCTGCATGCAATAACATTAAATAAGTCCCTTGGTGATGTAAATGCAATATGCAAGCTAACAATCATGTAAAATTGATAATCCGAGAATATATAAATACGATTTTAGATAAAAGACATAAATTCAACCACAATTATGAAAAAAACATATGATTGGAACATTTACTTTTGCAAAATAAAACCAAGTAAGTAGAAAGAAATACAATAGATAGAATATTCATCAATGATCACAATCTCATGAGTTGTATCTTAATTCATTTTTTCAATATTCATAAAACAAAATGAGTTGTTGGATAGATTGAAAAGATCACCATGACTCAACCAATATCAAAATTTTAAGTTCACAAAGATTCCACTAGTTTAAAACATGTTATTTTTCAAGTCATCATCTTAATTTAATAGTTGCATTCATAATAAATTAAACACCAATGTAACTTAAAAACCAATACAATCAAACATTTCCTATAGGTAAAAGAAATTGACTGCTCATAAAGGTTTACACACATGTCGATGCCATTTTGGACATTCAATCCTCTTGAAAACACTGACCTTGATTGTTATAAAGGGTTAATCACTCTAGGGGTATAGGAGCACGGGTTAGCCTCTTTTATGGAGATATGGAATTTTTAATCTAATTTGTTTCTCATATTTATATAGGTTATGATTTGAGACCTTTTTTCTAGCAACAATATGCAAAATTCATCTGATAAATGCATTAAATACAATTATGCTTGCCAACAACTCTTTAATAAAGATAATGATATGAAATAATATTTTTTAGTGGAAATGAACAAGTCTTAACCTAATGATCAAGAAAAATATTGGTTCCATATGGTTATTTAATAATTGACAACAAGAACTCATGTTGAAAAAAATGAACCAAGTAAAAGTACATCAACAAGATGAAGTATTACAGAAATTTGCAAGTAAACACAACCTGATCAATTGTTTATGTATGTACCATATCAAGAAAAGCAGGAGTCACATGTGCTTATACTAGTACACAATCATGGAATATAAGTGGTAGGTTGCGATATGTCTATAGAAGGGAATATCAACATATGTTTAGGCAATGATTGTTTTATCATAACTGGTCCAGAAAACTTATGAAGTGGAGTTCCTTAAGTAGTTTTGTATGATTGGTTTAAAGTAAGCACTAGAACTTGAGTTCCATGACTTACTGAGAGTTATAGACTTACATACAAAACACAATTTCAGACCTCATAAAAAGAGTGGAAAATGAGTTTCGTAGTAACTAACAATATTTTCTATGCATTTATATCTTTCATTTTTCATAAATGACACATATAAAATATTTATTAGTAGGAATGTTAGATGTCTGGATATAGTTTATTGTCAAAATCATAACATAATAAGATAAAATATTATACAATATAATCCCTCTATGTAAAGCATTTTACACTATAACCACCATTATCGGTGTGATGTTTCTATAAAAAATATGAACACCATGAAAAAGTAATCGCAAAGCTCCACATGACAAAGAATGTGATTTATCTAATAAATATTTAATTTCTATAGAAAGTATTAACATTATGAAAAAGTAATCACACTACTCCACGTGACAGACAAAGAAAGTGATTTATCTAATAAATTTTTAATCTTCATGTTTAAGCAATATGATAAAAAAATGGTAAATCACTATAACTTTACTTGAAGAATATAACAAAAATTAATATAGTACATTGTGTTAAACAATGATGAACAATACTTATATTTATAAATGCATAAAATATTGATATTATGGCAATACTTTATACATACAAAGTTAAATAAAAATATTATGATGTGATTTTAATTGTAATATTTTTATTAAATTATAATTCTACCATACTAAAATAATTTTTAAATGAGAAACATCTACACCATGACCACTTGTTGAGGTTACTATGGTTGAAAAAAGTTATAGTTATATATAAAAATGATATATTACACAGTAAAAATCAACAATATTTTAACATTTCCCATATTTACACATAATAAACCAATCACATGGAAGTGAATGGAACTTAAATTCCAAAAATAGAATTACAGTTTCTATAAAATGGGTTACAAATAATTTTTGACTTACACCAAATCATTTAGAGCTTAGGGAAAATAATTTCAAACTACACTAAGAAAGTGAATTTGATGGAATATATACCTAAAGCAAGTCAAACAAAATACAAATTAGCATGCAAATGAGACAAACATAAAGCAATTAAATGAACTTAGAACTACATATGCATGCTTTCATTCCTTCCTCTTTTCCTCAAGGAAGAAGAAATAGAAGACCCACATGTCCTTTTATCTATGAGAGGGGTAACCTTGGAAATGGTACCCAAGGTTGACTTAGGTGTTGTAAGCAAGATCTCTTAGGATTTTCCTCAAGATGTGAATGGTTGAAGGTAGCCATACAAGTTAGGTTTATGATCCTTTAATAGAAGATACTTAGTAGTGGTAAAGGTTGGATGTCTCATTCATGTATTTGGATAGTGGTCCAAGTTTATTATTTTTCCATCATTTTTTTGGTTTGGATGAGATTGACCATTCTAATAAAAATTGGGATGGTTCTTCCATAAGGGGATGTATGTATCTTAAATGGGCTATTATTTTGGTCCTTCCCTACATAATTGACCTATTCTTGGTGCATCCCCAATGAAACCACCATATCACATACATGTACATGATGTGTACTAGTACAAATCTCACATTATATCACCTTATGGATTTAATTTACACTCAACACATTCAATTGCTGAATGATGCAATCTATTTTAACATTCAAGACAATCTATATCATGTTCATAATTGCCCTTGCCACTCCTTATATTTCTCCTATATGTGCCCCAACAAGATTGATTGAGTACCATTATATATACCAACTCCTCACTTTCTCTTGCTTTCTTCCTCAAAAAACATGCACTAGATGGAGTGTTGATCAAGGTTTTGATGTCTTTTCCTGGTACACCATAAAAGATGTTGATTTGGTTCCATTGTGACATGTTGTGATAGGGACACATCCTTAAAACAATCTTGTAGTGCTCCCAAGCTTTTGCTTATGAATCTCCATCTAGATATTTGTGATGCCCCATCACGCTAAATGAGGTTACTCAAAACAAAAAAACATGACCAATCGCTAATTAACCACATAACCAAAAAAGAGGGTAAATTAAAACCAATTTAAACATTACCATCATGTTTGGGGATATTTACATAGAGGTTCAACAACTTGCATATCAACACATACCATATCATGTATTTACATGCACTAGTACATAATCGACCTTTAGTGTCGGTTATTTAAGGCCTTTAGTGTCGGTTTCTGAGCGACACCTATGTGGGCGACACTAAAAGCCCAGCCGTTACACGTCGGTTCAAAACCCGACGCCAAACCCCTTCGCGCGCCACCAAAAATGCGCCAGCAGGGCACTATAGGTGTCCGTTATTAGATAAGAAACCGACGCCATATACCTTCGCGCCACACAAGGGTGCCATCTTGGGCACTATCAACGTCGGTTATTAGATAAGAACCGACATCATATAAACCCCAATACGGCCATGCTTGCTAGCACGACCGTGGTGTCTGGTCCGCTGCCACGACCGTGCACTCCCAACACAGCCGTGCTGGCGAGCACGGCCGTGGTGTCTGGTCCACTGCCACGGCCGTGCTGGCCAGCACGACCGTGGTGTTAAGGAAATAGACGTCGGTTACTATTCGAAACCAACACTGTAACGATGTGGCGTCGGTTTTATACAAATAACCGACGCCTATTTTTTGTTTTTTTTTCTGTCAGTCTGCAGACCTACTGTACGGATGGTCGTAGGATGAGAAACCTATAGTTCAATTATGAACTGCAGGTTTTACGACATCTATTGATATCAGCCAACAACATGCCACAAACCTGCAAAATTAACAACAAAAATATTCACACATTTAACAATGCAACCTGCAGTTCCATTTGATTTTCACACATTTAGAAACATTCATGTAGCTAGCAATCTGTAGTTCCATTCATTTTCACATTCACACATATAGAAACATTCATATAGCAACCAACAGTTTCATTCATTTTCACTCAGACATATGTAGAAACATCCAGACATGTAGAAACATTTACACATATATTATAATTCAGAAATTCATTTACAAAATATCATTCTTTAGTCATTATTCGCTATCAACATCCCAATTATATCTTAAATCCCCCACTACTTGTATGGCTGTTGCCCATTCTTCTCTTACTTCATTTAATTCTCCCGTCGTATAGGGAGCATGTATATCTGGTAAGGCCATTCCCGTAGTGTGGTCAGTTTTAAACACCTGTAAAGAGAATGATGTATATATATAATTAATGAGCTATAAATAAGATTGATATATTTCATATTATCTAATGAGACTATATAATACCTCAGCAATACAATCGATGTCCATTGCGACATATTTGATAATCATGTGCACAAATCACATCACATAGTATCCACATGCCCATCCGTTGTCTTGTATAGCACACTATAAATTCAAACATACAAAATATTAAAAAATACAACTAATTAAGCACTATTCACATAAATAATATATACATATATTACAGTCGGGAACTTACTTTCACGTTCTTCCAAATTATTGGCTGGTTCTTTTTCGTGGGGACCTTTCCTTCAGCCTTTTTGAACTCATCAAAACCCGTACATGTTAATGTAACACAGTACATTGCATAATTAAATAGTAATGTAATAACATATGTTAATGGATATGAAAATGAAATATTTCTCACTGGAATAATGCCATTTTCATTATGTGTGCATATTTTGTATTCAATTTACTCCCCTTAGGATCTAGATAATAGATAGTGAACGTCTCAGGGAAAATAACCAGTAACTCCCAATGCATACCACTAGAGGTAATAAAGTTAAAAATTAATATCTCAAAATCCACAATAAAAATGTAATTTTCTTAAGTCCAAATTATAATAAGCAAAGTAAACTTACTCTACATTGAATGGAGCCATTATCATCGTCTTCTTTTTTTGAGCAAAAATTGTAAAAGCCTCACAGCAGTATTGTTGAACTGACGGAGGGTCTTTAGCTACTAGACTAATCAAAGATGGAATCAAAAATCCTACATGTTCGAATGCAAAATATGCACATATCTTGTCTAAGTAGCTGCAAAATATGTATTAATTACGCATGCATTAATAAATAAGAAATCAGATCACCAGATCCTACACAAGGTATATGGATGTATAAAGAAGATCTCACCTTATCCATAGCTCTATCACAGATGTATTTAGCCAATCATATCAAAACAACTCCAAAATATCTTATATAAATAGTTTGCTTTCGTATGATTGACCTGCAACATCTGAATCTATAGAAATAGTTATAGGGCAATTTATATCATGTTCGCCTAACCATATTGCCATACCCCTACAGTTAGGACCTAACGGGACAGGTAGGTCATGTGGAACCCAACTGGGTAATGTAGGAGGTGGAGGTGGAGGCCTAGATGCTGTGGGTGTCTTCTTTTTAACCTATGTATATATATATATATATATATATATATATATATAGTAATTTCAGATCAACTGACATCATATACACACACTAACAATTTAACGTAATGTAAATTTACCATACAATTTCAGTAAAGATGACATCCGCTTTTAGGCACAATATCACTCCGCCTTCTGTCTCACCAAGCGTTTCACAATCTAGGTGGGCATATGGTAATGGAAGATTCATCCACTTGGAAAATATATATACCGGGCTCACACGAATCCAACCAGCTGGTAATGGAGACCCGTGAAACATTTCCCCTGGTAGGGATGGGTAAGCTGACGCCTCTGCAACGACATATTCATTAACTTTTAGACGGCATGGCTTCAACCCCTACAAATTTTTATGTAAAGAATGTTATATACATATATACATATCATCTTTTTTTGAAACGACTACAATTTCATATATACATATCATCTTGAAAACATATCATCTTGAATTAAAAAATAGTTACTATGTCATAAAAATACTTACAGTGGATTTGCTAGGTGGTGGGTCTACAGGATTACTCCCAACCTCTGTAGTAGGAGTAGAGCCTACAGTAGGAGACACCATAGGTACTGTCTGGTAAGTGGCAGTCTGAGATGCCTGCCACTTTTTCATTGCTTCTTCAAGTTTCCTATCAAATAGCTTATCTACCTATACATGGATAAAAGAAACGTCAAATTCTAATAATAATATCTCTTTTACAGTAACATCTACAAGGAAAAAATATGTTACCTCTTCTTGTGAAAGTCCCACTTTTGGGACATGTTTGCGCTGGGATGGCCCAAAAAAAGCTTTGATGCCCACACCAGCGCCTGCAGCCCTAACACGTCCAGGATGCTCTGGGTTTCCCAGAGCAACTGTCAATTCATCCCTTATGCCCTCAGGGATGAACTTGCCTTGTTTCCTCAGCTCGTGCAGCTCCCGCTAATAGCCAAAACAAAAATTTGCAATTAAGTAAACACCACAAATAATCAATATTCGAACGATTGTTGTAAGAGTTGTATTTTACCATTTTTGCAGCCGCCTCAGCAGTTGCGGGCTTCCTTATTTCTCCCTTCTTATTTTGCCTCCCAGCTATCCAGACATCATGGTGAGGCAGAGGTGTGCTACCTATAGTGGAGGACTCCTGAGTAGAAGCAGACTGAGAAATAGCCTCAGACTATAGTCTTTGGCGAATGCCTGCATACCCCTTTGGACCCATTGTGTGGTCATGCACATTCAGTTCACGCCTTGATCTTTGTGCCTCACTGAGGGCCTAGTTAGTATGCACATTAATGATTTGGTTAGTAACAGTAAATGTTAATCTTGAATAGGTGAATACAACATATATTAATGAGATTGGGACTGACACCTAATACCTTGAATTCATCAATTTGTCTTGAAGCAACAAACGCGTCCCATTCTTCTTTGTCCAGGAAGTTCCACTGTTCAGTGGCTGTCTTCTTCCTCTTGTTAGCTTCTTTTATGTATTCTCAGGTGAGATTTGTCCTATAGTTCCTTAGGACTCTCCCACAGCATTGCATCACACATTTACGATGCAACTTTTCATCCAATTCAAATATACTCTGCAAATTAGAATTGCTATTAACTAGTATCCAAAAAATTAGTAATCTACAAACTTTATGCCAACAAATGCTACTCACGCATAAATCCTTCCATATTACATCTTTCTTCTCCTTAGAAACTTTATGCCAAGAATCTATCTTACAACCGCAATGGCTACGAGTAACATACCCAATATATGAAACAAATGAATTGCGATTCACACCAGATGCATTTCCTGCATTATCAAAATCCACAACAAGTTTGGGTCCATTGCCCTTTTGCGCTATTAACTTCTTCATCATAGTGATGCCCCTTCTCTTGTCAACTTTTTGGTGTTGCTGATCAAGTGTCTCAAGTGCTTCAGGTGGTACATGTGCATCATCAACCTAAAATTTGACAAAATAAACACATTTACAAGATATAACTATAAATGGACATATAGATATAAATATATGATATATTTTTAAAACTTACATTGGGAGGCGACGCATTGATGTCCTCACCCTCATGATAATCATCAGCACAGTCATTAGGAGAATGCTCAGCCATCTGAAAATTCACATTCACATTGTAAAGCTCACATTGTAAAGTAATTCAAATTGTAAAGTTCACATTCATATTGTAAAGTAATTCACATTGTAAAGTTCACATTATAAAGTAATTCACATTGTAAAATTCACATTGTAAAGTTCACATTCACATTGTAAAGTTCACATTCAGAAAAATAAAAATATAAAAAAATATAAACATGCCTCTAATATTGCGATTTTTTATCAATTAACAATCCTTCATTGTAATCTCCGAGCACATACAAGTCATCATTAGCTTCAATATTTTTTGGTGTTGGCAACCCAACTGAGAATGGACTGGAGTCATCATACTTATCATAGTATTGTTCTTCATCTATAGGATCTTCAATGAACTGTCTTTTACCATGAAGAACAACCGACCATTTATCATTTTCAGGATCATCGATATAAAATACTTGTTTCACATGTGATACCAATATGAATGGTTCATCCTTCTCGCCAATCTTTTCAAAGTTCACTAAAGTGAAACCCAATTCATCCACTATAACTCCTTTGGTGTTATCAACCCAATTACATTTAAAGAGCGGAATTCTGAAATCTATGTAGTCAAACTCCCATATGTCTTCAATGACACCGTAATATGACATTTTAGCTTCACGTAGACTCTTATCCTTTGCACTTGCAAAAAACATAGTCGATGCTTGAAGGGTGACCCCACTGTTTTGGACGACACCCTTATCATCTTGGCACTTTGTGTAATATGTGAATCCATTAATGTCATACCCTTCATAAGACATAACAATCAATTTTGGTTTAAAGGCGAGGCATTTGATAGTTTCAGTAATATCATCTGGTGTTTGAGATAGTTGATGTAAGACTTTATTTTCAAACCACTTAATAAATGTCTTGTTATGCTCTCTAGCAAGCCACATTGTATTGGCTCGAGGATATTGTCTCTTGATGAAATTGGTATGTTCCTCGATATAAATGTTCACTTCATCCATGTTGTGTAAAATATACAAGTGACCTTGTTCCAACTGCTCACGGCTGATTACTTTCACACGTGATCCCAAAATCCTTTGCCAAATTGCTCGTCAATATTCTTGTCATTATCAGGAGTGTCATTACCACTGAGAAAGTCATTGCAAAAATCCATAACCTCTCTCGCCACATAACCCTCGATAATACTCCCTTCAGGCCGATAACGGTTTTGAACATCACTTTTAAAAACACTCATGTATCGTTCAAAGGGATACATCCAATGCAAGAAAACTGGTCCCAACATTTTCACTTCCCTAGTCAAGTGGACAACAAGATGTACTATGATATCAAAGAACGATGGAGGAAAATACATCTCAAGCTGACATAGGATAACAACCACTTGTCTTTGCAATTTATTGAGAGTATCAGGGTCAATAACTTTGCTGCACAGACTGTTGAAAAAGAAACAAAGTCTTGTGATTGCAAACCTTACATGCTTCGGTAATATAGATCTAATTGCCACATGCAATATTTGTTGCATTAGAGTGTGACAATCATGAGATTCAAGACCTATCAACTTCAGATCTTTCATTGATACCAATCTATGGATGTTGGATGAGTAACCCTGTGGCACCTTAACATTTACCAAACATTCACAAAAAGCTTTGTTCTCCTTTCTAGACAATGTGTAACAAGCGGGAGGTAAGTATGTTCTCTGATTTCCCATTTCACGAAATTCTGTTAATTCTGACCTTATTCCCATTTCACGTAGGTCCCGTCTGGATTTTATCCCATCTTTAGTCTTACCTGGTATATTCAACAAAGTACCAATGATACTATCACAAACATTTTTCTCAACGTGCATGACATCGATACAATGCCTGACTGTCAAAGAACTCCAATAAGGAAGATCCCAAAATATTGACTTCTTCTTGAATAAAGATTTGTCACTCCGTGTGGCCATAGTACATTGTGATCTCTTACCAAATTCATTAACAAAGTCTTTTACTCTTTCATAAACAACCTCCCCTGGTATAGGTTTAGGTGCACTCCGTTCCTCATTCAATCCATTGAATGCTTTGCGCTTCCTACGATACAGATGAAATTTTGTAAGAAACCTTCGATGACCGAGATATACAGTCTTACCGCCATGTTTTAGTCTTGTTGAATTAGTGTTCTCTTCACATATAGGACACACTTTAGCTCCTTTGACACTATATCCAGACAAATTCCCATATGCTGGAAAGTTATTAATAGTGCAAAACAACATAGCATGCAAACGAAATGTCTCTCTTCGTGAAGCATCATAGGTCATCACACCTTCACCCCAGAGTTTCTTTAAGTCATCAATCAGAGGTTCAAGATAAACATCGATGTCATTTCTAGGTTGTTTAGGGCCCGATATCAACAACGACAACATTACGTACTTATTTTTCATACACAGCCAGGGAGGAAGATTGTATATAACAAGCATGACTGACCAAGTGCTATGTTGGCTGTTCAATGTCCCGTATGGATTCATCCCATATGTACAAAGCCCAAGTCTTAGATTCCTGACTTCTTCACCAAATTCAGGGTACAATAGATCAATCTTCTTCCACTGTGGGGAATCAGACGCATGTCGTAGGATCCCATCATTATTTTTTCTTAACATCAGCATGCCACCTCAAATTCTTCGCATCTATCAGATTGGCAAACAAGCATTGAAACCGTGATATTATAGGTAGATACCACATCACCTTAGCAGGAGAACCAGTTTTGGACTCCCCCGGAGTCGTCAATTTATACCGTGATGCACCACATTTTGGACAATATTTCAAATCCACATAGTCCTTTTGAAATAATACACAATCATTCGGGCATGCGTGTATCTTCTTGGCATCCATTCCCATTGGGCACAACAATTTCTTTACCTGGTATGTTGAGATTGGCAGCTCGTTTCCTTCAGGAAGCATTTCTTTCAACAAAGTCAACAATGAAGTGAAGCTTTTGTCGCTCCATCTATTGTTAGCTTTCAACTTATACAATCTCAACACAGTGCTAAGCTTCGTAAACTTAGTACAACCTGTGTATAATGATATCTCAGCATCATGCACAATGTTTCTAAAAATTGGAGGTGGATCGGTGTGCTCTACCCCACAACTATCCAGCATCGCATCAACGATGTCTACTGGAACTGGTTCATTCACATCTATGCCATCGTAGGCAATTTCTTCTTCCACACAAGCACTGCTATCGACATCCACTGGTTTCGGGTTTGAAATCTCTCCATGCCAGTGCCCTTCTGTATAGCCTTGTATAATCCTGTTGCACATGACATGACTTTTGATTTCGTCACCAGTGCTGACTTTCAAGTTGTTACCGCAATGCCTACATGGACAGTAGAACCTATCTCCATGTTTTTTCCTATGTTCCTCGGCAAATCTAATAAACTGGTCAAGACTAGAAATAAACTCTGGCGTGCAGCGATTGCGAATGGACATCCATGATCTATCCATTCTATGATCAAAGAGAAATCAAATATACAATGCAACAAGATTAGGGTCTAGGGTTAACAAATTAGAGTTTTTGCATGGTTAAAACTTTAGGCCAACAAATACATGTGTTGTCATTCTTATATATAATAAATGTGTACCACCTATCCCATTCTTGAACACCTAATATCACTAGTAAGTGTATAATGTGTATTGGGTTTTCAAGAAAATTTTGGCAGCATTTCCCCGCTGTTCTCTAAGTACATATGTACTTTAGAGAACAAATGGGGAAATGTTGTCGAAATTTTCTTGAAAACCAAATACACATTATACACTTACATCCAAAGTGAGATTAGGTGTTCAAGAACAGTCCCAAACCGGGGACTATCCAAGATTTACTCCTAATGAGTATATCTTGGACGGGTTTCTAGGCCAACAAATACATGTGATGTCATTCTTATATATAATAAATGTGTACCACATATCCCATTCTTGAACACCTAATCTCACTAGTAAGTGTATAATGTGTATTGGGTTTTTGAGAAAATTTTGGCAGCATTTCCCTGCCGTTCTCTAAGTACATATGTACTTAGAGAACAAACGGGGAAATGCTACTAAAATTTTCTCAAAAACCCAATACACATTATACACTTACATCCTAAGTGAGATTAGGTGTTCAAGAACAGTCCCAAACTGGGGACTATCCAAGATTTACTCCTAATGAGTAAATCTTGGACGGGTTTTTAGGCTAATGAGTACATATCCACTACATGTATTTGCTCACTTACATTGCATCACTCACAATTAGAGCATTATTAAATAATAAATCAAGAATTCAATAGTTTCAAACATGCAATAATTCACAATTAGAGTGATAAGATTCACTTTGTACAAACATACATGGCATAATTCAGGCACAATAGCAGATGTGGTCATTGACCCAATTCAACAATATAAGAATAATTTTAGAAGAGTAATGTAGCACAACATTATAGGCTATCCGATTATAATTGAGCAATATAGCACAAAATCAACCAACATGGCCATGCTAGCACGGCCGTGCTATGCAGCACGGTCGTGCTACGAACACGGCCGTGCTGCCCAGCACGACCGTGCCAACCTGCGATTTCACACACCTCGGCAGAGGAAGAAGAGGAGGAAGAAGAGCAGAGCAGGTACCTTCGGCGGCGTTGGCGGGGAGAGCAGCAGCAGCGAGCAGCAGGAGTAGGAGAGCAGGCTGCCGGAGCAAGATAGAAGGTCACCGGAGAAGGAGAGAAGGCCGCCGGAGCTGGGGCAGAGGGCAAGCGGCGGCGGAGGTGGGCAGAGGACCACCCAAGCGAGCAGAGCAGCGCGCGGCCGGAGTAAATGGCGGCAGAGGTGGGGGAAGAAGAGAAATCACCGGAAATCGCCAAACCCTGGAGTAGCAGCTGCACGAGACAATGAATGAAACAGAGAAAGGGGAAGAGTCGGGCTCGCGGGTGTTGTTAAGTTATCAATCGGCGTCGGTTATTAAAAACAACCGACACGTAAACCTAAAGGTGTCGGTTCTACAAACCAACCGACACCTATTCTTAATGATAGTCGTCGTTTTTACTAGAAAAAAACTGACGTCTATCTACATACACCGATTAAAAAAATGTTCTCGATTAATGACCATAGTCGTCGGTTTCTTTCTAAAACCGACGCTCAAAAGGGTGTGAAAATTTTCTCGGAAAAACGCGTGAAAACCCATAAGCGTCGGTTCTTGTAGTAAAACTGACGATCAAAATGTTCCCAATTTTTGTATCACGAATAACCTTTCGTCGTCGGTTTTTTAGTAAATAACCGACGCCATATGTTAAATTTTGGAGGTAATTTTTTTCACGCGAAATTTGGGATTTCACGGTTAATTTTACTCGTCGGTTGTTTATTCTACAACTGACGCTAAATAGAAAGCGATACCTGTGTCTGGCCACTTCTCTCCGATATATGTCGATTTGTGTTTTAAACCGACGCGGTAGGTTTTAGGCGTCAGTTCTTAGTTAATAACTGACGACTGGAAAGTGACTTCATAAGCCATTTCTGTAGTAGTGATGTATGCCCCGTGGTCTCATCCACAACAAGTATACTAAAGAGATGATCTACATATTCATGCCATATACAAACATCAACACACTGCCAAAAAAACTCGATTCGATGTACATATCATCTAAAAAACATCCCCAACCCGGACCTTAGAGTATAGGGATGACTTCAAGACACACTAACTACTAGCCAACCTCCTACTCCTACTTCTCTCCAAGTTGCTCTTCGTCACCACCAAGATCCTAACAACGTCGCTAATGATCACCTAAAAAGATGTGGTGACCCACGAGGTGAGACCAACATCACAATGAGAGATATAACTATCAACAATGGCTATTGATTACAACAGGTATACCATTGAGCAGATTAAGCTCATTAAATAGATTAAACAAATAATATTATAACAAACATGATTAATAAAATATGTAGAGGAATAAATAAAGCTATCACCATTTAAACAGTTGATTTCTCTTACCACATTTTATAATAACTAAGCAGTATAAGAACAAGGCAAGGATTATCACCCAATGTGAATCGTGTTCAACCCTAAGCAGATATACTACATGACTAGATTACATATTTTGTTAAGCCCTGAGATTTTGAGGTATACCACGTACTCCAATTTGACCACTGCTAAGTAAAAATTAATTCTATACAAGATTTAGGAGAGATGGAATCCTAATATCTCATCCTCCCTTAGTCAATACAAGTCAGCTACAATGACATATATAGTCCACCTGTAAAACTACATTATCCGCCCTTGGTATATAGGACATGACACTAGTAATCCGGGTATGCAAACCCTATCATCTGAGGTACAATTGTAATTGTCCCCAGAACATCACATATATGGAATCGTAATTATTTGAGATACGACCTTGACGTTCTCCTTCCGAGGTAGACCACAACCATCATAAAAAACATGCATATACTCAATGGTATGCCACTCCGAGCTTCCATTAGAGGAATACTCATTTCACCATCCAACAAGTCCTGACACTAGAATGGGTCTACAACATAGGGCACTACATGATTAGGGTTTTACTTGATTAGTTAATGCCAATTGGGTGAGTTGAAACAAAATCATTCAAGTTACATATAAATCCTAAAAGAATTCTACAAAAACATGGTTATGTTATAACTCCAGAAGATATAAAATGTATGAAATATAAACTTATCACATACTCATAAGATACCAATCCTTGTCACGTCATGAAGAGGATAACACCTCAACCATGTCCAAAGGTCATTAAGACCATTACATCATACCCTATAAGAGAATCATTATCTTTCCATGCCTCACCAAAGGCTCATAAACCATCACCATACATGTGGCATATAAGTTTGACATAACATTGCATTTAAGAGTAGAGTAGGATTACAAAAAATTGAGAGAGTATTGCTCATCAAACCAGTCATACAAGGAAGCTAAGTATGATTAACCATCATCACTCACTAGCATTAGGGTTAGGTCTAACAAGAATAGGTTGAGTTACATGTTACCAATCAACACCTTAAGTAGTCATCGGTTTTCATACAACCAAGACTCTTGAATCATACTCATAGGATTAGAAGAACCATCTATCATAGGTTAGGAAAACTTAGCGACCATAGAGTCAGAACTCTTGGTGACCACTAGGGTCAAAAACATCTTGGTGACCACTAGGGTTAGCCATCTTGGTAACCATTAGGGTTGGAAACATCTTGGTAACCACTAGGGTTAGGTACCTTGATGACCTCTAGGGTTAGGGTTCTCACTGACCACTAAGGTTAGGAAACTTTGGTGACTGCTAGGAATCAGAAAAGTTGCGATCACCAAAAACTTATCGACTAAACATGGAGTCAAAATCTTGGCGACCCACAAGAGTTAAAAATCCTCAGTGACCAACAAGAGTTCAAAATTCTTTGCGGCCATCTTGAGGTTTAAAACTTGGTGATCACCTTGACTAAAATCTCATCGACCATATAAAATCAAATCTTAGTGACCACATAAGAGAAAAAATCTCATCGACCATATAGAATCAAATCATAGTGACCACATAAGATCGAAAATCTCGTGGACCATATAGAGTCAAATCTTGGAGACCACATAAGATCAAAAATCTCGTCGACCATATAGAATCAAATCTTGGTGACCACATAAGATCAAAAATCTCATCGACCATATAGAATCCAATCTTGGTGACCACATAAGATAAAAAATCTCATTGACCATATAGAATCAAATCTTGGCGATCACATAAGATCAAAAATTTCATCAAAAATATAGAATCAATTCTTGGAAACCACGTAAGATCAACCACATATGAAAGGTCTAACTATATTCAAAGAAGAAACATGCACTGGGTTTAGTGGTACAACAAGAAGAATTATCTACTCAAGATTTACCATCTAATCTCAACCCTAGGCAAGGGAAAAATATCTCTACTTAGAACTACTTTTTGGATCAAGATCATGCACATGCAAGATAAGAGTAAGCAATAATCATGGAGAAAGTTATATAACTCACCTTAGAGATGATGAAGAATCTCCAAACAATAAGGTTGATTGAGGAACGAAGGTAGAAAACCCTTAGCTTCAACACTCCCCTCAGTTAAGCTAGCTCCTTCTATAAAAAGAAAGCAAATCCTAGGTTAAGGAAGCAAGAAAGGGGTGTTCTTCAATCTCTAGCACAAACTCCACCATGGATATGACCAAGAATAAGAGTGAAGAAGGTAGGAAAACAAGGAAAAAGAAGGATATCATACTTAATTAGTCCAATAACAAGCTAAGGAAGCTATACAAGCTTAGAGAGTGGGTAGATCCAAACCTTAGGTGCACATGCAAAGTAAATTGACCAAGCTTGTCCTTCCTTGGTTCCTCCTTCTCCACCAAGCAAGGGGGATGAGCTCCAAGCAGCAAATAAATAGAGAGAGAGAGAGAGCTAGGTTTGTAAAGAATTCATTTTCATGCAAGGAGGGAGGTATATATAATGCTTTGGGAGAGAGAGAAAGGAAGGGGGAGGTGTCAAGCCATGCATGCCAACTGTCTAAGGTCAAAACATCTTGTCCAAGCAATCATATCATCCATGCAACCAGGTGGACTATGTTATTCTAAACCCAACAGATACAACAAGAAAATTTGGTGACGAAGAGGATAAAAAAACCAATTGACCACCAAGGGTCAGAGAACTCAATGACCACCAAGAAACCTTGGCGACCAAGATGGTTAGAAAACTCATTGATCGCCAACCCTAGGAATGTTGGCAACCAAGATGAGTCAGAAGTCTCATCGATCGGCAAACCTAGATGGCTCAAGGAAACTTGGCAACTGCCAACATTGGTGGCTCAACACTCAATATCAACCATTGAGTTAGGGCCTCAAAGAGGGAAAACCCTAATCTCAACACAAGGCTAGATGTCATCACTCAAACCAAGGTGTAACATGGCACCCCAAAGCACAACTATATAAAGCATGGTGTGAAAAGATGTGAGGCACAAAAAACATGTGACAAATTGCAAGAAAACCCCTAGATATGGGTAAATTTTACAAAAGTCCAAAACAAGCACATCATAGGGTTTGATTAAGGTTCTAATCATACGATTATGATAAGCAAGCATGTTCAAACAAAAAGCAAGGTCACATGTCCTACAACCATAAACTTCTAACAAGGATTCCCCCCCCCCCACCAAAATCCTATGCAAACAAGGGCAAGCACTTCCTACACATCTCATCCTCCAACTCCCACATGGCTTCCTCCACACCACGCTGATGCCACAAAACCATAATTATGGATATATCCTTCTTCTTCATCTTCTTCACCCTTAAATCTATGATCAACACATGGCCCTCAACATATGACACATCCTCCTCCAACTCAACCTCCATTGGTTGTAAGGTTTGCTCTGTATCAGGATGACACTTCCTCAACATGGAGACATGGAAGATATTATGCAACCTATGCAACTCTGGCGCTAACTCCAACTTGTACGCCACCTTACCAACATGTGACCAGATAGGGTATGGTCCCATATATCTAGGAGCCAACTTACCCTTCTTACCAAACCTCAACACACCTTTCTGAGGGGAAACCTTAAGGTACACATGGGCTCCAACTTGGAACTCCAAAGATCTGTGGTGGTTATTGGCATACAAATTCTATTTGTCTCGGGTTGCCTTTGTCTACTGTTGTATCACGTTGATCTTCTCTTTAGTCTACTCCATTAGTTCAGGACTGACAAGTTGATACATACCTAAATCATACCAAAAAAGCATTGATCCACAACACCTCCCGTATAAAGCTTCATACAATGCCATATCTATACTCCTCTGGTAGCTATTGTTGTAGGCAAACTATATCAAACTCAGATGTAAATCCCAACTCTCAAGAGACTGCAAAACACATGCTCTCAATAGTTATTCTAAAATTTGAATGGTTCTCTCAAACTGGCCATCTGTTTGTGGATGAAAGGTTGTACTTAACCTCAATTGTATCCCCATAGCTGTATGCAGACGTTCCCAAAAGTGACTCATGAACTATGGACCTCTGTTAGATACTATAGTAATTGGAGTACTATGCAGCTGAACTGTCTCATCAACATACATATGCACCAACTTCCCCACTATACATGTCATCTTGACTAGGAGGAAGTGAGCTGACTTGGTCAGCTGGTCAACTATCACCAAAAAGGAATCATGACCTTTGTCCATCCTAAGAAGTCTAACCACAAATTCCATGGAAATATGATCTCATTTCCACTGCGGTAGTGACAAAGGTTGTAACATCCCTACATGTTTCTGATGTTCTGTATTGACGTGCTGACAAACTAGACTCTTAACAATGCACTATGAAACATCACACTTCAGACTAGGCCACCAATACAGATCCTTCATATTATGGTACATCTTGGTACTGCCAAGATGCATCACATACATTTAGGAATGATCCTACTCAAGTCCATCTTCCCCATTCCCTCAACATTGAGAACCACACTCCTGTTGTGAAAACAAACTGTCCCATCCTATGACTCATGAAAGACATCATACTTCTTGCTACCAAACTCTAACATGATATTCCATATCACAATATCCTTGTTCTGTGCATCTTTGATCTACTGTATCAAGGTAGGCTTCACCTGCACATAGGAAGAATCTTCCTCGGCTATCACAACTGTAACCAAACACATAGGAAGAATCTTCCTATCTCCTAGGAAAATCCAAGAGACATCTCCATCACCAAACGTCGTCGCCTTGGAACTATAGTCCAAAACAACCTTATACTTCTTCAAGGTATCCACTTGAGGTTCACATTGAATCCATGCATGTCAAGTGGTATAAGATCCACTTAAATGTTGTGTCCCGAGAAAGAAAGAATGCAAGATGGACACACCTCCCTCAACTCAATGGAACCAACTAAAGGGGTTTCTAGATAAAGGCTATCAAATTTATTAAAAAAGGTAGATAATAACTACTTATTACCTCTCTGGTGATAAAAGAGTGTGTCACACCCAGGTCAACCAAAGTAGGTAAAAAAGAAGAAGTAGATAAGTCAGAATTAAAAATTTCCATTTGACTTGTCACAACCCATGGATTGACCACTCCTTCAGCTGACGCACGTCATAAAATCTAGTTTTCTCCTATTGTCATCCACGTCCTCTGCTATCTGGTCCAGATGACCCCTCCTGTGACGCCTAACTGTGTCCTCTACCACCACCACTGCTATACTATTTCTGTTGCAATCCTTTCTAACTCTACTACCTCAACTATTATTTCACTTTCCCATCCGTCATAGGGTAAGTCCGCCTTATATACCCTACTTGCCCACACTTGCAACAAGTTCTCAAATCATATTGCAGCCTAGACAGCCATGTCACTGACACAGATGCTGCACTGCGTACTCCTATTGATGGAAAGCTATAACCTCTTCCCTTACTTGGAGACCACTATGACTGTACTTGTGGTCTTAGCTCAGAAAAAGTCAATCTTTATTGTGAATATGGTGACAAAAACCTTGGCTTCTTAAAGCCTCCAAATGAATGCCCTTGAAACTGAGTTGACCTCTTCTTAGCATTAGCTTCATGCTTCTCAATAGCAGACCTCTCGATCCTCCTTACAGGCTCCACAAAGGTTGAGAACCTCTCTCCGTTATCTAAAGTTGATGTTGTCGTAGACAACTCTGTGCTCATACCCTTCTCAAACCTCCATATTCTCTCCTTCACCATCTCTGCAACATGAGGGAAGAACCTCAAAAGCTCCATAAACTTAGCCCCATATTCGTAGAGTGACATCGAACCCTAACTGTAACACCCTACATTTTAATATATAACATAACTGAGCTGAAGAATCCATCTTGAGGGGGGATGTCACACTAAGGTTATCATTACACATAAATAATTCACCATTGAGATTCATACATTGTTCTTTGAATAAGAAACTATAACTGACTTCTATAAGATGTCTAAAATTCTATTCATTTCTAAACATGAAAAAACTAATCATGAAGGTAAACATTATAGATGATTGGATCACCTAATATGGATGGCACCCCACCAATTGTCTCTTCAAGGTCTTCTAGACCTTGCTTGCTCCTCTTCAATCCTTATTTGCTCCAAATCCTAGGGACATCGTGTCCCCAACCATGCAAAGGGGAAAATCAAGACATCAATAAACGTTACTGGCACTTTATGACATAAACACAATAACTATACTTGACATGCAAGAAAATTTGACATGAATTAACAATAACCATTATTGAATCATTATTAACATGAAGAATTGAAAAGTAAATGTATGCATCCCTCTGTGACACCTTCTTAGGTGCACATGATTTCTAGGAAAGCCCTTGATGCTAGGAAAACCCTTGGTGACTCCTTGAGGTCCATCATTTGGGAGAATATAAAGACTTATTAAATTCAAATTATCTTGATCATTAAAATTAACACAATCATTGAACTCTAACATGATGGGATTTCTCCCTCTTGAACTTGAACATTAATTTCATGAATCATTAATTATAATCTCAAATCTTAGTGAACATCATTACCATAAGACATACCATATAGAAATAATCAAGCAATTGATATAGTGAACATGATTAAAGTATTAAACTTGAAATAATAATGTCTACTTTACACTTAGCATGCAATCAACCATAAATACTTGCGTTCAGCAGCATGACCCATTTACCTTGGATCAAAGTAGATCCTAAGATGGTCTCTCTAATCTTGATCAAACCCTATGTCAAACCTTCCCTTGTCTTGATTAGGCTCTAAGTACCTGTACATGATTATTGAACATCATAAATCAATACCTTGTATTGATCCTAGGTTGAATTAGAGTGGATTAAGGTTTGTATGTTAGGGTTGGGCTCTCTGATCAACATCGTTGAATTAGGAAACTTGGTTGGATGATTGCTGTTTTAGGTCACATTAATCACATGTGATACATATTTAGGGTTTCATGACTCAAATTAGGATTTCTAATGAAACGTCAGAATAGGAAGGCAAAACATGGTTTGAAAATCTAAAAATCAGATTTCTTGTCAACAATTCTTTCTGGTGACTATTTATACATAATTTTATAACTAATAGATATTTGTTCTGGATTTTATTGTGCGAACCAATAAGAAATCATTAAATTATATGCGTGGCACCGATTGAACGAAAAATAAAATTGATGTAAAAGAAAGGGAAAGGACGGGAGAACCGTATGCTCATTACACACTAAATTGACATAGCGGGGGAAAAGCTGTCATTTAGTCATTCAAATCCAAATCAGGGATGTAAATCAAAGGTACATGGGAAATCTTGCAAATGCCCATACAAGATCGATTGTTCAATTAAACAAGCAGGGGCACAACGATCATTGACTGAACTGGTCTGCTCCTCCCTTGGCCATGGCAGAGGAAATCCTCTAGAGGTTCAACCTCCTATTGAAATTTGGGAAGACCAAACTATTCTCATGAAGTGAGGCTGTCAGCAAGTTTCCCACGATCCAACATAGTCAACAAGCCATCTAGAGGCTCTAGCTCGCACTGAAGTTCCCTCTCTACTACTTCTGCCATGATCGACAACAGTTGGGAGGAACAAAGTGGGAAGGAAAAACAAAGGTTAGTGATAATACTTCAAACAAAACCGCAAGAGATCATCAATCCTAACACAACAATCTCCATTGGGAAAGGACCATCATGGCCCTAGAGTAGGTTGCCGGAGCAACAAGAATAGAGGAGAAGGTGAAGGTTTACAAACCAAAGGGAAAAGGCAAGTACACGACCAACTAACAATCAGAGCACATCCCTTGGGATAAGCCACATGTGATGGTACAAAGTACATGGTCAGAGAGACTCTGGGGTGGCTGAGGCAACTAGCACTAATCACTGAGCTATAGGACCTAGTGTTTAGGAAAAACACAAGGCAAACTGGTGATGGGAAAGCAAAGGAGAGGTGTTAGGGATGCTCACTGTGTTTGTAATCAGACTGGGGTGGTCGGAGCAGCTGGGGCAAAGCCTGGGTCACCGGGGAGAAAGGAGGAGTAGGTGGGGGAATCTCGGAGTCCTAGCAATGAAATTTGGTTGAGGAGGAAGAGAAGGCGGTGGATGTGGGTGGATTATGATAGGTTAAATAGGTGTAACAAATTGAAATCCGTGTATAATATTAGTTTAGCCTTTTCCTTTCATTTCTATCCTTGATGTTGAATTAGTGGAAATTATAAAGGTTTGGTGTATATTTGTTCCTATATTTGACATTATAGGGATTTATGTACAAATATCTCAATAAAAGTTTATAAAAGGGTTTATTTTACAAAATATCCATTTAAGAGGGATAAGGAGCAAATAAAGTCGAACTAGAAGTTTCTATGGCCTTCTTGTATAAGAAAAAGAAAAGAAAATACTAAGACTAAGAAAATGTGACATTAAATGAAATAATTTTTCAAATAAGTGAAAAAGAGTAAATTGCCTAAAATATATAAAAGGGGAACTCAAAAGATAATTCTAAGTCCAAATTCACTTTCTTTGAGTACAAGTTTTCTTGACTGATAAGTTTCACAACTTTTGGAAAAGTAGTAAGTATAATTGCATTAATTGAATGGGAAATAGGAGATATCTCAAAAATATAAAATAAAATAATTAATGAATCCAAAAGTATCAACCAATACCAAATTCGTGATCTACACATTAAAATATTCCTTTGGGTGTATTTTCACTCAATTTGAAGAATATTTGATTAAAAGGTGAGTTCAGGAGAGAGTGCATTGAACCTTCAAAATATTAAATAAATATACAAACAACTTCAACGTGTAAAATTAATGGCAGATTTGAATCCAAGACACTTAATGTGACTTATGGGTAAAGTTTCATCAAATTTGGAGAATCTTATAACCATTAATGATGAAAGAAAGAGAAAATAAGATTTGGTTTATAAAACAAAACAAAAGTTCTCAAAAGGCAAATCTATTTGCATATTCGGATTCCTCATATAAAAAAAAAGCCAGATGTCAATTTTCAAGTGATTTGGAGGATGTTTGTACCCTCAAACGAGGATAGATACAAAGAGAAATTAATGCATCCACACTATAATCCAATTTGGTTTAGGATTTCATTTAGTCTATCATGCATATTTTAATAAAAAATATTTTTGTATGTGTGATCCCGACTGTAGGATCTGCGATCCGACGACCCTCCATCATCGTCTAGCTCACAACTAGATAGGAAACATGAACAATTGGCACATGATTTTTGGATTTGAATTTCTCACTCTCTTATTCACCCCGTCTGAGATTTTTGTTCCATTCTATTTTAAAAATGATCATGCACCCATGCATACCTTACTTTAACCCTATTCAGAAATGCTTAATCTTGGGATCCAAGGTACCTCAGTCACCTTGGGAAAACCCTAGATTCACGCCCATATCTATAAATGGTACCCCCAAAACCTCCGTCTCCTATTACCCAACTCTCATATCCTCTTGATTTTCTCGTTGCTCGCGTGTGTGGATGACATGAAGCTTGCAATGAGTTTGGGTTTGTGGAGGCTAGGGTTGGCTTCTTGTGCCACCTTGATTCAATTGCTCACGCCAGAAAATTCACAATACTCTTCTTCTCCTTTCTCTGTTCTTACTTTCCCGATTTATCGTCCCATGTAGTTTTACCCAAATCTAGGTTGAGTTGCTCAAGAAAACATGGCATGAGTAGAGGAGGCAGAATCCTCTTGGTATTTTTACCACTTTGTCCTTCCTTGTTTGTTCTTTCTCTATTTTCTCGCTCAAAGTCACAATGGTCTTTTTGTCATCAGTTCCTTTGATTTGAGCGAGTCAAGGCCGCACCTTTGATTCGTGACTTGGACGGATATGATTGGGCCAAGTCAGTGGGTCGGGCCCCACTCTTCTCCTTTTCTCACGAATTTCATCACTTAAATGTATTTTCCTATTTTTAATTGGTCCATATTGGAAAAATCATATCTTTTTATTCCTTTGTCCAAAAATTAAAAATAAATATGTTTTAGAATAAAAAATGTAATCTTTTTAATAAAAATACTTTTGAGACTTGGTTTTGAGTTTTGTCGAAAGGTGTTTTCTAAAAATGATTTAATACATAAAAATCACCAAAAATACACTTTAATCATCATAACTCCAAAATTGACAAAATTGTACATTTTATTAATCAGAACCTAATAAGATCAATGGTGATAATTTCAGAGTCTAAATCGAGGTTTTGTTCAAAAATTCCAAAAGTTAGGGTTTCTTTACCTTAATGCATACAAAAAATCCTAATATATGATTATACATTGAAAATAGGAAAAGTGGACCTTCGACTCAATTAAAGTGGTGAAAGTGAGTAATTGAATTAATTAAGAGAGGTATGTGAATCCTAATGAAAGTGAGTAATTGAATTCATTAAGAGAGGTATGTGCATCCTTAGACCTTAGTCGGGAATATTTGCAAACCTAACCTAATTTCCCTAATGAGGCACTTTATTAAATCCTAATCTCTCTTTTGTTATTTCCTTTGCTATATTTGCCTCAAAAATCAATTTTGTTATCTATTTCTTGGATTTTGTACCCCACTGCCATGTTACTATTATTTGATGCTTATACTAGCCATATTTCTTTAGCATGTTGATTTTATTAGACTATTTAACTAGTGTAGTGGTACTTTTGTACAACCACCCATAGATAGGGCATGTGTAAATTTTCCCAAGGGAATGTGTTGCTCTCCCTAATATAAAATATTTTATAGGTGACTAGAATGTGTTACTCTCCCTCACATATTTGGTTGAGGTTCGGTAGGTGCCTCATCCCTACTTAGTAGTTAAGGTAGTCAATATTAATCATGCATGCAAATATTTTACTATTTTTCTTGTTATGGCAAGCATCAATTTGATTATGCCTTATATTTTTGACCATCTTCATCTTATGATGAAATCTTAGCCTTACTTTTCACGTTATTTCTTATCTTTTGTACTTGTTCAATATTTTGACACATACATTGCTTATCTCTTTTGTTGGGTTCTTTCCCAGCCACCCAGTGTTTGATCAAGGTGTTGAACAAGGCCAAGGAGATCAAGTTCAGGAGTAGATATCAATTTTGATGTAAAGGAAGACTAGGTTGCTTATTGCTAGATCCCAATAGTTTGTTTTAAGTTTTTCCTTTTCAAGAAACTCATGTAGTGAACTGATTTCAAAAAACAATGTAATAAATTCATTTCCTCTATTCTATTATTGACATTTTACATGTATTTGAATGATGCTTATTTACTTGGATTATTATACATGCATCCCACAATGTCTATTATTTTTGGAAAAATGTGGATGTTTTGTATTTCCTAAAATTTTTAGTAAGGAGGTGATCTCGCCTCTGTACAACATGGTATTAGAGCCTATTGGGCAACTACTAGGGCATAAGTTGAAAGCAAGGGTGTCTAGAAAGGATCAGGGTTTGGGGTCTGGTAAGATTTTCCTTCACACCACTAGGTTGGTTTATGAGGACTCCCAGATCTGTATAATACCTACCTAGCCTGTGCTAATATTGACTGTCTGATATAGTATGACTAGAGGAAATATTAGCCTTAGATATCCTTGTCGTATACTCCTGGTTATCTTATGTTATACCCTTATCTTTCAGGAAGGGAGATTTGTTTGGAAACATGAACAAATCCTCTTCAGGAGCCTCCTCTGGCAACACCGACATCTGGGATACTTTGGTGACTCCCTTAAAAACTGGAACGATTCTAACTGCCCATGTGGGAACACCTCTTCTGACCCTTGAACAAGAGCTGACCATGTTGCACCAGCTGCTCTCGACCACCCTGATGGGGCAACTCTCCAATGCTACAACTGTGACAGTTAAGTCAAAAGAATTCACCCATACATACATCATCAAGATGCAACCACCCTACTTCAAGGGCGAGAGTGAGAAAAACATGGTGGATAAGGCTGACGACTGGGTGTTGGCCTTGGAGCGTACCATTGAGGGCATGGGGTGTCCTCCTCACTAGAAGGTTCACTTTGCAACATATATGTTGGATGGGCCAACATGGGTCTGGTGGATGGGTATGGCTCATACCCGTGATACTTCAACTATGACCTGGGAGAAGTTCCTCAAGTTTTTCTATGAGAAGTACATCTACCATGCCTATCTGAAGAGGAAGGAAGCAAAGATCTATAGTTAGTGACAAGGAAGAATGAGCGTCTCTGAGTACGTGCAACGTTTCCTCCTCTTGGAGCACTATGTCATGGATCTTGAAACTGAAAAAAGATCAACCCTATTCCTAGAGGGTTTAAGCTACAGTGTTGGGTGTTAACTTGTTCCCAGACTACCTTTAACATTTAAACGAATGGTAGATAAGGCTTTGGTGATAGAGTCCTACCCCGGGTTCCATTCTTTTGGGAACAACAACAACAACAAAAGGAAGAATGCATGTGGAAACGAAGGGCATGACAAGTGCAACCATTGCTCCCGTACTCACCCGCCAGGAATATGCCCTATTGGCAACGGTCAACCCCATAGAGATGATAGACCTGCACCCATCTGCCATGAGTGTGGACAATCTGGACATATCTAACCTAACTATCCAAATCTATAGAGAGGACAAGACCCATCTCAATAACCTACTCATCATCCTACTCAACAGCCGCAATAGTGACATAATCCACCTCCCAGAAACAACAACAATAAGAACCGACAAGGCCGTCAACCACCTGTGGAAAGGTGGAATGGTAGGGTGTTTTATCTTAATACTGAAGAATCTGAAGAAGCTAATGAAGTCATTGAAGGTACTTTACATCTTAATATGCATCCTGTTAAAGCACTCTTTGATTCTGGTTCATCAAATACATTCATATCAACTGAGCTTGCTGCCATGTTAGAGATAGAATCAAAATATATGGGTCATGTGTTAGATGTTAAAACCCCTAGTGGTAGGATCTTCTCTTATTATCTCAAACTCCCAACCTTGGACCTTTGTATCTTTGGGAGGATGTTTCCCTCAGATTTCATCTTGCTTGACATGACTTCCTTTGATGTTATCCTGGGGATGGATTGGTTGAAGAGGTATAAGGTAGTTTTGTTCTATGAAGAATCAAAGGTTAGTTTGTTACATCTTGATGAGGGAAGGATGTGTGTCAAGGGTAGGAAGGATCAATAGTTTATCATCTCTGATATCAAAGCTAAAAAGCTTATCTCACAAGGGTGTAGAGTATTTTTAGCTTCTATCATCCTTGATGCCACACCTCCTGCTCTCGATCATATAGAGGTTGTGAAGGACTTCCCTGATGTCTTTCTAGAAGAGTTTCCTGGATTACCCCAAACTCGTGAGGTGGAGTTTTTCATCGAGCTCGCACCAGGAACTTTGCCAATCTTGAAGCTGCCTTATTGCTTGGCCCCTGCAGAACTCGTCGAGCTTAAGAAGCAGTTTCAGGAGCTTCTCGACATGGGCTTTGTGCACCCTAGTATTTCACCTTAGGGAGCCCCTATCTTTTTCATGAAGAAGAAGGATGGTTGATTGCATATGGGCATGGATTATTGTATGCTTAATCAAGTGATGATAAAGAACCGTTATCCTTTGCCTCACATTGATGACCTATTCGACCAGCTAAAGTCAGCCACTGTGTTCTGAAAGATGGATTAGCAAAGTGGCTACTACCAGATGCGAGTGAAAGATGAAGATGTCCCAAAGATAGCTTTCAGAACACATTATGGGCATTATGAGTTTCTATCACGCCTTTCAGCTTGACTAATGCCCCTGCTACTTTCATGGACTTGATGAATTGAGTGTTTTGTCCTTACCTCGATCGGTTCATTATGGTGTTCATCGATGATGTTTTGGTCTACTTTAAGTCTAAAGAATAACATTGTAAACATCTATGAATCGTGTTGAACATGCTGAGAGAAAATCAACTATATGCTAAATTCTCAAAATGTGAGTTCAGGATAAAAGAAGTGATGTTTCTGGGTCATGTGATTTCTACTGGACATATTGTTGTTGATCCTGCAAAGGTAGAAGCTGTGACCAAGTGGAAAGCTATGAAGACTCCATCTGAGATCTGTAGTTTCCTTGGTTTAACAAGTTATTAACGAAGGTTTATCAAGAGTTTTTCCTAGTTAGCCCTCCCTCTAACAAAGTTGATACGAAAAGAAGTCAACTTTGTGTGGACACCAGAATGTGAGGCTAATTTTCAGAAGTTGAAAGAATGTTTGACATCTGCTCCTGTTCTTGTGTTACCTGTTGAAGGAAAACCCTATATCATTTTCACTGACGCTTCAAAGAAAGGATTAGGGTGTGTCTTGATCTAAGAAGATCAGGTGATCACCTATGCTTCACACCATTTGAAACCTAATGAAGAGAACTGGCCTACACATGATTTAGATCTAGAAACTATCGTGCATGCTTTAAAATTTTGGCGACACCATATGTATGGAGTGAAGTTTGAAGTCTTCTCAGATCATAAAATCATGAGGTATTTTATGACACAGAAGGATCTGAATCCAAGACAACAAAGATGGATGGAGTATCTCAAGGGCTACGATTTTACTATAACTTATCATCCCGATAAAGCAAACATAGTTGCTGATGCTTTAAGTTGGAAGAAGGATGTTGTATGTGCTTCCATAAATCTGGAGTATTTTTCCTTTTGGCAATCGCAACTTTATGATAAAGAAGATGCTGAGAACGTGTGTGTTCACATGGCTAGTTTTTCCATTACACCATCTTGGATCTTGGAAGTTGTTGCTATACAACTAGATAGTTCTGAGCTTGTTGAGATGAAGGCCTTAGCTGAGAAGCCACAATCTGACTTTTCAGTTGGAGTGGATGGTGCTGTTTATTTTTGATAAAGGCTATGGATACCTGAAGTTGGGAACCTGTGAAAGAAGGTTTTAATAAAAGCCCATGGGTCTAAGTACACTATACACCCTGGTACTACCAAGATGTACAAGGACCTACAATGAAGCTTTTGGTGGAAGAACATGTAGAAGGATATCACTCTGTTTGTTGCAAAGTGTTTGACTTGTCAAAATGACTTGGTAGTCTTCTGCACCCACTTGAAATTCTAGAATGGAAATGGGAGAAGATTACTATGGACTTCGTCACTGGTTTCCCTAAGCTTGGAAAGGTAATGATGTAGTGTGGGTAGTGGTTGATTGACTTACCAAGTCTTCCCACTTTTTGTTGTTCAAGCCCACTTACAAGGTTGATGATATGGCTCAGTTGTATGTGAATTGGATCATTCGTCTGCATGAAGTTCCTAAAGTGATAGTATCATATCGTTACCTGAAGATTGCCTCTCATTTGTGGAGTCAGATTCAGGAAGAAATGGGAACTGACTTACGTTTTAGTATGGCTTATCATCTACAAACAGACGGTCAATCTAAAAGAACGATGCAAATTCTGGAAGATTTGCTTTGTGCATGTGTTATGGATTGGGGAGGTACATGGAATAAGTATCTTCCATTGTTTGAGTTTGCTTACAACAGTAGCTACCAAGCTAGTATTGGTATGCCACCTTATGAAGCTTTATATGGAAGACCTTGACGTTCTCCGTTACACTGGGATGATGTGGGAGAATGTGCTTTGGTGAAGACTGATGATATGGAAATGATGACAGAGAAGGTTTAGTTGATCAAGAAGTGTATGAAAGTTTCATAAGATCGATAGAAGATGTATGCAGATAAGAAGAGGTCTGATGTGAGTTTCCTAGTAGGTGACCATGCCTTCTTGAAGATCAAGCCTATACGTTCCATTGCAAGATCTAAAGTTTAAGGCAAGCTTAGTCCCCACTATGTTGGATCATTTGAGATCTTGGATAAGGTTGGAGACTTTGCATACCTTTTAGCTCCTCCTCCTACCTATGACAAGATCCATAATGTGTTTCATGTCTCTATGCTAAGAAAGTATGTGAAAGACCCTTCTCATGTACTCACAATCGAACCTTTAGAGATTCAAGCAAATATGACTTATGAGGAGTTACCTATGAAGATTCTTGACTCCCGATTTAAGCAATTGAAGAACAAGGAGATTAAGTTGGTGAAAGTCTTATGGCATTATCATGGTTTGGAAGAAACTACTTGGGAGCTTAGAGATGAGATGTTGCGTACTCACCCTTCTCTTTTTGTATGAAATTTTGAGGATGAAATCCTTGTTAACGGGTGGAGTGTTGTAATGAATTGAAATCCATGTATAATCTTAGTTTATCCTTTTCCTACACTTTTTCTATCATTTCTGTCCTTGATATTGAACTAATGGAAATTATAAAGGTCTGGTGTACATTTGTTCCATGTATTTGACATTATAAGGATTTATGCACAAATACCTCAGTAAAAGTTTATAAAAGGGTTTATTTTGCAAAATATCCACTTCAGAGGGATAAGGAGAAAATAAAATAGAACTATAAGTTTCTATGGCCTTCTTGTATAAGAAAAAGAAAAGAAAATCCTAAAACTAAGATAATGTGACATTAAATGAGTTAATTTTTCAATTAAGTGAAAAAGAGTAAATTGCCTAAAATCTATAAAAGGGGAACTCAAAAGATAATTCTAAGTCCAACTTCATTTTCTTTGAGTACAAGTTTGCTTGAGTGATAAGTTTCCCAACTTTTGGTAAAGTAGTAAGTATAATTGCATTAATTGAATGGAAAAATAGGAGATCACTCAAAAAAATCATTAATGACTCCAAAAGTAACAAATAATACAAAATTCATGATCTACACATTAAAATATGTCTTTGGGTGAATTTTCATTCAATTTGAAGAATATTTGATTAAAAGGTGAATTTAGGAGAGAGAAAGTGTGTAGAACCTTCAAAATATTAAATAAATGTAAAAACAACTGCAACATGTAAAATTGATGGCAAATTTGTACCCAAGGAACTTAATATGACTTGTTGGTGAAGTTTCATCACATTTGGAGAATCTTATAACCATTAATGATGGAAGAAAGGGAAAATAAGATTTGCTTTATTTAACAAAACAAAAGTTCTCAAAAGGCAAATCTAATTACATTTTTAGATTCCTCATATCAAAATAGGCCATGTATCAATTTTCAAGGGATTTGGAGCATGTTAGCACCCTCAAACGAGGAGAGAGAAAAAGAGGTATTAATGCATCCACACTATAGTCCAATTCAGTTTAGGATTTCATTTAACCTGTCACATAGATTTTAATCAAAATTATTTTTGCAAGCATGATCCTGACTGTTGGATCCACGATCTGATGGCCCTCCATCATCATCTAGCTCGTGACTAGATAGGAAATAGGAACAGTTGGCACACAGTTTTTAGATTTAAATTTCTCTCTCTCTGATCCACCTCTGTCTGATATTTTTGTTCCATTGTGTTCTAAAAATGATCACACGCCCATGCATACCTTACTTTAACCCTATGGTTGTGTATTTCAGAAGTGCCTAATCTTGGGCTCTAAGGTACCTCAGTCACTTTGGGAAAACCCTAGATACATGCCCATATCTATAAATGGTACCCCCAAAACCTTCGTCTCCTCTGACCCAACTTCCTCTCCTATTGATTTTGTCATTGCTAGTGTGTGTGGATGATAGGTTTCTTGGAATGAGTTCAGGTCTACAGCAGCTAGGGTTGGCTTCTTGTGCCACCTTGGTTTGATTTCTCACGCCAGCAAATTCGCGGTACTCTTCTTCTCCTTTCTCTGTTCTTTCTTTCCTTATTTATCGTCTCATGTAGTTTTGCCCAAATCTAGGCAGAGCTGCTAAAGCAGACATGTCGCGAGAAGAGGAGGAAGAATCATCTCGATAATTTTACCACTTTATCCTTCCTCGTTTGTTCTTTCTCTATTTTCTCGCTCGAGGTCAGAATGGTCTTTTCGCCACCAATTCCTTTGATTTGAGTGAGTCAAGGCCGTCCCTTTGACCCGTGACTTGGTCGGCACTGATTGGTCTAAGTCAGCAGGTCAAGCCCCACTCTTCTCCCTTTCTCGCAAATTTTGTCGCCTAAATGTTGATGTGGTCTATTATTGCATTAAAAAATTCACTCGGGGTTAAAATCCCAGAGTTTTTAACCAAAACCAGTGCAATAATACCACCCACAAGTAGACGGGTCTTATCGTAATATAGTTAAGGATCGAATCCCAAGGGACAACATTTTAAAGAATCATTGCTAGTCTAGTCTAGTTCAAGTAAGACTAATATTTAGAACAAAGGTTGATTTGAGTTTAACTAAACTAAGTGCAAGAAAAGTAAAGTACATGATTAAAGTTGAATCTAGATTAATGATGAAGATTGATGGGGTGGTCTCGGGTTTCACCACCATTATACATGCTAACATATCCAATCACAAACATCCAGGCAAGATCTAACTATCCAAATAGAGCTGCTGCAAACCCTCCATTAGGATGTTTAGGTTCGCGTAAGCATCACCTTAGGCATCAAATTTCTCATCGCCATCCGGATAATGTACTTACGGCTCTGAAGATACATATATCCAACTGAAGCTACGACCCTCCGTTATGATGTGTAGGCACTCAGAAGCGTCACCGTGGGCTAGATGGCTCGTCCCGTCATGGATCACACACTTACGACCTCAGGGAATCCCATCCAATTTCTCATCAGGGAGTCAACTATGTTAATCAACATTCAAATCCTACATATTGAAGTTCTCACAACATAGGAAAGAACAAGATAAATGCATGTAGGTGATCATTCTGCAAATACACATCGACAATTAACAACAAAATGAAAAGTTACATACATGCCATGGAATGTTCAATAAAAGGACATATAAGCATGGGCAGTGGGGCTAGTCCCCACACCCCAATGAAATGAAACTACTCGCTCATGATGCAAGGAACAAAAAGAATAAGAGAGAGGGAAGATTCTACCATGAGCACGATGCAGAAGATGGTCACAGCTTAGTGAAGATATGGTCTTCTACACCATGTCAGAGCAGATCTAGATGAGGAGTGAGGGACACCGTGGCATACAGGGCATACCTTCTCTCGCCACCTTCCTTCTCTTCTCTTCGTTCTTGCTCTTAGTAGGAGGAGCAATCTTTGGATGTGTATGTAGCGTGGATGCACGTAGATGTATCATGGAGAAGAGTGATGGATCATGATCCCTTTCCAGGGGTCAGGCCTATGTTCAGGCATCATGGTGGCATCTCAGATCCAATCCCTTGGGAGGCAGGTGTGCGTTCATATTTATAGAGCTGGCGGGAGGCTGGACTCTTTGGTCTTGAATAGTCTTGGATTGCTAGGACTCTTTTCACGGTTTTGGTTTGGAAAACAAATTAGCAGCTCACGGTTTTGAAACCAATAGACATCCTCATGGTCTTAAGACTGTGAGGGTCTTCACGATCCTGAAACCGATTGTGCACTTCTCACGGTCTTGAGCATTGATGCCCTCCTCACGGTTTGGTCACCTCTCGATCGCCATTCTCTATCCACACGGTCTCAAGACTGAATAGCCATCATGCGGTCTCGAGACCGCTTGGGAGACTCTGCGGTGCAAACTGGTTAGGTGGATGTCGTCGTAGGTCTTCACATGAGGATGTAGGTCATGGAGGTGGAGTCACAACATGGAGGCGGAGGGTGACATAGGTGCGTCGACGGATGCAGGGATGCAGACGGTCACAAAGGTGAGAAGGATGAGTCCTCACAATTTGAGGACCGCTAGGGCTCCTCGCGGTTTCAGGACCGCTAGGGTCCTCGCGGTTTGGGATCGTGAAGCCATCTCATGGTCTTGGGACAGGAGAGTGTGGAGGCCAACAGGGAAGAATGCTCGCGGTCTGTAGCAGTGTCACAGGGTCTTGAGATCGCTAGGGACAAAATTCAGCTTGGAGAAAACCCGCGAGGGCAGATGGGTGTCGTTGTGGTGCAGGGTGAGCAGTGCATGTAGGTGACGAGATGGAAGAAGATGAGGTCATCGGTGGTGGTTGGTCGAAGAGGAAGGTCGATATTGCTCCTTGTGATCTTGGGATTGTGAGGGCTCTCACGGTCTTGAGACTGTGAGGGCTCACATAATCTTGAGACCGTGAGAGGGGTTGAGGGTGAAAAACCATGGGGAGGAGATCATGTGAGGGAAATGAGAGGATCAAGGCCAAGGTTGGTTGTTGATCCTTGATGAGATGGTGTTATAAGATGCACAGTCTTGGGCCAAGACCGCATGGGAAAAACTGCTAGGGTCCCGTTAGGGTCAAGTGGTGGTGGTTGTTGGTGGAGAGGAAAATGTCGATGAAGGTGGAGGTGGAAGGTCAAACACACCAAGGTGATGGTGGTTATATAGGAAGGTGAAGTAGATGAAGGGTGTTGATGAAGGTGGATCCAGATGAGGATTCAAAATCATCATGACTTGCATGAAATCAATACATACCTTAGTAAATAGGCTTGATGATTCAACCAATTAAGCAAAATTGCATATTGTAAGATTTAGGAGTTGAAATCGAATGTATTGAGTCGAATTGGGCCCAAGATGGCGACTAAAATCATGGTGAAAATGGATTCATCAAAACACCCCAAACTTAAACATTGCTCGTCCTCGAGTAACACAAAATCTGAAATAGTCGCCAAATGAATACTTTCAACTCGTGTGATTGACTCATCTTCACATCACGATTGTTTCCTTTCTTCTTACTATGACTAAGCATCTCAACTTCCTGAGATCACTGAACACATCTTACCATATCTTCGTTCCTGAGTTTGTTTTGCAACATCACTTCCTCCTCACTTTTCCAACAACAAGCATTTCTAAGAGTTTCATAAGAGTTGAGAGATACCCGAAGAACCACAAGTGTGCACCTGAACTAACACCAGTGTTTTTCAGGATAGGGGAGGCATTCATTGTACCTTTAGGTGGAAAAGGGAGTGAAGGGTGGTATGGAAGGAAGTTGTATATCTCTTCTCTATTCAAATCAAGATTTATTATATGGTTGCAATTACATTTATTACATTTTTGTGTGTGTGAATCTCTCCTCTATTCGACGAGATTGCATTTTTGTGTGCACATTGGCATCTTTTCTTGGTGGTACACCCCTATAGAGAGGGGTATGGAAGAAGCGGATATAGAGAGAGGTGGCGTGCCACCCCGAACTTAGGGTTTGGCACTATTTTGGCTGTTTTTGTTTCTTTTTTGATGGATGAAGGGGTAAGAAGATGATAGAAGAAATGTAGAAGAAAGTTCAGATCAGAATGCAACTTGATTTACAATTCAGTGCACCAGGTCATTCTCTTTATCGTACTTAGCTCAAATAATGACTTGATGAGGATCTGGTGGAGATTCCATGCTATTGTTCCACTAGTCAGTTAGGAAGCACGACGTGTTTGATCCCTATTAGTTCGATAGAAACTTGCCATTTTTGCAGAAAGATCATGATGTTAGGATTCATAAGCTTCACAAGATGATTTTAATCAATAGGCTAGTTTTTAGAAAATGGCCCTTTTGAGGATCTGCTTCAAATAAGGAGGGTATAATGATTCAAAATGCATAGAGAGAGAAACTAGCCAGTGAGTTAATGGCTTTTATAGAAATAGAATGCATCAAAACTTCATCAAGTTTCTATACAATTTCTTTGAAAACTTATTTTTTTTTAAATTTTGATAAAAAATGCAGTGATGAAATCTTAAGTCTGAAATAGATGGGTGTGGGTGGAAAGTGAAGTACATACCACCCACCCTCCACCCCGAACTTAGAAATTTTCTCATCCTGAGCAAACTCTAAATTCGTGATGGAGGGGAAAATTCATGCCAGTTGGACCACCAGATGTGGTTGCGTTCCAATCAGCACACGTCCTCCATCTAAAAATCTCAAAGATGAAGACTAGTAAGAACTTAAGATAGCATCATGTGATGCGATATCTATTTAGTGCAAAATTTACTCAAAAGTGAAAACAAAATTAAGGAAATTTTCTAATTCAAAACTAAAAGAAAAAACAAAATTATTGATCGGGTTGCCTCCCGACAAGCACCTTTGTTTTACGTCGATGGCTCGACGTGAATCCTTCAATTTTTTGGTGGATACGTTGGGTTGGTTAGATCCAATATTGCTTTGGTGCCTATGTCGGCTGAGGTGAAATATCTCTTCAAGCGTTGACCATTGGCCACAAATTCTCCTGACTATTCACTCCATAAAATGAAAGCACCATGCAGGTAGATTCTCTTGACAATGTAAGGTCCAGACCAGTGAGAATGGAGTTTCCCTAGGAATAACCTCAACTTGAGTTGAACAATAGAACTTGGTCTCCCACTTGAATGTCCTTTCTTTTTAGATGACCATCATGCCAAAGCTTCGTGCGTTCTTTGTAGATTCGTGCATTCTCATAAGCTATCATCTGGAGTTCATCCAGCTCTTGAAGTTGCAGAATCATGGCTTGGCCAGCTTTCTTCATGTCAAAATTTAGTTGTTTGATTTCCCACCATGATTTGTGTTCCAGTTCTACATGCAGGTGGCAAGACTTTCCACAGATCAATCGAAATGGTGTAGTTGCAAGAGGAGTCTTAAAAGCAGTTCGATAGGCCCTCAAGGCGTCATTGATTTTCACTGACTAATCTTTTCAGTTGTGTCCTACTGTTTTTTCCAAGATAACCTTGAGTTGACAGTTAGAAACCTCTACCTTCCCACTTGTCTGGGGATGCTAGGGTGAGGCTACCTTGTGTGTTACACCAAATTTCCTCAACAATGCCTCAAAGCTTCTTTCCATAAAATGAGAACCTCTGTCGGATATCACAGTGTCTGGGACTCCAAAACAGGGACAAATAATATCCTTGAACATTTTTATGACGGGTTTGGAATCACTAGTGATAGTTGGTATGGCCTCTACCCATTTCGAGACGTAATCCACCACCACTAGGATGTAGGAAAATCCATGTGAAGATGGGAATGGACCCATGTAGTCCACACCCCAAACATCAAAAATCTCGACTTCTTGACACAGTTTAAGCGGCATCTCATCTCTCTTCATAATGCTACATGTTCTCTGACATTTGTCACATGCTAGAACAAAGTTGTAGGAATCTTTGGATATGGTTGGCCAAAAGAAACCACATTGCAAAACCTTCAAAGCTATTTTCTTAGAACTCATATGACCTCCAACTAGGCCTGAGTGATTTTTCTCTAAAATGAGTTGGGCTTCTTCCTCAGCGATACAATGTCTATAGAGACATCAACACAAAGCTTGAAGAGGTATGGTTTATCCCAATGATATTGCTTCACATCATGCATGAATTTCTTCGATGCATTTTCGGTGCATTCAGGGTGGATGACACCAGCGATGAGGTAGTTCACATAGTCTGAGTACCAAGGGGTAGGTTCTGAAACTTTCATGAGTTGGTCATCTGGAAGAGAATCGTTAATCGGGATCTTCTCGGTTTCCAGAGTGTGGATACGACTGAGGTGGTCTGCCACAACATTCTCTGTACCTTTCTTATCTATTATCTCCAAATCAAATTCTTGCAAGAGGAGAATCCATCTGATCAACCTGGGATTTTCATCTTTCTTTGCTTGGAGGTAACAGATAGAGGCATGATCTATGTAGACAATGACTTTAAAACCAACGAGGTAGGATCTGAACTTGTCAAAGGCATACACAACTGCAAGGAGTTCCTTTTCAGTAGTTGCGTAGTTCCTCTGAGCTTCGTCGAGGGTCTTTGATGCATAGTAGATCACATAGTGTTTCTTTTCTATACATTGCCCTAAAACAACACCCACAGCGTAATCACTGGCATCACACATAATTTCAAATGGGTGATCCCAATTGGGAGCTCTGATGATGGGTGTTGTTGTAAGGGCATGCTTTAGGTTGTTGAAAATCTTGACACATTCTTCGTCAAAATGGAAATCAACGTCCTTTAGCAACAAATTCATCATCAGCTTGGTTATCTTGTAGAAATCCTTTATAAACCGTCCATAAAAGCCTGCATGACCAAGGAACGCGTGAACTTCTCTTACATTTGTTGGGATAGCGAGTTTGGAAATCACTTTGATTTTCAGTCTATCTACTTTGAATCCTCTACTTCTTACTCTATGGCCAAGGACAAGGCCTTCTTTTACCATAAAGTGACACTTCTCCCAGTTTAACACAAGATGTACTTCTTCACACTGTTTAAGGACAAGGGAGAGGTGCTTCAGGCACGAGTCATATGAATCCCCATATACAGAGAAATCATCCATAAACACTTCCATAATAGTTTCGGTTAGACCAGCAAATATAGATGCCATGCAGCGTTGGAAGGTTGCAGGCACATTACAAAGACCAAATGTCATTCTTCTAAAAGCGTATGTTCCAAATGGGTAAGTAAAAGTTGTTTTCTCTTAGTCATCTAGATGTATAGGTATTTGATAGAATCCAGAGTAACCATCAAGATAGCAGAAATATTCTTAGTGAGCCAACCGCTCTAAGACTTGGTCAAGAAAAGGCATCGGGAAATGATCCTTACATGTTGACTTGTTCAACTTCCTATAATCAATACACATCCTCCACTCGGTGACTGTTCGTGTGGGGATGATTCCATTGTCTTCATTCTTTATAACAGTAGTGCTACCTTTCTTTGGGACAACATGCACCAGACTTACCCATGGCGAGTTGGATATAGGATAGATGATCCCTGTAGTAAGAAATTTGATAACTTCATGGCAGACTACTTCTTTCATATTTGGATTTCGCTTTCTTTGATGTTCAACACTCAGCTTGTGGTCTTCTATCATGGGAATTTTTGCATGCAATGACCCCAGTGAGATCACACATCTTGTAGCCGATGGCTTTTCTTCTTTCCTTTAATTTTGTCAGGAGTTTATCTTCTTATTCTGTCATTAGATCTGAATTTATGATGACTGGGCAGACATTAAGGTCATCTAAAAGCACATACTTCAATCCCTCAGGTAGGGGTTTCATTTTAGGGGCTTCTGGTTTCTCGCACGGTTCTTCAATAACATTCACAACCTTGAGTTTCTCAAATTTGGCTTCAGGATCTTCTTCAACAGTGTCGAGGTGGAGAATACAATTCTTTACTTGTTCGTCAACGGAGTAATCAGTAGATGAGTTTGTCAGAGCCACTTCTAAAGGATCGCCTTGTTCATAATCCTCTTGTGTAAGGAGTGACATTTTCCCTATGCAATCGATTAGATAGGCTTCTTCTTGCATACTAGGTCTTCACATACTTTCAAAAACTTTGAACTCGAGAGTTTCTTTACCTAGTCTAAGGAGCAAGGTTCCTGCTTCGGCATCAATCAAAGCTCTTGCAGTGGCAAGGAAAGGACAAACAAAGATGAGAGGGTATCTGGCATCTTCTTTTATGTCCATGATGACAAAGTCACATGGAACATATGAGTATTTGCCTACCTTGACAGGGACATCTTCAATGATTTCTAAGGGGAGCATCATAGAGTTATCTGCAAGCTGTATGGTCATGTCAGTTGGGAGAACCTCAACAAATCCTAGACTTTTGTAAAGGTTAAGTGGCATGATGGAGATACTAGCACCAAGATCGGCCAATCCCTTCTTACATGAAGAGTCACTGATATGACAAGAGATCCCAAAAGATCTTGGATCTTTTTTCTTTTTTAACATTTTTCTCTGTATAATATATGAAGTGGTTGTTGCTAAGTTGACTGTCTTGTATTCTTCCTTTATATATTTTCTGGTGAGAAGTGACTCCAAATACTTCATCCAGGCTGGTATCTCGGCTAGTGCATCAAGGAAGGGTATATCAACATGAAGCTTTTTCATAGTTTCCTTGAATTTTTTAAAATGAGTATCAAGCTTGGTATGCTTTAAATGAGCAGGGAAAGGGGGACAAGGTTTGTACACTGGCACAACTAGCTTTGGTGTTTCTATTTCTGCAATAGTAGGTTTTTTAGAACTTTCCTTGTCTGTATTATCAACAGTTACTGCCCCTTTTGGTTGAGACTCAGATGTTGTAGAGTCTTGGACAATCACAAAGGTATCTTTGTCTGTAATAACCACAGGCGTCTTGACAGGAGGATCAAAATAGTCTTTTCCAGACCTGGTGGTGACAACCTTTAGTTGCTCTGGGTGCTTAGGATTGTTATCTGGTTGGCCAACGAAGGCTCCAATAGGTGGCTTCATGCTAGCTGCAAGTTGAGCTAGTTGAGATTCAATAGCCTTCTAATGGGCTTGCTGGTTAGCTATCATAGTCTGTTGTGACTGCAACATCTTCTCAATGGTGGACAACTTGTCATCAGGAGAGATAGGGGTGGCTTGTTTCTCTTGTTGTTGGTTATGGTAAGGGATTTGGTTGGGATTCTAGAACTGAGAAATGTTCTGGTAATTGTTGTAGTTCCTGTTCGAGAAGTTACCTCTAAAGTTTCCTTGATTTCTGAAGTTTTGTTGTTGGTTGTACTGGAATCCTGGCGGAACTCGTTGTTGGTTGTTTGAACCAAGTTGCTGGGAGTTTTCCGCTCCTGAAAGATTTCCATATTGAAAACTAGGATGGTTCTTGTTCTGATTCGGATTGTAATATCCTTGACCAGGGATGGTGTTGACAACATTAAGATTTTCCATTTGACCATTATCTCCTTGGCCATACACGTTGCTTAGAACAACATCATAGAGAACATTGTAGGCTAGCATAGAATGATCAGTGCCTTTACATGCTTCACAGAACATTGAAGCTGACTTGATCTGTTCTTGTTGTTGTGGGAGTGAGTGTCTTCTTTCATAGGCAGAAATAGATGATTCAAGATGGTCTTGCTTGGCAACTAGGAGCTTGAGGGTTTAGTGATAGACTTGTACTTAGGAATAGCTTCAGCCATTACTACCTTCATCACTCTTTTTCCTACAGATCTACCCCAATTAGCTTGATTTTCAGCTCTAAGGGTGACAACCTTCCATGCGCTGTCATAACTTTGGCGTATGGAGTTTCCTCTAGACGAGGAGTCTAAAAACTTCTTGATATCATCATCCACACCCCTATAAAAGATTTTGATGAGTTGATTCTTAGGAATGCCATGGTGTGGATACTTGCGTAGAAGCTCTTTGTATCTTTCCCATGCTTCAGTAAGGGATTCTCTAGGGACCCGAGTGAATTTAGTTATACGTCCCCTGATTTCATAGGTAAGAGAAGGAGGATAGTACTTCTCTAGAAAGACATTTTGAAGTTGTTCCCAAGTGGTGATGGGTTCGCATTGCAAGGAATTGTACCCACTTATAACTTTATCATCAAGTGAATACTTGAAGAGACGAAGTCGGATGGCATCGTCGGATACTCCATTTTGCTTTGTCGTAGCACATAAATCAATAAATCTCAGAAGGTGCTCCTGACTATCTTCTCCTTGCTTACCATAGAATGGGATGATTTGAAGCAAGGTGATCTAATGTGCCTAGATCTCAAAGTTTGAAGTGTTGATGGGAGGAGGTTGTACTGGGTGATGAACGTCAACAACTTTAGGGATTGAGAACTCCCTAAGGTCCTTCTGCAGTTCTGCTGCTACTTGTGCTGCTTGGATTTCTTCTTGAACTGTAGCTCTAGCTTCTTGCATAAGCCTATCTCCTTTAGCATTAAGGGCTTGAGCAACCCTTCAGGCTATTTGCTCCTCTTGAGCCATCCTTGCTTGGTTCTCTCTATTCCGACGATGAAAGGTTCTGTCTATCTCAGGATCAAAGCTAGCAGTGAGTCCAGAACTGTTCGAGCGGTGCATGCACTAGTCTTTGGGGGTACTTGGGATGGAAAAATCTTTCGAAAATGAGATGGATGGAGTAGAAATAAATTCAAGTGAATGATCGATTGTTTCAAAAGAAAAAGCAAAATCCTAGATTATCCTCAAAAGAATTAGATTTGACTAACTGATTCCGTTGCCCCCAGCAACGGCGCCAGAATTTGACGTGGTCTATTATCGCACTAACAAATTTATTCAGGGTTGAAATCCCAGAGTTTTTAACCAAAACCTATGCAATAATACCACCTGCAAGAAAACAAGTCTTATCGCAGTATAGTTAATGATCGAATCCCAAGGGAAAATGTTTTTAAGAATCATTGCTAGTCTAGTCTAGTTCAAGTAAGACTAATATTTAGAACAAATGTTGATTTGAGTTTAACTAAACTAAGTGCAAGAAAAGTAAAGTACATGATTAAAGTTGAATCTAGATTAATGATGAAGATTTCTGGGGTGGTCCCAGGTTTCACCACCACTACACATGCTAACATATCCAATCACAAACATCCAGGAAAGATCTAACTATCCAAATAGAGCTACTGCAAACCCTCCGTTAGGATGTTTAGGTTCGCGTAAGCATCACCTTAAGCATCTAATTTCTCATCGCCATTCGGATCACGTACTTACGGCTTCGAAGATACAAATATCCAACTGAAGTTGCGGCCCTCCGTTAGGATGTTTAGGTACTCAAAAGCATCACCGTGGTCTAGATGGCTCGTCCCCTCATGGATCACATACTTACAACCTCCGGGAATCACATTCGATTTCTCATTAGGGATTCAACTGCGTTAATCGACATTCAATCCTACATATTGAAGTTCTCACAACATAGGAAAGAACAAGATAAATGCAAGCAGGTGATCAATCCTAAAAACACATCGACGATTAACAACGAAATGAAAAGTTACATACATGCCATGGAATGTTTAACAAAAGTACATATAATCATGGGTAGCGGGGCTAGTCCTCACACCCCATTGAAATGAAACTACTCACTCATGATGCGAGGAACAAAAAGAACAAGAGAGAGGGAAGATTCCGCCATGAGCATGATGTAGAAGATGGTCACAGCTCGGTGAAGATACAATCTTCTACACCACGTCTGAGCAAATCTGGACGAGGAGTGAGGGACACCGTGGCAGACGGGGTAGACCTTCTCTCTCCACCTTCCTTCTCTTCTCTTCATTCTTGCTCACAGTAGGAGGAACAATCTTTGGATGTGTATGTAGCGTGGATGCACATAGATGGATCTTGGAGAAGAGTGATGGATCGAGATCCCTTTCTAGGGGTCGAACCTGTGTTCAGGAAGCCTGGTGGCGTCTCGGATCCGATCCCTTGGGAGGCAGGTGTGTGTCTGTATTTATAGAGTTGGCGGGAGGCTGGACTCTTCATTCTTGAACAGCCTTGGATCGCTAGGACTCTCTTCATAGTTTTGGTTTGGAAAATGAATTAGCGGCTAACGATTTAGAAATCGATAGACATCCTCACGGTCTTGAGACCGTGAGGGTCTTATTGATCCTGAAACTAATTGCGCACTTCCCACGGTCTTGAGCATCGATGCCCTCCTCACAGTTTGGTAGCCTCTCGATCGCCGTTCTCTATCCACACAGTCTCAAGACCGAATAGCCACAATGTAGTCTTGAGACTGCTTGGGAGACTCTACGGTGCAGACCGGTTGGGTGGATGTCGTCGTAGGTCTTCACGTGAGGATGCAGGTCATAAAGGTGGCGTTACAATGTGGAGATAGAGGGCGACGCAGTTGCGTCGACGACTGTAGGGATGTAGATGGTCACGAAGGTGAGAAGGATGAGTCCTCACGGTTTGAGAACCGCTAGGGCTCCTCGCGATTTGGGATCGTGAAGCCGTCTCACGGTCTTGGGACAGGAAAACATGGAGGCCAACAGGGAAGGATACTCACATTCTGTAGTAGGTGTCGCAGGGTCTTGAGACCGCTAGGGACAACGGCCAGCTTGGAGAAAACCTGCGAGGGCAGATGGGTGTCATTACGGTGCAGGGTGAGCGGTGCATGCAGGTGACGAGATGCAAGAAGACGGGGTCATTGGCAGTGGTTGGTCGGAGAGGAAGGTCGATGCTACTCCTTGCGATCTTGGGATTGTGTGGGCTCTCACTATCTTGAGACCATGAGGGCTCACGCGGTCTTGAGACCGTGAGAGGGGTTGAGGGTGCAAAACCGTGGGGAGGAGATCGTGTGAGGGAAATGAGAGGATCAAGGCTGAGGTTGGCCGTTGATCCTTGATCGAATGGTGTTAGAAGATGCAAAGTCTTGGGCCAAGACCGCATGGGCAAAACCGCTAGGGTCAAGTGGTGGTGGTTGCTGGTGGAGAGGAAACTGTCGATGAAGGTGGAGGTGGAAGGTCAAACACACCAAGGTGATGATGGTGGTTATATAGGAAGGTGAAGTAGATGAAGGGTGTTTATGAAGGTGGATCCAGATGAGGATTTGACATCATCGTGACCTGCATGAAATCGATACATACCTTAGTCAATAGGCTTGATGATTCAACCAATTAAGAAAAATTGCATATTGTAAGATTTAGGATATGAAATCGAATGTATTGAGTCGAATTGGGCCCAAGATGGTGACTGAAATCATGGTGAAAATGGATTCATCAAATGTATTTTCATAATTTTTTGATTGGTCTATATTGGAAAAATCATATCTTTTTATTCCTTTGTCCAAAAATTAAAAATAAATATGTTTTGGAATAAAAAATGTAATCTTTTTAATAAAAATACTTTCTAGGTTTGGTTTTGAATTTTGTCAAAAGATGTTTTCTAAAAATGATTTTAATACATAAAAATCACAAAGAATACACTTTAATCATCATAACTCCAAAATTGACAAAATTATATGTTTTCTTAATCAGGAGAACCTAATAAGATCAATGGTGATAATTTTAGAGTCTTAACTGAGGTTTTGTTCAAAAATTCCAAAAGTTAGGATTTCTTTACCTTAATGCATATGAAAAACCCTAATACATGATTATATATTGAAAATAGGAAAAGTGGACCTTGGACTCAATTAAAGTGGTGAAAGTGAGTAATTGAATTCATTAAGAGAGGTATGTGCATCCTTACTCCTTAGTTGATAATATTTGCAAACCTAACCTAATTTCCCTAATGAGGCACTTTATTGAATCCTAATCTCTCTTTTGATATTTCCTTTGCTATATTTGCCTCAAAAATGAATTTTGTTATCTATTTCTTGGATTTTGTACCCTACTACCATGTTACTATTATTTGATGCCTATACTTGCCATAGTTCTTTAGCATGTTGATTTTATAAGACTATTTAACTAGCGTAGTGGTACTTTTGTACAACCACCCATAGATAGGGCATGTGTAAATTCGCCCAAGGGAATGTGTTGCTATCCCCAATATAAAACATTTTATAGGTGACTGGAATGTGTTACTATCCCTTAGCTACTTGGTTGAGGTCTGGTAGGTGCCTCAACCCTACTTAGTTAAGGTAGTCAATACTAATCATGCATGCAATTCTTTTACTATTTTTCTTTTTATGGCAAGCATCTATTTGATTATGCCTCATACTTTTGACCGTCTTCATATTATGATGAAATATTAGCCTTACTTCCCATGTTATTTCTTATCTTTTGTACTTGTTCAATATTTTGACACATACATTGCTTCTACCTTTTGTAGGGTGCTTTCCCAATCACCCAGGGTTTGATCAAGGTGTTGAACAAGGCTAAGGAGAACAAGTTTAGGAGTAGATACAAATTTTGTTGTCAAGGATGACTAGGTTGGTTATTTCTAGATCCCAATAGTTTCTTTTCAGTTGTTCCTTTTCAAGAAACTCATGTATTGAACTGAGTTCAAAAATCAATGTAATAACTTAGTTTCCTTTCTGCTGCTAATGACATTTTACATGTATCTCGATCATGCTTATTTACTTGGATTATTATACATGTATCCCACAATGTCTATTATTTTTAGGAAAAGTCGATGTTTTGTATTTCCTTTAAATTTTAGTAAGGAGGTGATCTCACCTCTTTACAATAGGCATGAGGAGGGTTGCCTCAGCCTCTACAACTTGGGGTTGAGAGGGTGAAAAAGCCCTAGTTGGGTATTTCGTGCATAAGGCGAGATACGAGCCGAGTAAAAGCTCTCTAGAAATGTTGGAGCGAGGCATTTTCAACACAAAGAAACCTTGTGAAATGATGGAGTAAAGGGGGAGAACAGAGCAGAGATAGAAATCTGTGCCAATTGGGGCAGTTTTGTGGATTTAGCAGAGGTAGGAGATGGTCCATACACCCTTTGATCTTAATCAGATAGCTGGCAATGGGTGTGCAAAAAATAAAAGGTAGGCGCATGCGTGTGACATGGAAAATAACTAGACATTGGTTTAATACATTGCATTGAATGTAATCAAAATTAAATCTTTAGTCAAACTATATTCAAACTCGTTTAATTGATTTGAGGGACCAATTAAATCAATATGATACCAAATTTGGGCCACATGCCCAAAAAGAGGTCTAGATTCTTCCTATATCCTTGGATTTTTGTTTTGTCCATTGTATATCCATTAATACATTAAAAGCCATTATCTTAAATTATGTACATATAAGTTGAATAATGTGTAATATCATTTAATATTTGTTTCCTTTGACTTCAAAATGAGTACCTTCTCAATATTTAATTTATATCCCTTATGTGCTCTAATAATATCTTGGAAGAGAGAGAAAAAGGAAGGGGAACTACTATTTACCAATTTGAGTTAATTGAATCACATAATGTACATTTGAAGGAATAAAATATATTTGAGTCTCGTTTTAAGTTTTCTTATTCGATTTTCATATAAGAATTACCATTATTGGTCTTTTTACATTAATCCCCTCAAATATTGTTATTTAGGAAGAGCCCCATTCTAAATTTTAAATTATCATTGAAAATTGGGGTGTGACACTGACACAACTTCTCAAACTGAGTTGTCTTCTCATACAGATACATCTTCGGGAAGTAATGGCTCACGAACTCTCATTGAAACTCTTCCCAGCCTATCATAACTCATGATCTCTTCTCCTATATGGCCCACTAGTGGCAAACACTGCCCTTCAATAGATAAACAACATGCTTCACCTTGTCCTCATATGGGATGTTGAGGATCCTAAATGCCTTCTCAAGCTCTATCAGCCACATATCAACATCATACGAGTCTTCTATACCTGCATACTCGATATATCCAACATGCCACAACCTCTCAAATATTTTCCCAGAATCTTGAGATTCCACATTAGGGATGACTTCCCTAGCTTGGGGAATGGGCTCTCTATCCGCTATATGTGTAATCATCGCAATGAGCTATCCAAAAGTGGACTGAAAGGCAGAATTTGTCATGTATCTAGGGTCAAACTGAGACACTATGGACTATTCCAACCCCATCTCAAGCACTCTTCCATCATGTGGTGGCCTCGTACAGCACGAAAAATCTACTCTCCCCATGTGCTTCACGTTCTCCAAGCATATCTGCATAAGCATAATCTATGAATCGATATGTTGGATTACATAAGATCAAACACAAATCTAAGTCCTATATCCCTATGGACTCAAAAATCATAAAGCTATGATACTGACCAAGCTGTGACGCCCCATCACACTAAATGAGGTTACTCAAAACAAAAAAACATGTGATCAATCACTAATTAACAACATAACCAGAAAAGAGGGTAAATTAAGACTAACTTAAACATTACCATCATGTTTGAAGATATTTACATCGAGGTACAAGAACTTGCATATCAACACATACCATATCAGGTATTTACATGTATGTCCCACAGTCTCATGTACAACCTATATACAAAAGAGATGTTCCACATATACAAACATTGGCACATTGCCAAAAAAACTCAACTTGATGTACGTATCATCTATAAAATATCCCCTACCCAGACGTATGAGTACAAGGATGACTCTAGGACACACTAACTACTAGCCAACCTTATTCTCTTACTGCTTTCCAATCTTCTCTTCCTCACCACCATGATCTTGACAACGTCGTTGATGATCATCTAAAAAGATGTGATGACCCACAAGGTGAGACCAACATCCCAGTGAGAGATATAACTCTTAAAAATAGTTATTGATTACATCATGTATACAATTAAGAAAATCAAGCTCATTAAGCTGATTAAACAGATAATATTATACAAAATACACAGAGAAACAAATAAAGCTATCACCATTTAAACAATTTATTTCTCCTACCACATTTTATAACAATTAAGTAGTATAAGAACAAGGCAAGGGTTATCATCCAATGTCAATCGTTTTCAACCCTAAGAAGATATAGTACATGAATGGATTACGTCTTTTATTAAGCCCATAGGAGTTTAAGATATGCCACTCAGACTCCAAGTGACCATTCTAAGTCAAAATGAGTTTTGTACAAGATCTAGGACAACCATAATCCTAAGATCTCATCTTCCCTTGGTCAGTCAGAGTCAACCGCAACGACATATATAGTCCACCTGTAAAAGAACCTAGTCCACCATTAGTAGATAGGTCACGAAACTAGTAACTAGGGTATGCAAATCATCCAAGGTACAACGACAACTATCCACATAACATCACATTACTGAATCATAATCATATGAGATATGGCCTCGACCATTTGCCTGCCCAGGTATGACCACATCCATCCACAAAAACATGTATATACTCAACAATATACAACTCTGAGATTCCATTAGATGAATACTCATTTCACCATCCAGTAAGTCCTGGCACTGGAATGGATCTACGACATAGGGCACTAAATGATTAGGGTTTCACTTCATTAGTTAATGCCAATTGGGTGAGTTGAAATTACATCAATTAGGCTACATACAAACCCTAAAAGTATTCTACAAAAACATGGTTATATTAAACTCTAGAGGATATAAAATGTATCAAATATAAACTTATCATATCCTCAAAAGATACTGATCCTTGTCACATCATGAATAGGATAACACCTCAATTAGGGTATAGAACCATGCCCAAAGGTCATTAAGACCATGACATCATTCCCTGTAAGAACATCATTATATTGCCATGCCTCACCAAAGGCTCATAAAACCATCACCATACATGTGCATATACGTTTGACATAACATTGCATTTAAGATCTATGATGTTCATATGGCAAAAAATTTGGGACACAAAACATTGAGAAAGTATTGCTCATCATAGCAATCATACAAGGAAGCTAAGTATGATTAACCATCATCACTCACTAGCATTAGGGTTAGGTTTAACAAGAATAGGTTGAGTTACATGTTACCAATCAACACATTAGCTAACCATTGATTTCCATACAACCAAGACTCTTGACTCATACTCATAGGATCAGAAAAACCATCGATCATTGGTCAGTAAAATCATAGCGACCATAGAGTCAGAACTCTTGGTGACCACTAGGGCCAGAAACATTTTGCCGACCACTATGGTTAGGTGCCTTGATGACCACTAGGGATGGAAACATCTTGGAGACACTAGGGTTAGGTACCTTGGAGACCCCTAGGGTTAGGGTTCTCATTGACCACTAAGGTTAGGAAACTTTGTCGACTTCTAGGAAATAGAAAAGTTGACGACCACCTAAAACTAATCAACCAAACATGGAGTCAAAATCATGGCGACCCACAACAATTCAAAATCCTTGGCGACCAATAAGAGTTCAAAATTATTGGTGACCATCATTAGGTTCAAAACTTAGGGACAACCTTGAATAAAATCTCATCGACCATATAGAATAAAATCTTGGTGATCGCATAAGATCAAAAATCTCACCAAACATATAGAATCAAATCTTGGAGACCACATAAGATCAAAAATCTCATCGAACATATAGAATCAAATCTTGGCGACCACATAAGATCAGAAATCTCATCGACCATATATAATCAAATCGTAGTGACCACATAAGATCAAAAATATCATCGACCATATATAATCAAATCTTGGCGACCACATAAGATCAAAAATTTCATCGACCACATAGAATCAAATCTTGGCGACCACATAAGATAAAAAATTTCATCGACCATATATAATCAAATCTTGGCGACCGCTTAAGATCAAGCACATATGGAAGGTATAGGGTATACTATCTTCAAAGAAGAAACATGCACCAAGTTTATAGGTACAATAAGAAGAATTATCTTCTCAATATTTACCATCTAAGCTCAACCCTAGGCAAGGATAACATCTCTCTACTTAGAACTACTTTTGAGAGCAAGATCACGTAGATGCAAGATAAGAGTAAGCAATATAAATGGAGAAAGTTATATAACTCACCTTTGAGATGATGAAGAAGCTCCAAACAAAAAGGTAGCTTGAGGAAAGAAGGTAGAAAACCCTAGCTTGAGCACTCCACTCAGCCAAGCCAGATACTTCTACAAAAAGAAAGCAAAACCTAGGTCAAGGAAGCAAGAGAGAGGTATTCTTCAAGATCTAGCACAAACTCCATCATGGATCTAACCAAGAAGAAGAGAGAAGAAGGTGAAAACGAAGGAAAAGAGGGAGATATTACTTACTTAGGTCAAGAACAAACTAAGGAAGCTCCACAAGCTTAAAGAGAGGGTTTATTTGAACCCTAGATGCACATGCAAGGTGATTGGCCAAGCTTCTCCTTCCTTGGTTCCTCCTTCTCCACCAAGAAAGGGGGATGAGCTCCAAGCAAAAAAGAATAAGAGATATAGAGTATCTAGGTGTGTAAATAACCCATTTACATGCAAGGAGGGAGGTATATATAAGGCTTAGGGAGAGAGAGAAAGGTGGGGAAGGTGTCATCCTGTGCGTGCCATGTGTTCAAGATCAAAACATCTCTTCCAAGCAAGCATATCATCAATGCAACCAAGTGAACTATGTTGTTCAAAACCCAACCACCACAATAAGAAAACTTGGCAACCAAGAGGATCAGAAAACCAATTGACCACTAAGGGTTAAAGAACTTGGTTACCACCAAGAAACCTTGGAGAACAAGATGGTCAGAAAACTCATCGACCGCCCACTCTAGGAATGTTTTTGACCAAGATGAGTCACAAGTTTTGTCAACCAACAACCCTAGATGGCTTAAGGAAACTTGGCGACTGCCAACACTGGTGGCTCAACATTCAAGGTCAACCATTGACTTAGGGCATCAAAGAGAGGAAACCTAATCTCAACACAAGGCTAGATGGCATCCCTCAAACCAAGGTATAAAAAGGATCCTCATAACAAAACTATATCAAACATGGTGTGAAAACATGTGAGGCACAAAAAGCATGTGACAAATTGCTAGAAAAAACCTAGATATGGGTAAATTGTATAAAAGTCCAAAACAAGCACATCTTAGGGTTTGATTAAGGTTTTAAGCATCCAATTATATAAGCAAGCATGTTAAACCAAAAAATAAAGTCAAGGGTATTACAATCATAAACCCCTAACAAGGATTCACCCCTAGAATCCCACACAAACAAAGACGGGTACTTCCTACGCATATCATCTTCTAAATCCCACTTTGTTTCCTCCAAACCATGGTGATGCCACAAAACCTTAACTAAGGACATATCCTTCTTCTTCAACTTCTTCACCCTAGGATCCACATAGGACCCTCAACATACGACATGTCCTCCTCCAACTCAACCTTCAATGTCTATAAGGTCTGCTCTGTATCAGGGTAACACTTCCTCAACATGGAGACATGGAAGACATTATGCAACCTGTGCAACCCTGGTGGTAACTCCAACTTGTACGCCACCTTACTAACACGTGCCAAGATAGGGTATGACCCCATATATCTAGGAGACAACTTACCCTTCTTACCAAACCCCAACACCCCTTTCCAAGGGGAAACCTTAAGGTACACACAATCTCCAACTTAGATTTCAATGGTCTATGGCAGTTATCGACATACAACTTCTATCTATCATGGGTTGCCTTCAACTACTGTTGTATCACCTTGATCTTCTCTGAAGTCTATTGTACTAGCCCAGCACCCAAAAGTCGATACTCACATGTCTCATACCAATGAAGTGATGATCGACAACACCTCACATATAAAGCTTCATACAATGCCATATCTATACTCCTCTGGTAGTTGTTGTTGTAGGGAAACTCTAAAAAACTCAATGTACATCAACTCCCATGAAACTACAAGACATATTCTCTCAATAGATCTTCCAAAATCTAAATGGTTCTCTCAAACTGGACATCTATATGTGGATGAAAGGTTGTACTAAACCTCAACTATATCCCCAAAGATGTATGCAAACTCTCCCTAAAGTGACTCATAAACTGTGGACCCCTGTCAGATACTATAGTAACATGAATATCATGCAACCAAACTATCTCATCAACATATATCTACGCAAACTTTTCCACTATATATTCCGTTTTGAATGGGAGGAAGTGAGATGACTTGGTCAACTTGTCAACTATCACCCAAATGAAATCATGAACTTTGTCCATCCTAGGAAGGCCAACTACAAAGTCCATGGCAATATGATCCTATTTCCACTACAATATTGATAAAGGTTGCAACATCCCTGCATGCTTCTAATTTTTGCCTTGACCTGCTCACAAATTGGACCCTTAGAAACGAACTCTGCCACATCACACTTCAGACCTGGCCAGCATTACAAATCCTTCATTTTATGGTACATCTTGGTACTTCCAGGGTGCAACACGTATGTCGAGGAGTGAGCCTCCTCAAGTACCATCTTCCTTAGGCCCTCAACATCTAGAACCACTTTTCTGTTGTGAAAACAAAATGTCACATCCTCTAATTCATGGAAGCCATCATACTTCCTACTACCAAACTCTGACCTGATATTCTGTATCATGATATCCTTCATCTATGCATCTTTGATTTGTCATGTTAAGCTAGACTTCACCTACAACTATGCTTGCAATCCTACCAACATGGAAACCTCCAACTGTACATTCATCCAGAGAAGTGATATCAATATGTCCCACTTATAACACACCATAGAGTGCAATTGTTCCTTGTCTACAGATGATGTTAAAGATGAATTTCTACTCAACACATCAGATACTACATTCACCTTACCTAGATGGTAGCCTATTTTGCATTTGTAGTCCTTGATCAACTCCATCCATCTCCTCTACCTCATGTTCAACTCCTACTTCAAGAAGATATACTAAAAGTTCTTATGGTTGGTGAAGATATAATAGTAATCTCCATATAAATAGTGCCTCCAAATATTTAGGGCATGAAACATGACTACTAGCTCCAGGTCATGTGTTTCATAGTTTTCCTCATGTTTCTTAAGCTATTGTGAAGCAAAGAAAATCATGTTCCAGTCTTGCATCAACACACATCCCAAACTATTCTTCGAAGCATCAAAGAAGATGACATAACCTTTCCCTTGCTCTGGAAGCACTAGGACTTGAGCACTAGCCAACTTGTCCTTCAACAACTGGAAGGAACGGTGAAACTTGTCATTCTGGACAAAAGGAACTCCTTTACTAGTCATCTTAGTTAGGGGTAACACTACCACACTGAAATTCTTAATAAATCTCTTGTAGAAACCAGCCAAAACTAGGAAACTTCAAACTTCAATCGGTGTCTTGGGCTATTCCCATTCCAACATAGACTCAACCTTCTTAAGATCTACATGAACACCCTTATTAGATATGATGTGGCCCCAAAAAGATGCCTCAATCAACTAGAACTCACACTTACTAAACTTGGCATACAACTGGTGCTGCCTCAACAATGTCAATGCCTGGCAAAGATGATGCTCATGTTGTTGACTATCACTAAAGAACATTATAGAACCTTTCAACTAATCAATGAGATCATGAATCCTCGACAAGGGATACTTGTTCTTCATTATAACCTTGTTCAACTATCGGTAATCTACACAAAGCCTCATGGAACCATCCTTCTTCTTTACAAACAACATGGGAGCACCCCAAGGGAAAGTGATCAGTCTGATAAAACCCTTCTCCAACAACTCCTACAACTATTTCTTCAACTCATGGATCTCTACTGGTGCCATCCTATAAGGTGCTTGTGCTATGGGTTGTGTTCTAGGGACAAGATTGATCTTGAAATCAATCTCTCTAGGAGGGGGAACACCATGAAACTCTTCTAGAAAGACATTCTCAAACTCTAGACTACTGGTACCTCCTAGATACTAGGACCTCTCCTCTTGGTGTCCATAACATGTGCTAGGAAAGTCTCACGCCCTTATCTCATCAACCTCTCTACTATCACAGTCGACACCAAACACGTAGGAAGAATCTTCCTATCTCCTTGGAAAACCAAAGAGACATCTCCATTATAAAACACGACAAGAAAATTTGGCGACCAAGAGGATCAGAAAACCAATTGACCACCAAGGGTTAGAGAACTTGGCGACCACCAAGAAACCTTATCGACTAAGATGGTCAAAAACTCAACGACCGCCAACCCTAGGAATATTGGTGACCAAGACAAGTCTAAAGTCTCATCGACCGCCAATCCTAGATGTCTTAAGGAAACTTGGAGATTGCCAACACTGGTGGCTCAACACTCAAGGTCAACTGTTGAGTTAGGGTGTCAGAGAGGAAACCCTAATCTCAACATAAGGCTAGATGTCATCCCTCAAACCAAGGTATAACAAGGCTTCTCAAAGAAACACTATATCAAACATGGTGTGAAAACATGTGAGGCAAAAAAAGCATGTGACAAATTACAAGAAAAACCCTAGATATGGGTAAATGAATAAAGTTCAAAACAAGCACCTCTTAAGGTTTGAATAAGGTTCTAAGCATCCAATTTTATAAGCAAGCATGTTCAACCAAAAACCAAGGTCATGGGTCTTAAAACTATTAAAACCTAAAAAGGATCCACCCCAGGAATCCTAAACAAACAAAGATGGGTACTTCCTACACATCTCATCCTCTAACTCCCACATGGCTTCCTTCAAACCATGGTGATGCCACAAAACCTTAACTAAGGATATATCCTTCTTCTTCAGCTTCTTCACCCTCCTATCTAGGATAACCACATGACCCTCAACATATGACACATCCTCCTCCAACTCAACCTCTAATGGTTGTAAGGTGTACTCTGTATTAGGGTGACACTTCCTCAACATGGAGACATGGAAGACATTATGCAACCTATGCAACTCTGGCAGTAACTCCAAGTTGTATGCCACCTTACCAACACGTTCCAAGATAGGGTATGTTCCCATATATCTAGGAGCCAACTTACACTTCTTACCAAACCCCAACACACATTCCAAGGGGAAACCTTAAGGTACACACAGTCTCCAACTTGGAAATCCAACGGTATATGGTGGTTGTTGTCATACGAATTCTATCTGTCCTAGGTTGCCTTCCACTATTGTTGTATCACATTGTTCTTCTCTAATGTCTGTTGTGATAGCTCAGGACCCAAAAGCTAATACTCACCTGTCTCATACCAAAAAAGTGACGACCTACAACATCTCCCATATAAATCTTCATATAGTTCCATATATGTACTCCTTTGGTAGCTGTTATTGTAGGAAAACTCTATCAAATTCAAATGTACATCAACTCCCATGAAACTGCAAGATGCATGCTCTCAACAGATATTACAAAATCTAAATGGTTCTCTTAGACTAGCTATCTGTCTGTGGATGAAAGGATGTACTAAACCCCAATTGTGTCCCCATAGCTATATGAAGATGTTACCTAAAGCTACTCGTAAACCATTGACCTCTATTAAATACTATGGTAACAGGAATATCATGCAGTTGAACTATGTCATTAACATATATCTGTGCCAACTTCTCCACTATATATGTTGTCTTGACTGGGAGAAAGTGATCTGACCTGGTCAACTATCACCTAAATGGAATCATGACCTTTGGCCGTCCTAGGAAGGCCAACCACAAAGTCCATGGTAATATAATCCCATTTTTACTGTGGTATTGACAAAGATTGTAACGTCCCTCCAGTATTCTGATGTTTCTCCTTGACCTACAAACAAACTGGACACTTAAACATCATGCTTTAGACCTGGCCACCAATACAGATCCTTCAGATTATGGTATATTTTGGTACTTCCAGGATGCATCAAGTACATCGAGGAATGAACCTACTCAAGTACCATCTTCCTCAGGCCCTCAACATCTAGAACCATTATTCTATTTTGAAAACAAACTATCCCATCATTTGACTCATAGAAGCCATCATATTTCCTTCTACCAAACTCTGACTTGATATTCCATATCACAATATCCTTCTTCTATGCATCTATGATCTGTTGCATCAAGGTTTGCTTCACCTGCAACTGTGCTCACAATCCTTCCAACATGGAAACCTCCAACTATACATTCATCCAGTGAAGCAAGATCAACATGTCCCACTTATAACACACCGTAGAGTGAAACTATGCCTTGTCTGCAGATGATGTCAAAGATGACTTCCTGCTTAATGCACCAGCTACTACATTCAACTTCCCTGGATGGTAGTATATCATGCATTTGTAGTCCTTGATCAGCTCCATCCATCTCCTCTGCCTCATGTTCAGCTCCTGCTTCAAGAAGATATACTGAAAGTTCTTATGGTTGGTGAAGATCTAACACCTCTATCCATATAGATAGTGCCTCCACATCTTCAGGGTACAAACGACAATTGCTAGCTCCAGGTCATGTGTTAGATAGTTGTCCTCATGTTTCTTAAGCTGTTGCAAAGATAAAGAAATAACTTGTCCTGCATCAACACACATCCTAAGTCGTTCTTTGAAGCATCATAGAAGATGACATAACATTTCCCTTGCTCTGGAAGCAATAAGACTGGGGTGAAATTCTCCTTCAACAACTGGAAGGAACACTAACACTTGTCATTCTAGACAAAAGAAACACCTTTTCTAGTCAACTTGGTTAGGGGTGACACTACCAACACTGAAATTCTTAATGAATCTCCTATAGTAACCAACCAAACATAGGGGACTTAAAACTTCGATCGGTGTCTTGGTCTATTCCCATTCCATCATAGACTCAACCTTCTTTGGATCTACGCAAACACCCTTAGTAGATATGACATGGCTTAGAAAAGACACCTCAGTCAATCAGAACTCACACTTACTAAACTTGGCATACAATGGGTGCTGCCCTAACAATGTCAATGCCTGGAGAAGATGTTGGTCATCCTGCTAACTATCCCTGGAAAACATTATAGAACCTCTTAACTGATCAAATAGATCATCAATCCTCAGAAATGAATACTTGTTCTTCACTATAACTTTGTTCAATTGTTAGTAATCTACAATAAGCCTCATGGAATCATCCTTTTTATTTACAAACAACACGGGAGCACCCCAAGGGGAAGTGCTCAGTTTGATGAAACCCTTCTCCAACAACTCTTGCAACTATTTCTTCAACTCTTACATGTTGGCTATATTGGACATTAGCATACCCTTTGTTTTGATGATGACAAACATTTCATACTTGTGGATCTAACATGCTAATTGAGTATTTTAGTGTTAAAGGAAACAAGGAGATCCTACTAAGTGGAAACTTGAAGACCAATACAAATTGAAGATCAAATGCACTTAATTATTTATGTTTTCATGATTGTACTCAAAGGTAAATACTTGTACAAAGATATAATATACAAGTACTTAGATATCATGTAAATCAAGTGTTAGATCTTCCACATGCACTTACAAACCTTAGTTAGGATCCCCCTACAGTTAGACTCATTATCATCCATTAGAACACACATTTAATAGGTGGTTTAAAAGTCTGGAATAGGAACATCCTCGGTCAAGAAACTAGTCAACTGAGACACACTCGGTCGAAGTAGTTGTCAATTGAGAACCACCTCGGTCAAACATCCGAGCACTATTCAAAACCTTACATATTTGTGCTCTAAAATATGTTTCAGTTGAAAATATAGTCGACCGACTCAACCTCGGTCCAATTCTTATGACCGTTAGACCAAGTGGTTGGGAGTTGGGAGTTGAAAATAGATGTTGGTGCACAATTGTATTAAACCTAGTCTCAGTCGAAGAAAAGCTCAACTGATACACATTTGGTTGACAAACTTGTCGACCGAGCAGGGTTATGGGTTGTTCTTTTAATATCAAACAAATTAGCCATTGGTAGCCAACTACTTTCTATCTATCAACTAGTTAAGCACTAATAACACTCTAGAGACTCCCTAGAATGTCCCTAAGCCCTTACAAACCATCCCTATAAACATGACAAGACTTAGGACACTTAAAGTATACAAGCTACACTTGAGCATCCATTTTTGAGAGCAACAAAGATGAGATTCACTTGCTATTTTCTTTATTGTGATCTAGAGTTGTGTCCTATCACTACAATCTCCTAGTCACCACATATATCCACGTACATCTTAAGTGAATAGGGGATCTAAATGCTTGATATAGGATCAAAATGTTGTACTTCATTGGTTAAGTATTTCTTTCTTCCAATCTATTCCTTTTATATTGTACTTTGTTCTCCTTGAATACTCCTAGGGTTAGAGGCTGTTGAAAGGAGGTTTCTTGGTGCTACTTCAACAAGGTGAAGTTTGCTCCAAGGTGTTCTTGAGGTTACTTCAAGAAGGCTGCTTCAAAGGATGTTGGAGCTACTTCTAGGTGAAGGCTATCTCAAGGTGGTCGAGCTACTTCAAGGAGGTGAAGGCTGCTCCAAGGTTGCTTGAGGTTACTTCAAGAAGGTTGCTTCAAAGGAGGTTGGAGCTACTTATATGTGAAGGCTACCTCAAGGTGGTGGAGCTACTTCAAGGAGGTGAAGGCTGCTCCAATGTTTCTTGAGGTTACTTTAAGAAGGACTTCAAGGAGGTTGAGATTACTTCAAGGTGAAGGTTACTTCCAGGAAGGTGACTGTATTTTGTTGTAACATCCTTGCGAGGTAAATAAAATAAATCACTTTCAAAATACCAACTGGAAACATTTGGGTAGTATACCGACAACCTTTGATTCAAAGGCTAGAACCACTCTAAATTAAAGTGTCTTCCTTGTTTACACCTCCTTCTTTGCCTTAAGTTTTAAATTAAATTTTAAAGTACCAAAAGCTCTATTCACCCCTCTAGATCTTTTCAATTGGATCGGAGTAGGTCTTCAAGAAGCCCTAATAGGTCTTGAAGAATGGGGGATGATGTACTTCACAACCTCAACCTTGAAGGAACTTACGTGAGCTGGCCACTACCCTTTAATGGAAGCAACTATACTTTTTGGAAAAGAAGGATGTAATTATACTTACAAGAGATCATCCAGGACCTTTGGAGGATGGTGTCCTTGCCCTCTAATTTTCCTAGAATGGAGTTTGCAACATGGAATCCTAAAATGGTAAAGCAAGTATAATTGAATGCAAAAGCGGTAAACATTTTACATTGTTCTATTTTCGTTGGTGAGTTTAATAGGATATCCTCATGTGAAACTGCTTATGAAATATGGCATAAACTTTCAATTACACATGAATGTGCAACTCAAGTTAAAAATACCAAAATTAACATGCTTAAACAAAAGTTTGAACAATTCTATATGCAACCTAATGAGTCTATTAGTGAAATATATGCAAGGTATTCTTCTATTGTTAATAGCTTGAGTGCATTAGGTAAGTATATAAGTGAGGAAGACCAGGTGTCCAAGATCTTTAGATCCTTGCCTCCAAAATACAAACCAAAGGTGATGACCATTGAAGAAGCCAATGACCTTACCACATTGAGGATGAAGCAACTCATTGGAAATCTAGAGACTCATGAAGTTACCCTTGAAGAATAAGAAAGATTGGCAGACAAACACAAAAAGGAGAAAAGGAAGAACATTGCATTTAAGGTAGTAACTAAAGCTATCAATCAAGAAAGTAATGAAACAAGTGAAGAAGATAGTGAAGAGGAGGCTCTCATTGTAAATGGTAAGCAATATAGAAGATTTAAATCTAACAATTCTAATGTCTCTTCTTCTTCTTCTTGCCTTAGGTGCTTTGAATGTGGAAAAAAGGGACATTAAAAAAATGAGTGTCCTAAAGCCAAGAAGGGAAAGAAATCCTCTCTCAAGAAGAAAGAAGAGGCCTATAAAATAGCTTGGCGTGATTCAAGCGATGATAGCGAGAGTGGAGAAGAAGTAGAATGTCTCATGACTAAAGAAGACAAGGTAAGCCATTTCATTGCATTAACCAATGAAGAAGAAAATGAGGTAAGTCTTCTTGATTTATCTAAAGAAGAGCTAGTCACTAGTATTAAATAACCACATGACAAATATGTTGATTGTAAAAGGAAATTAAAGAAGAATACAAAAACTAATGATGATTAGTATGCAAAGTTGAATGATCTTACTTTTAAAAAAGAAAGCCTTATGTTTTAAAAAGATACTTTGAGATCATTTATAAATGATTACAATATCAAGTTGCTTGCTCTAGAAACCAACAATAATCTTATTTCTCAAGAAAAGGTTGAATTGCTTGCAAAGATGAATAATTATCAAACTCAACCTGTTCTATGTTCTCATTCAAATTATGATATTATTGTTAGAGAAAGATATTCTTTGTTTTCAAGTTTAGATCAAGCAAAACTAGATATTACAAACAAAATTGATGAAATTACTAAGCTACAAAAACATGTTGATAGTCTAAAGCATAATAATATTCTTGATTAAGTGTTGAAAAAATTTGTTGGACAAAAAGGAAGAAGGGGTCTGGGCTATGTATCTAAAGAGAAATCTTCTTAAAAGCCTAGAACAAGAAAAATACAAAAACCCAAATTAAAGATCATGTATGTGCCCAAAGATAATCTAGCACATAACCAAAATGCTAAGAAGAGAAATGAAATTGATTTTATTTGTTGTCATTATTGTTTACGTCTTGGTCACTACTCATTTTCTTGTTCATACAAGAAGAAGAAAGTTGTTGACTTACTTTGGGCTCAAAAACCTCCAACTTAAATGGTTGGGCATATTACTTGATTGACTTAAACATCACTTTGAAATTCATAATGTCTTATCTCAACTAAAATAAGCTTGAAATTGTATATCTTTGTATATTCTGATGGCTTAATTGTGTTATCCAAAAATAATGGCATGATATGGTTGCATTACAAATGCTAAATTTAGTGAAAATAAATAGAAATTCATCTCGATCGACAAAGAGATCAAACGAAATCTGTTCCGATGGAAGAAAAGTTTGACCAAAGGTTGTTCTGTCAGAATTGTTTTTACTGGTAAATCTATAGAACTTCATCCCGATCAACAAAGAGTTCAAATGAGAAGTCTTCTGGTTGAATAAATGTTCAACCAAAGGTAGTTGTGTCAGAACTATTTATTAAGAATAAAATTATTTGCTTACAATTAAATTTGATGACCCAAATCTGTAATGAACTCTTCATATTAAATTGTTCTAAATAGTTGAAATGATAAAATATTCATATTAAATTTGAGCTTAACAAGAACAATGAATAAAATTAAGTTCCGAGACCTAAAGGCAGAACATTCATTGGAAATGTATGGGCATGCTTAAATAAAGTTAGGATATAATGAGAAGAAATAGATTTTGATATGAATTATGCATTAATGGATAAGACTTGAGGCCATTTAACTCTAGCAACTCATAAAGACATCATACTCTTCAAATGGAGGTAACAATTTTGTTTCCAAACTAGAATCATAAAAGAATATATCTATGTTGCTTAAACCCATGACTCGAAACATAATTAAATATGCATAAAGCTGATTGGTCACTTATGTTGACATAGAGGAAAATGTTATATCTTTATCATACTAGATAAACTACATTAATTGAAAATCTACAGAATAGCCTCTTGGTCGACAAACAGTTCGATCGAGGGGTGTCCCAGTCGAAGTCATGGTCGACTGAAAATAAGCATGATAAAAATGCTTATTTGTAAATCAAATGATTCACTTGCACCCAACATTGGTATATTAAATATATAATTTTCTCATCATGTTAAATACTTAGAACGAGAGAAACTTTTAAACGAAAATAGTGCAAGAAACAAGATTGCTTACAAAAATTGACTCATAGTCTTACTTAATCAATTAATTTTAAAGCTGGTCATAATTTGAAATACCTTAACTTTTGTTATGAGATTAGGGGGGCTCACAAAAATTCTTGGATATAATGTGCATATATTTTTTCTCTTAATTGGATTCTCTACACCAATGTGGGCTTAACATCCCTTATATTTGGTTAGAGATACATTTTTTTTTGGAAATGGTAATATATTACTTCAGAACAGAAAAAGGAAAAGTGTTAGCTCCAATAGAAAGGAGCTACAAGCAGAAACCCAACCTTGTACACAAGGGTTACACTACAAAATCCCAGTAATGCCTAATCTGTGGGGTTAGGTTAGCACGTAATGGGGGTTTGGCTGTAACAAGCCCAACAATTTCCTTCTGTAAACTATCAAAAAGATGTAAGTAATCCATGGCGGGTTTCCCATGAATTATGTTGTTCCTCTCCTGCCAAACCTTGCGGCAAAGCCCTGTCAGGCAAATACCACCAAAACGGGAAACGGTCTTCTCCATGGTCCAAGTCACTGCCTCCCGAAGATGGAAAGGGGGGGAGTGGCCCCACCCGTTCTTGAGGCATAACCATTCCCACATATAGCGGGAAACTTTACACTCAAAGAAAAGGTGGTTATGGGACTCCTCACCCTCTCTGCAAAGCGGGCACATGGTCTCCGTCTCCAACCCCCAACGAGCCATTCTGTCTCTAGTAGGTAGTTTCCCCAACATTGCTCTGTAGGTTAGGGTACTCCACTTGGGAGTGAAGCACCTACCCCAAAGAAGCGAATGCCAAGGGACATGGTTGCCTACCATCATCTTCCAAGGGTGCATATGGGGATCCGCCAGGTTCCAGATCCCATCACTATCTTGATTATACAAAAGTCTAACCTCATCCCACCCCGTGTTCATATGTTTCCACACGTGGGAATCGTACAAATTGTTGGCATTGGACCCCCATAGCGTCCCATTGTATCTCTCTCTCATCCAATAAGCCCAAATACCCAGGGGCTGCCTAAGGAATCGATCAATCCTTTTGAGATTGGCCTGTCTGTGGATCTCACCCATGTCTTGTATCCCTAGACCTCCGAGATGAAGTGGTTTGGCCACGGTATCCCAAGCAACACCACGACCCTTGCCACCCCATAAGAAAGAAGACGTCAGCCGTCTGATGCTCAACAACGTCGGAGTAGGAAGGTGGCACAGATCGCACCATAACTGCACCATACTCTGAATGACTGACTTGATTAGTACGAGTCGGTCCGCTAAAGAAATCCGTAGGCCATCCCAACTATCCATTTTGCCCCTGATCTTGTCAAGGCACATGTTGTAGTCTCTAGAGAACCCTCTTCCTACCGAAAGGGGAACACCAAGGTATCTGGTGGGAAAACATCCCCTCTTGATGCCAAAGCAACTTCTTAGCCTTCCTCTTCTCATATCACAAGATTTAGAGAGAAAAATCCTTGACTTCACATTTCTCATGTATAAACTAGTGAGCCTCCCAAAGTTCACCATAACCTTCTTAAACTCCACAAGTCTTTTAGCATGACCCGTGGAGAATAGGAGAACGTCGTCTGCAAAGATGAGGTGGGATAATACTTTAGTGCCTTTGATCTTAAATGACTTGATCTTGTTGTGGTCCTCGTCATTCTTAATCAGAGTCGTAAGGCTCTCCATGACTAAGGTAAAGAGGAGGGGAGAGAGGGGGTCACCCTGCCGTAGTCCATTCTTAGCTGTGAAAATACCCACCGGGGCCCCATTTACAAGTATAGAGAAGGAGGTGGTTTGTACACACTGTTGCATCAAGGTGATCCATCTCTCGCAGATCCCCATGGATCTCATGATCTTCCATAGTGTGTCCCAGTTGACGAAATCATAAGCTTTGGTTATGTCAAGTTTAACACAGGCCTTCTTAGAGCTATTTTTAACTTTGAAATCAGTTAGAAACTCCAAGGCAAGCAGTGCGCAGTTTGAGATCCTTCTCCCTTTAATGAAGGCAGTTTGATTTTGTGAGATGATATCAGGAAGGCACATCTTGAGCCTATTCGCTAAGATCTTTGCAAAGATCTTATAAAACTTCAAGAAACATGCAATCAGTCTAAAATCTGTCATATTGTTGGAAGGCATATTTTTGGGGATGAGTTTGATAAAGGCATGATTAACCTCCCTCACCATTCTCCCCCCACCATAAACCATCTCACCGCTCTGCATATATCATCTTTGATTATTGGCCAACACGTCTGAAAGAACCTCCCGTTGAATCCGTCGGGGCCAGGGGCCTTATTAGCCCCTATTGAGAAAGCCGCCTGCCTCACCTCTTCGTCTGTCACCTGTTTATAAAGGTTGAAGTTCATAGCCTCATTCACTCTCCTCGCAGGGAGAGGTATATTACATTGTTGCATAGCAGGTTGGTTATACAGATTTTGAAAGTAGTGTACAACTTCAATACCCACCTGTTTCCTCCCCTCAACAATCGATCCATCATCTTTGACCAGGGAAAAAATATCATCTTTAAGGGCCCTCTTCTTCACCGTTGAGTGGTATATCTTTGTGTACGGTCACCATCTTTAAGCCATGCCATTCTACTTCTTTTCCAGTAGAAACTTTCCTCAGCTTTCTCAAGATTGACAATATTTTTCTCCATGTCTCTTTCCTTATTTATCGCTTCAGGACATAGCGGATTACTACGAACCCGCATGGCAGCTTGCTCATAATCAATCCTAGCAGCAGACAACAAGTTTTTGATATTGACTTTTTCCTTGGCCCAATTCCTCAGACAAAGCTTGGTATTTTTCAACTTTTTACAGACAACATAGAGTGGGTTCCCATCTATACAAACATTCCAACCTTTGTCAACGACCTCTTTGAATCCAGGCCAAGTAGTCCACAGATTGAGAAATTTGAAAGGCTTGGGGGCGGAATCCTCATTTTTCAGACTCAGTCACTTGTTTCCCACCTTTTTTCTCACCAGCCATTCTCACAATGTTGAAATCCCTAATCACCAGCCAGGGGATCTGTTGCTGTGCTACCTATCTAATGCTCTCCCACAGCGGAAGTCTGTCTCTTTCCAAATGTTCCCCATACACAGCAGATATAATACATGAGAAGCCACCTTTGTTAAAGCAGCTTACAGTGAAGCACTGCTCCGTTACTGCAATGGGATCTAAGCTCCAACAGGATGGGTTCCATCCAATACAAATCCTACCCAAATCAACCTGATTAAGGTTGGACAAGTAATTCCATCCAACAGGGAAAAGGGTGCTCACCCTCTCCCTCACGTTCCTTCTTATTTTCGTCTCCAAGCAGAAGCACAAATCAGTACCCAATTCATTGATGATTGCTTTGAACTTCTTTTGGCTCCGAGGAAGTGAGGCGCCCCTCACATTCAAGGCTAAGATGGACATAACTATCTGGTGAAGTACCCTCTCCCTCTTCTGGATCGGGTCTGGTTGCTGCTTCCTCCTCTGCCATTTCCAGTAATACTGCGTGTGTGTCGCGGGCTGAGGTTGGGCCCTGTGTCGCCCAAGATCTCACCATCTTCAGTGCTAGTGTTGTTGAGTGCTGCAAAACGGTTGGCAGTCCCAACCCGCTCGCCACCTCCCTGGTTAAGCCTGTTCTCAGTTAATGCTGGAGGCGGTGAGGCATGTGAGCCCACCAATGACCAGGTAGCAGAGTCCAGCTCTGTTTGGTTTGTGACAACAATCACCTCCGCAGCTGCAGCCGCAGAAGGGACAATCCCCCCGGTATTAGCCTTAGGGGACACACATCAGTGGTGTGGACGCCGTGCAGCAAAACAGTGTGTGTGGGGACGCCTTGCAGCGGCATAGAGGTCGTGGTCGCATCCAACTCTAGCACTCCTCCGGTCAAGTGGATGCCAGGTTCCTGCTGTCTTCCTTGCAGGTCCGCCCCGGTATCGTCGGCTAAGGAGACCGGTCTTCTGGATGGGCGCCGACGTCTACTTTTGGACCTGCCTGTTCTGAGGGAAGGGGTTGCCGTCACAAGTGGTCGAGGCCCTGGGCAATCCCCGTCTCTGTGCCCGAAAACCAGGCAAGCACCGCTACGATCAGGAAGGGCCTCATACAACACCTTGATTTCCCAAGCTTGGCCATCGGGCAGCTCCACCGTCACAACAGGTGGGGGTTTCTTGTCTGCCAAGATGTCTACGCAAAAGCGAGCACATCCTATCCTGGATCTCTGGGTCCTTTTGTCGAACACTCGAGGTGTGCCCACAGCATGGGCGATGATCTCCACGGCTCTGGGCGACCAGTGGGTGCCGATGTCAGGCAGCGAAGCCCACACCGGGGTAGTTTTGAGAGCCGCGTGGTAGAGGTCAGCCTCTGGCGTCCATATCCTCACCAGCACTAGCTGCTAATCAAAGAACCACGGTCCCACCTCAGTGGCCTTCTTCATGTCGTTACTGGTAGCAAAACACACCAGTATCAGTCCGCTCACCAGGATCGAGGCTTCCAGGTCGCCCTGAGGTCTCCACATGCGCACCATCCAGCCTTGGATCTGCTCGATCACTAGTTTCTTTTTTCCCAGCACCTGGACCAGAATGGAGAAACGGTGGTAGTCATTCATGTCGGTGAGCACCGGCTCAGAGAAGCTCGTCCACGGTATGTCATCCCCGATCTTGTAGAAATCTTGCCGTGGATCCCCCGGAGCCAGAGCAGACTTGGTAGTGGCCCCAACTTGATCCTCAATCAGGGTACTGATCCAAGGTCTCTCCACGGTGACGTCCACATCAGGGGAGGACCAAGGCGCCACCTTAGGGTCGCTAGGCCGTCGAGACCCTCCAGAGCCAGGCAGATTGGAAAAAGAAGCAGTATGTGGTGAAGGGGTTGGGGTTGGGGCTGGGGCTGTGGTTGCTGTAGAAGTGGAAGTGGCAGCAGCGGCTGACGATAGGGTTAAGGATGTGGATGCGGCTACGGATTCAGAAACAACTGCGGAGGTATTTGGGGGTGGAGGTGGAGGTGGTGTTGGATTGGTGTTGTTGGGGGCGGTATGTGGCACTACGCCATTACTGTGAGTAGAGGAGGAGGTGGTTGGGATAGGGTCAGAGGTTGGAAAAGCAAAGGTTGCAGGGGATTTAGAGAGGGAGCCACCCCCACCCGCCATGGAAACGGCGAGCGGAGCCCAAGCCCTGACCCCAATCCTAGAGATGGAACGGAGGTTTCACTCTCTAGAAATGGAACAGAGGTTTCGTTCTTGTCACTAGAGATACATTTATTGATTCCACTATGAGCGTAAAGGAATCTCATATCATTTTAGGGCTTAACATCCCTTGTAAATGGTTGAGAAATTTATATAAAAATTACATTCATTGATCCCACCATGATTCTAAAGGAATCTCATATCATTTTAGGGCTTAACATCCCTTACAAATGGTTGAGAAATTAATCTTGGTTTTTGAATTGCGGCTAAATTTACATTTTTTAAAGTAAACAATTAAGGGGGAGTCTTATTGACTTACACATATGATTATCTTTTTGAAATGACAAAGGGGGAGAAATAAAATAAAGCAAAATAAAGTAAAATATTCTCATGAGTTTCATGATCTCTTAGTTTGACATTAATTGGTGCTACATTGCCTTAAGAAATGGATATCATGTTCCATATCTCTTTAGGTACATTAGCACACATTTTATGAGATAAAAAAATCTATTCATCTCAGGTACATCATAGGTATGAATGTCATTTCATTTCAAATATTTTGCTTATATTTTAGGAATATTTGTCATCTTCAAGATGGGGGAGATTGTTGGGTAAATTGGACATTAGCATTCCCTTTGTTTTGATGATGACACACATTTCATACTTGTGGATCTAACATGCTACTTGAGTATTTCAAGGTTAAAGAAAACAAGGAGATCCTACTAAGTGGAAAGTTCAAGATCAATACAAATTGAAGGTCAAATGTGCTTAATTATTTATGTTTCATGATTGTACTCAAATGTAAATACCTGTACAAAGATATAATGTACAAGTACTTCGATATCATGTATACCAAGCGTTATATCTTCCACATCCACTTACAAACCTTAGTTAGGATCCCCCTAGAGTTAGAATCATTATCATCCATTAGAACACCCATTTAATAGGTGGTTCAAAAGTCTAAAATAGGAACATCCTCAGTCGAGAAACTAGTCGACTGAGACACACTCGGTCAAAGTATTATTCAACCGAGAACCACCTTGGTCAAGCATTTGAGCACTGTTCAAAACCTTATGTATTTGTGCTCTAAAATGTATTTTGGTCGAAAATATAGCTGACCGACCCAACCTCGGTCCAAATCTTATGACCGTTATACCAAGTGGTTGGGAGTTGGGAGTTGAAAATAGAAGTTGGTACACAATTGCCTTAAACCTGGGCTCAATCAAAGAAAAGCTCGACTGAGACACGTTTGGTCGACAAACCTGTCGACCGAGCAAGGTTCTGGATTGTTCTTCCAAGAACAAACAAATTCTCCATTGCTAGATAACTACTTATGATCTAACGACTAGTTAAGCACTAAGAACACTCTAAAGACTCCCTAGAAAGTTCTTATGCCCTTGCAAACTATCCCTATAAATAGGAGAGGCCTTAAGACACCTAAAGTACACAAGCTACACTTGATCATCCATTTTTGAGAGCAACAAAGCTGAGATTCACTTACTATCTTCTTTCTTGTGCTCTAGAGTTGTGTCTTATAACTACAATCTCCTAGCCACCACATATAGCCACGTCCATCTTAAGTGAATAGGATATCTAAATGATTGATATAGGATCAAAGCGATATACTTCATTGGTTAAGTATTTCTTTATTCCAATATATTTCTTTTGTATTATGCTTTGTTCTCCTTAACTACTACTAGGGTTGGAGGTTGTTGAAAGGAGGTTTCTAGGTGCTACTTCAACAAGGTGTGCTTGAGGTTACTTCAAGAAGTATGCTTCAAAGGATGTTGGAGCTACTTCTAGGTGAAGTCTATCTAAAGGTGGCGGAGCTACTTCAAGGAGGTGAAAGGTGCTCTAAGGTTGCTTGAGGTTTCTTCAAGACGTTTGCTTCAAAGGAGGTTGGAGATACTTCTAGGTGAAGGCTACTTCAAGGAGGTGAAGGCTGCTCAAAGGTTGCTTGAGGTTACTTCAAGGAGGTTGACGATACTTCAAGGTGAAGGGTACTTCAAGGGAGGTGATTGTATTTTGTTGCAACATCCTTGTGAGGTAAATAAAATAAATCACTTTTAAAATCCCAATTGGAAACAATTGGGTAGTGGACTGACAACCTTTGATTCAAAGGTTGGAATTACTCTAAATCAAAGTGTCTTCTTTGTTTCCTCCTCCTTTGCCTTAAGTTTTAAATTAAATTTTAAAGTACCTGAATATCTATTCATCCCCCTCTAGATCTTTTCACCGCATCTCTGTCGGTACCATCATGTAAGGTGCTTGTGCTATGGGTTGTATTCCAGGATTAAGATTGATCTCAAAATCAATCTCTCTAGGATGGGGAACTAATGAAACTCTTCTAGAAAGACATCCTCAAACTCTACACTACTGGTACCTCCTGGATACTAGGACCTCTCCTCTTGGTGTCCATAACATGTGCTAGGAAAGTCTCACGCCCTTGTCTCATCAACCTCTCTACTATCACAGTCGACACCAAACACGTAGGAAGAATCTTCCTATATCCTTGGAAAACCAAAGAGACATCTCCATTACAAAACATCACCACCTTGGAACTACAGTCGAAAGCAACCTTATACTTCTCCAAGGTATCCACCCCTAGGATCAAATTGAATCCATGCATGTCAAGTGGTATAAGGCCCACTTGAATGTTACATCCCAATAAAGAAATAACACAAAATGGATACACCTCCCACAACTCAACAAAACCAAATAAAGGGGTTTCTAGCTGAAGACTATCAGATCTACTAAAAATAGGGAGATAACAACTATCTATCACCACCCCAGTGATAAAAGATTGTGTCACACCCGGGTCAACCAAAGCAGATACAAAAGAAGAAGCGGATAATTCAGAATGAAAAAGTATCGACTGACATGTCATGACTTGTGGATTGACCACTCCCTTTGGCTGAATCATAGCATAGAATCTAGCCATCACCTTTTGTCATCCACATCCTCTACTAGCTGCTCCAGATGATCTTACATGCGATGCCTAAATGCATCCTCTACCACCACTATTGGTATATTATTGTTGCTACAATCCTCACTAACTCTTCCCCGACTATTGTTTCACTTCTTCATCCTTCATAGGGAAGTCAACCTTATATGTACTACTTGCCCACACTTGTAACAAGTTCTTGAATCATGCTACGATCGGCCCTGTCACTGACATAGACATTGCACTGTGTTCTCCAACTGGTAGAAAGTTGAGACCTCTTCCCTTACTGAGGGACCACTATGACTGTACTTGTAGTCTCAACTTAGAAAAAGTCGATCTTTGTTGTGACTGCAGTGACAAAAATGTTGGCTTCTAAAAGCCTCCAGATGATTTCCCCTGAATCTGAGTCGGCCTCATCTTAGCACTGGCTTCACGCTTCTCAATAGCATACCTCTCAATCCTCCTCACCAACTCCACAAAGGTGTAGAACCTCTCTCTATTCTCCAAAGTTGATGTTGTCATACACAACTCTATTCTTAGACCCTTCTCAAACCTTTGGATCCTCTCCTTCTCTGTTGATGCCATATGAGGGTAGAACCTCAAAATCTCCATAAACTTACCTCATATTCATTGATGGACATTGAACCTTGATACAAACTTCTCAAATTGAGCCATCTTCTTGTCCAGATATGTCTCAGGGAAGTAACGACTCATGAACTATCACTGAAACTCTTCCAAGCCTATCCCAACTCCCAGTCTCTTCTCCTCCTCTATGGCCCACCAACGGCCAACGCTGTCCGTCAGTAATTAAATTGCGTGCTTCACCTTGTCCTCTTTTGAGATGTTGAGGATCTTAAGCACCTTCTCAAGCTCTGCCAACCACATATCGACGTCAATCAGGTCTGTTGTACCTATGTACTTGATAACTCCAACATGCCACAACCTCTAAAATGTTTTCCCACCCTAAGATTCCACATTAGGGATAGCTGACCTAGCTTGGAGTATGGGCGCTCTATCCGCTATATGTGTAATCATCATCATGAGGTGTCCAAACATGGATTAAAAGGCAGTATTTGTCATGGATGCAAGGTCAAACTGAGGCGTTTCATGCTGTTCTGGCCCCATCTCAGGAACTCTTCCATCATGTGCCAACCTCCTACTGCCACCTACTGGCGTGTTGGAGCTACTCTCTACATGTTCTCCAAACATATCTTCATAATCATAAGCTATGATTAGATATGTTGGATTACGTAAGAATAGACACAAATCTAAGTCCTATGTCCATGTAGACTCAAGGATCCTAAAGCTTTGATACCAAAAAAGATGTGACATCCTATCACACAAAATGAGGTTACTCAAAACAAAAAACATGTGTTTGATCACTAATTAACCGCGTAACCAAAAAAGAGGGTAAATTAAAACCAATTTAAACATTACCATCATGTTCATGGATATTTATATAGAGGTCCAACAACTTGATTAACAACACATACCATATCAGGTATTTACATGTATGTCCCGTGGTCTCAGCCACAACATGAATACAAAAGAGGCGTTCCACATATACATGCCATATACAAACATAAGCACACTGCCAAAAAAAACTCGAGTCGATGCACGTATCATATACAAAGCATCCCTTGCTCAGACCTGAGAGTGCATGGATGACTCTAGGACACACTAACTACTAGCCGACCTTCTTCTCTTACTGCTCTCCAAGCTGCTCTTCCTCACCACCATGATCCTGACAATGTCACTGATGATCACCTAAAAGGATGTGGTGACCACAAGGTAAGACCAACATCCCAATGAGAGATATAACTCTCAACAATGGTTATGGATTACATGAGGTATACAATTAAGTAGATTAATCTCATTTAGAAGATTAAACATATAGTATTATAAAAAACATGATTAACAAAATATTTAGAGGAACATATAAAGCTATTACCATTTAAACTGTTGATTTCTCTTGCCGCAATTTATAACAGCTAAGCACTATAATAACAAGGCAATGGTTATCATCCAATGTGAATCATGTTCAACCCTAAGAAGAAGTACTACATGGATGAATTACATATTGTATTAAGCCCTGAGGAGTTTGAGATATACCACTCAAACTCCAAATTACCACTTCTAAGTCAAGCTCAATTATGTACAAGATCTAGGAGAGCCGAAATCCTAAGATCGCATCCACCCTCAGTCAGTATGAGTCAGTCATATCAACATATATAGTCCAGATGTAAAACATCCTAGTCCTCCCTTGGTAGATAGGTCACAACATGTGATCGAGTTGACTTTTGAGGTTCTTGGTTGCTCAATTTAGTGGTTTGATCATGGATTGGCACTTGGATTGATTGAATCTAGTTCATATGTATATATGTGATGCGAGTAATCTTACATGGGTTTACATTTTGACATGATATAATGATGGTTCCTGAAGTGGATTCTAAATATATGAGAGTACTCCACTTAATTTTGAGAATCATTTGATGTTAATAACATGACTAATGACCATTGATAGACCTCAGTTCAACATATATAGCCTGCCCTTTCATTTGAAGAGTACCACTGTTTGGCCTAGTCAATGCTATGCTTAAAGCCCTTGGACAGGAGTGATCTTTTGGCAGTAAGGTTCTCTCCTCCTTAAACCTCTCCGAGATCATGGAACCTAGAAATGAGAACCACACATCCACAATCGATGATCGTGGTATGGAAGGAGGCAAAGATAGGGTAGTTGTTTTCAGTGTGGAGGAGATAACCTACAACCCCTGACCCATCACTCACGTATATGAAGCTGAGTGCTACAACCCTCCCTCTCCATTGTCCCTCCACCGCAAGTTTCCGTGGTCTGAGGGAGGAGTTACAGACGCACACAAGGAGCCCTAGAGAGAAAGGATGGCATCGAGGAGGAGATGCAGTAGCAGCAATTTTCTGGAGGAAGGAAGCAATATGGAGCACCTTAGCTCAGTGGGCGGCTTGTTGGAATCCGACTTGGCGGTGCTCACACCCTGTGTGAAGCATCAGACCAGCAAATCCCCACGCGGTGGCCTCCTCAAGCTGCAAACTAGAGCAGAGGCCAACGACAGTGATAAAACCTCACCGGTGGCGAGCATGAGTAGACCGGAGATTCAAGCATCACAACAACGGGTGTTTTCCAGGAGGCGACGTGCGCAAGCATCAAGATCAGTAGGTCGGAGAGATGGGCGGCGTCGGGCTAGAGGTGGAGAATGTGAGGTTGAGGAAGAGCTCGAAAGACAATCTTACTCTGGAGAGGGACCGACGATGGCAGCCTATGCAAGGAAGAGAGGCAACAAATAGGCCCGAGAACGCGATGCTCGTGGCAGCGGGCATGGATCATGTGGAAGCAAGAACACTCAAGGTGAGGGAGAAGGAAGACCTGGAGAAGAAGGGCTCTGCTATTTTCCCTCGCTGGAGATCCTCCGGTGGTGGCACTTGCACAAGTCGGATGCCTGGTCTTGCACGTTTGTAGATGATCCAGCTTGTGCAAGACCAGGCATCCGACCTGTGCAAGCGCCGCCACCGGAGGATCTCCAGTGAGGGAAAATAGCGGAGCCCTTCTTCTCCAGGTCTTCCTTCTCCCTCACCTTGAGTGTTCTTGCTTCCATATGATCCATGCCCGCTACCACGAGCATTGCGTTCTCGGGCCTGTTTGCCGCCTCTCTTCCTTGCATAGGCTGTCGTCGTCGGTCCCTCTCCGGAGTACGGGTGTTTGTCGAGTTCTTCCTCAACCTCACATTCTCCACCTCTAGCCCGACACCGTCCATCTCTCCAACCTACTAATCTTGATGCCTGTGCACGTCGCCTCCTGGAAAACACCTACCGCTGTGACATTCCAATCTCCGGTCTGCTCCGGCTCGCCACCGGTGAGGTTCTGGCACTGTCGTTGGCCTCTGCTCCAATTTGTAGCCCAAGGAGGTCGCCGTCATGGGGCTTCACTAGTCTGACACTTCACACAGGGTGTGAGTGCTGCCAGGTTAGATTTTGATGAGCCGTCCACTGAGCTGAGGTGCTCCAGATTGCTTCCTTCCTCCAGAATATTACTGCTACTGCATCTCCTTCTCGATGTTGTCCTGTCTCTCTAGGGCTCCCCATGTGCATTTGTAACTCCTCCCTCAGACCATGACAACTTGTGGTGGAGGGACAATGGAGAGGGAGGGTTGTAGCACTCAGCTTTGTATATGTGAGTATGGGTCAGGGGTTGTAGGTTATCTCCTCCACACCAAAAACAACTACCCTATCTCTACCTCCTTCCATCCCACGATCATCGATTGTGGATGTGTGGTTCTTATTTCCAGGTTCCATGATCTCAGAGTGGTTTAAGGAGGAGAGAACCTTACTTCCAAAAGATCACTCCCGTCCAAGGGCTTTAAGCATAGCGTTGAATAGGCCAAACGGTGGTACTCTTCAAACAAAAGGGCAGGCTATATATGTTGAATTAAGGTCCACCAATGGTCATTAGTCATGTTATTAACATCAAATGATTCTCAAAATTAAGTGTAGTACGCTCATATGATTATAATCCACTTAAGGAACCATCATTATATCATGTCAAAATGTAACCCATGTAAGATTACACGCATCACATATATACATATGAACTCGATTCAATTAATCCAAGTGCTAATCTGTGATCAAACCACTAAATTGAGCAATCAAGAACCTCAAAAGTCAACTCGATCACATCCTACACACCTTAAATGAAATTTCATCCTCAAAATTAAGCCAAAAGATCAATCCATCATAAGCTAAGTATGATTAACCATCATCACTCATTAGAATTAGGGTTATGTTTAACAAGAATAGGTTGAGTTACATGTTACCAATAAGCACCTTAACCAGCCATCGGTTTCCATACAACCAAGACTCTAGACTCATACTCATTGGATCATAAAAACCATTTCTCATACGTCAGGAAAACATAGCGACCATAGAGTTAGATTTCTTAGCAACCACTAGGGTTAGAAACATCTTGGCAACCGCTAGGGTTAGGTACCTTGGCGACCACTAGGGTTGGAAACATCTTGTCCACCACTAGGGCTAGGTACCTTGGCGTTCTCTAGGGTTAGTGTTCTCATCGACCACTAAGGTTAGGAAATTTTGACGAACTCTCGGAATCAGAAAAGTTGGAGACCACCAAAAACTCCTCAACCAGACATGGAGTCAAAATCTTAGCAACTCGTAAGAGTTCAAAATCCATGACGACCAAAAAGTGCTCAAAATTCTTGGAAACCATCATGAGCTTCAAAACTTGGCGACCACCTTGGATAAAATCTTATCGACCATATATAATCAAATCTTGATGACCATATAAGATCAAAAATCTCACTGACCATATAGAATCAAATCTTGGATACCACATAAGATCAAAAATCCCATCGACTATATAGAATCAAATCTTGGAATAAGATTAAAAATCACATCGACCATGTAAAATCAAATCTTAGTGACCACATAAGATCAAAATTTCCTCGACCATATAGAATCAAATCTTGCCGAACACCGACCACATAAGATCAAAAAATCTCATCGACCTTATAGAATTAAATCTTGGTGACTAGATAAGATCAAAAATTTCATCAACCATATAGAGTCAAATCTTAGCGACCGCATAAGATAAAGCACATGTGCAAGGTCTTGGGTATACTATCTTCAAAGAAGAAACATTGCACTAGGTTTAGAGGTACAACAAGAAGAACTATCTACTCAAGATTTACCATCTAAGATAAACCCCATGCAAGGGTAACATCTCTATACTTAGAATTAATTTTTAGCTCAATATCATGTACATCAAAGATAAGAGTAAGCAATAATTGTGGAGGAAGTCATAAAACTATCCACAGAGACGATGAAGAAGCTCCAAACAATAAGGTAGCTTGAGGAAAGAAGGTATAAAACCCTAGCTTAAGCACTCCACTCATCCAAGCTAGCTCCTTCTCAAAAAATAAAGCAAACCCTAGGTCAAGGAAGCAAGAAAGATGTATTCCTCAATTTCTAGCTCAAACTACACCATGGATCTGACTAAGAAGAAGAGAGAAGAAGGTAGGCCAACAAGGAAAATGAAGGAAAAGAGGGATATCTTACTTACTTAGGTCAAGAATAAGCTAAGGAAGATCCACAATCTCAAGGAGAGGGTAGATCCAAACCCTATGTGCACATGCAAGGTATATCAACCAAGCTTCCCTTTCCTTGGTTCCTCCTTCTCCACCAAGCAAGAGGGACAGGATCCAAGCAGTAAAGAAGAAGAGAGAGAGCTAGGTGTGTAAAGAACTCATTTGCATGCAAGGAGGGAGGTATATATAAGGCTTAGGGAGAGAGAGAAAGGAAGGGGGAGATGTTAAGCCATGTGTTCCATGTGTCCAAGGTCAAAATATCTCATCCAACCAAACATATCATCCATGCAACTAGGTGGACTATGTTGTGCAGAACCCAATGACGAAAACAAGAAAACTTGGTGATCAAGAGGATCCAAAAATTAATTTACCACCAAGGGTTAGAGAACTTGGCGACCCCCAAGAAACCTTGACAACCAAGATGGTCAGAAAACTCATCGAATGCCAACCCTGAGAATGTTGACGAACAAGATGAATCAACAATCTCATAGACCACCAACCCCAGATGGCTCAAGGAAACTTGGTGACTGTCAACACTATTGGCTCAACACTCAAGGTCAACCATTGAGTTAGGGCATCAAAGAGAGAAAACCCTAATATCTACACAAGTCTAGATGACATCCCTCAAACCAAGGTATAACAAGGCGCCCCAAAACACAACTATATCAAACAATGTGTGAAAACATTTGAGTCACGAAAAATCATGTGACAAATTGCAAGAAAGACCCTAGATATGGGAAAATTGTATAAAAGTCCAAAACAAGTCATCTTAGGGTTTGATTAAGGTTTCAAGCATCCAATTATGATAAGAAAGAATCTTAACCAAAAAGCAAGGTCAGGGGCCTTACAATATTTGAACTTGGTGGTTTGTTGAGGACACTAACAAACTTTCTATGGGGGAAGGAAAAAAGCAATGAGGAGTGCATACCAAGTGGTGATGGAATATAATAAAGTTCTTATTTGTAAGTATGCCGAGAGTGTCAATCATGTGATGATTGTGATGATGTATTACATAGAGTATTTGATTAATAATGAAGGCCATCATATGATTTATTTTGTTTCACTTAGTTATGAGAGAATGTGGAAAATATAATGAATGTCTAAAGAACGATATGATTCAATGATGTATGTCTTTGGGTTGACGACCTGAACAATAATATCATATGAATGTTAAGAGTATGTGCATTCTTATTATGTCCCTAGTCAGATGTTACTATGGAAGGCTGATAGACAACAATAACACATAAGACTAGAGTGTGGGTTGGTTGATGACATAATCTCATCAGTTAAGATATGTGATGTCAAATCGAGCACATATATACTTGTTGGAGAAAAATGTATTAGACAAAGCCACATTCATAGTGACACATAGAAACCATAACGGGTGGTCATAGTCATCTCTCATAGTATAGGTGGTGATTGTGGTTCTTAGACCTAAAATCACTACACTCATCACATGTGATTTGGTGTACTTTGACATCTCCATCATGATCTTGAATAATGGTTGCCATAAAGGTCATGATTGGATGCACTGTGGCACATGGGGATGACCATGAGTGATGTAGATTGGATTTTTCCCTCCTATAGGTGTTTGATATCCTGGCCACTTGTTAAACGAGATTGTGAAAAGCATGTGCCTGCACATGTGGATAAATATATGATATTGAGGTCACATATATCTCAGATAGTCTTCTCTAGATCAAGGAACATGGGTTGAACATTGAAAGGATGACCGTTCCATGCCTCAAGTTCAATCTGGATATTAGAGATAAAGGAATTATACAATCACTGTAACACCTATCACAAATTATAGGTTGAAGTTGTTCTCCAACTTTCCAATTACTTGGGTAGAAATGATGTGTTACTAGGCATCACTCTTTGCTTGTGATGTCATAAAATAGTTATGAACATTCACTACCAAGTTAATATGGAACCTATAGGGTCACACACATAGGTTCACTTGGAATAGGAGTTTAATCATGAATGATAATTAAATTGATTACTAAAGTGTTTAGGTACTCAATTTAAACAACAATTACTAATTGGACTCTAAACCAATCAGTTCAAGTATTGAACTGACTGGTTGAAGTGTCACGTTGATTGGATATTGCATTGGCTAAATTTGGGATGAACCAGGGCATGAACCGACCGACTCTAGGTTTCCAGACGACCGGTTCATAGATGAACCACCCAGTTCTCAGAGCAATTTCATTAAATTAAGGTTAGTGATGATGTCATGGTATGCATTAATTGGATTAGAATTGTCAATACAAATGTGACTGGGAAACATGATGAAATGACCAATTTGCTAGGTGAACCAATCGTATCACATGCCAACCGATTGGTTCACCTATGAACCGACTGTTTCTCTGCTTGCAGGTTGTGAAAATTCATGAATTTGCGGTCCCTCCACTCTTACTCAGACTGAGAACCCTGACCCTGACCCTCCTATAAATAGAGGGGTATTGGGGGCTTCTCAATTGCAACTCAATTGACTCTAACAATTGTTTGTCTTCTTTGGTTATGGTAACTGAGAGAACATGAACAAGTCCTACTCGATAAAGGGAGGGATAACAAGGGAGAACAATTGTGGGAGAGAAAGTTGGTGACTATCACGCCAACATAAAGGGACAACTCATTCTTGTCTGTTGTTCTAGAATGAAAAGAGTTCCCGGTGGTCCATGTGGACTACTCTAGAGACATGAAGCTTTTTCTGCTAGGAGGACAACATCAACCTACTGTCCATGGTGATCAACCAAGAGGGCGACACAAACATTGTTCGAGTGTGACTTGAAGAAAGTCGCATACTGCAATAAGGGAATAGTCATTGGACTTCCTCTAGGACCATGTATGACCTCATAAACCACCATTCCCATTACATAGTTGTTGATCGCGATTGTATATTGAAGGGGAATATGGAAGTTAATTTTTTTTTCATTTCCACTGCCTATTCAGATGCCATATTTCCCAAGGATGGTATCAGAGCCACATCAATTTACTATGTTTTGGGATAATCCATATGATCATATTTTTGGTTTTCATCATTTATTTATTGCATGCGATGCAAATACTTAAATTGATTAATGTGCATATCTGATTAAAGACCACATATGATCCCAAACTAATATATAGATACATACATATATATGCAATTTACACATGTTGCTCTAAAATTGGTTTTGATGGTAGATGAGTAGCATGGTTATGGCCAATAACCCAAATATCTGTGTGCAGTTGAACGGTTTGTTTGTTTTGTTATATCTTGATTTGCATACCGAGCCTCTACCTTCTTCTTCTCAATGTAAAAGTATTATTCTTTCCTACATTTGATCCCCTCGAATGTAATGCAAAGTTTCTCATTACTATGTAATAAGTTTAATAACACTAGGATAGTTTCTTTTCTTGCAATGATGAAGATGACAATCAACGTCAGGAAAGACAATTGCTTCATGAGATGATTCGATTGGTGAGAGGATCGAGAAGGGAAGATCATAGTAGGAGCTTAGCTGATCGGCTAGTGAACCCAACTGATTGTTTGGAGGTGTCCAAACAACGGTTGGATAGGAGGCATGAATGATTGTTTTACATGATTAACCGACCAACTTTGAGGTGAGCCAATCAGTTCAAGGTTTGAACTGATCAATCAAGATTGGCAAGCATAGATCTACACCAACAATAGGTTCTTTCATGAGATATAGACCCAGGTGGTAGTAATTCATTATGACTCCAAGGAATTACAGTAATATGGCCATAACCATCACTAATGATTTATATTGCATGTTTAAGTTGTAGAATATAGCATGTATATGATACATACTATATATGTAGTGATTGGATTATATATATATAGAGAGAGAGAGTTAGGCTAGAATACACTCGAGTGTACGGATCATATGAATACACTCAAGTGTGTTTGCATATCAAGACTATTTTTTGCAAAATGTAAACCGTTGATCTTCACCGTCATACTATAACTAGGTTACATACAAATTTTGAGCCCATTTGGATGAGTGTAAGTCACTCATCGAAGGGCAACAAAATCGACGCGCGAAACTAATTTGAAATACATAATTTTTGCTGTCTTCATAACATGAGCTATACATATCCAAATGTGCTCAAATTTTGCGTATGAGTTGTTCACGGGATGTTTAAAAAGATCAACGGATTAGATTTCCGAAAAAAAATATTGCATCATGAAAAACTACTTGAGTGTATTCCGCTCTGGATACACTCGAGTGTATTCTAGCCTGACTCTCTCTCTCTCTCTCTCTATATATATATATATATATATATATATATATATATATATATATATATATATATATATATATATATGGACGAATTATTTTGAATTATTTTGTTTGGGTAATAATTGAATTATTTTGGATCTTGGCTTCTTAGAAGTTTGTGTGATGCAATCTTCTGAATTAATAATTGTGGGTTATCAATTTGAAGAAAATAATGAGAGTGATAGTTAAATAAAGACATAATTAAACATCATCAAATTATATACAAATCAAATAAAATCAAATAAAAATTGGGGTTTTGAAAAAAATGCAAATTTCTCTTATAGAATTAAATGACAACACATGACAACACATTTTCTATGTGCTTAGTCCTTGAGAAGGACAATTTAAATGGGAATAACTTCCACAAATGGTTTAGGATGATGAGAATTGTTCTCACATAGGAGCACAAGCTCTATGTCCTGGAGACACCAGAGCCAGATGAACCTCTTCCCGCCACACCTAAGGTTGACAGAGATGCTTACAAGAAGCATACTGAAGATGTTGTTGATGTCAAGTGCCTAATGTTGTGCTCCATGAACTATGAGTTGAAAAGACAACATGATAACATGGATGCTATTAAGATAGTCACACATCTTAAAAACATGTTCCAAGATTAGGCAAGACGAGAGATTTGATGTCTCTAAGGTGTTGTTCAAATGTAACATGACAGAAGGAGATCCAGTAGATCTTCATGTGCTCAAGATCATTGGGAATGTAGAGAACCTTTCAAGATTGGGATTCCCTTTGGGTCAAGAGTTGGCCATTGATGTGATTCTACAATCTCTACCCGAGTCATATAGTCACTTTGTCATGAACTGCAATATGAATGACTTTGACAAGCCGTTGATAGAGTTACTTGGCATGTTGAGAATAAGAGAGGCACAAATGAAGAAAGGCAAACCCAAGTCATTGATGACAATCAACAAGCCAAAGGGAAAGTCTAAAGGAAAAGACAAAGCTAAGAACAATTCTAAAGTTGGCTAGAAGACCAAGTCTTCAACACTAAAGGCAAAGGGAGGAGTAAATAAGGGAGGCAATTGTCATCACTGTTGCCAGCCTAGACACTGGAAGTGGAATTGTCCTCTCAATCTAGAGGAACTAAAGAAGAAGAAGGAGGGGATAGTGAACTCTGCCTCAGGTATATATGTTATAAGATAAATCTAAATACTTCTTCATCGTGGGTATGTGAAATCGGATGTAGATCTAACATATGTTTGAATATGCAAGATTTGATAAGAAGTAAAGCCTTTATAAAGTACAAGGATGGACTGTTTGAAGCAAGAGTTGCTGCAACTTCAGCCTACATTTAAAATTTATCTTAGCCTGTAGGGCATGCAATAGAGTTAAATATACTGCTATTTGATTATGCCAATAACAGAAACATTTTATTTTCTACATCCTGTATGGGCAAGGGTGATTATGAATAAAATAGTTAATGTTCTATTTCAAATATGAGATCTTGTATGGGAATGCCCCCAAATGTCTTGTGATCTTTATATGAAAGGATATAAAGATGAATGTTTATAATGTAAATACCTAAAGGATTAAGCTTGATAACTCAGTGAATTAACATGTATAACATTCTCATCTAGAACAAATATATGAGAAATGCATTACTAGAATCCATATTGATGTTTATCTAGACTCTTTTGGTTATTGAACCAATAAGAGACATGCAAGTCTTGTATATGAGCAACATGACCAATCACCTCTCACTAGATGTAGGGGGAATAATCATTCTGTTAGGACATGTACATAATGACGTACAAAGGCCTTTGGAAAAAAATGCTAAAGATAGTTATTTGTACTTCATTATATTTACTAATGATATGGTGATATGCATTCAGCAAAATACAAATATCTTGTAGTGTTCGAGAAGATTACATGTATGAAGTACACAACTTCCTTAAAGATATTAAGATATTTTGATACGATCAAAGTTAAAATATTTTATAGGAATAGTTTGAGGTCCTTCTGGAGAAATTGTGATAATGTATCAATCAACTCCACCTGAAACATAATTTTGTATCAGAAAGAAGGAGTCACAACCTGATGAGTCATGATGTAATTATCATTTAATCTAATCTTCTAATTTCTTCTTAAGCATATGTTTAGCACTAGACAATGTACCCTCTAAATGGTTTAATGGATAATATATGAGATATGGTATGGGAATGTCCCAATATGTCCTAAATAATGAAACCTATGCAAGAAAATAGTTTCTTAAAATATTTAATGTTAGTTTGTTGAACACAAATTATCTCAATCAAATAAAAAAGTGTTTGCTTCTAGGATAACTGAGTTCCAAAGGAATTAATGGGAGTAAAGTAGAGATCAATAAGAAAACATTGAACCAGAGGAGGTACAATGGGAACCAGGAGAATCACAAATTTTTGCGGAATATCAAGTTCTTTCTATAACACATAGCTCGTAGTTCTAGTAGAACACATATAAGGTCCAAAGATTATGAATCCTATAACTTAGATAAGTTGTGAGTTGATCATAAGCTGATGAGACAACAATCAACTAAGAACTATTGAGGGACCAGAGTCTGAGAAATGGCTTGAGGCCATTGTGTATAGAATGGAATCCATGAACATCAACAACATATGACTTTTGTGGTACCATCTAAAAGGGGTAAAACCCACAAGGTGGAGTTGGGTTTTCAAGAAGAAGACTAACATGGATGACATAAAAGGACATATTGGTTGAAAAGATTTTTAAACCAATTCAAAGTGTTAAACATGGTGAAATCCCTTCATCAATTGACATGCTTACTATTGCATCTTAAGAAGACTATGTGATTTGGCATACGGAGATTAAAAATGCATTCCTTAAATAGGAATAATAGAGAGGATGTGTACATGATAGAGCCTGAAGGTTATATAACTCCACTAATGCAAATAAGTCTATGAGCTACAATGTTCAATCTAGATATTGAAACAAGAATCTCAAAGCTAGAATCTTTGATTTGATAAGACAGACAAAGAGTTTGACTCGAATCAATATAAAAGATGAATCATTGATTACAAAAGATTTAATGGGAGCATATAAATATTCCACATATTGATGAGGAATAACATCTCAATACCAAGAATTGAAAATTGGCATGGAAATCATCTTCACAAAGAAGGATTAGGGGAAATATCCCATGTGATAAGAATTGAGATCTATGGAGATAGTTATATAAAGTTCTTGACCTAAGTACGAGCACATATATTGGCAAAATGCTGAAAGGGTTCAACACCAAGGATTCAATGAGAGAGAATCTATCCATGAAAATGGGATGAATATCTTAACCGTCCAATGTTCCAATTCTTGTGAAGAATGGAAGAGATGCCATATGCATTCACATTAGGATGTATCATTTATAGTGTACTCATCCCATTATCTTGTATGTATTGTATGTGACAAGATGTTTTAGTCAGATTCCAATGAGCATCATTGGAATGCCATAAAGAACATCCATTAGTACTTGAGAATCACTAAGGATCAATTGTTGCACTATGGTAACAAGGATGAGTTGGGTGTAAAGGGTTACACCAATGCAAGCTTCTGAAATGACATAGAATGATCACAATATAAAACTCTATTTAATCTTAAAAGAAGAGTTATAAGTTTGAAAGAATTTTGAACTACATACCATTATTTTAGTTCTACAATTGAAGTCGTATGTCCTGGTGTTATGAACACATGAGTGAGTACTGCATGGATCCAGAAGTTCATATAGATGAACTTATAAGATGTTTCAACCATTGATGACACAGTAGAAAGACTATGACACCAATGGAGATATTGTCTATGCAAGAAATGCCAGATAGCATACTACGACAATTCCACCTTATATGAAATATCGTACATCGAAGAGATGTGATACATGCAATATACCAACTAAAGGAAAAATGTTACTAACCCACTAGAATTGCACTTGTGCAGTAGAAACATGATGGACATGTTCAGATCACTAAGAATGAGATTCGTGGGTGATTGGCTCTAAGTGAAAGTGGGAGTCTATTGGTAAGTATTCCTAGAGAGCCAATCATGTGATGATTGTGATGGCATATTACACAAAATATTTGATTGATAATAAAGGCAATCTTCTAATTTATTCTATTTCACTCAGTTATGAGATATTGAGAAAAATATAATGAATGTCTAAAGAATGACATTACTCAATGACATATGTCTTTGGGTTGATGACCTGAACAATGAGATCATACGAAAGTTAAGTGTATGTGCATTCTTGTTATGTCCCTAGTCAGATGTTATTATGGAAGGCTGATAGACATCAATAACACATAGGACTAGAGTGTGGGTTGGTTGATGATAAAATCTCATCAGTCATGATATGTGATATCAAACCAAGCACATAGATACTTGTTAATAGTGTATCAGACATACCCACCTTGAGAGTGAGACATGGAAACCATAACTGGTGGTCATAGTCATCTCTCATAGTGTAGGTGGTGAATCTATGGTTCTTAAACCTGAAATCACTATACTCATCACATGTCGTTCAGTGTACTTTGACATCATCCACCATGATCCAGAATAAGGGTTTCCATGAAGGTGATGATTGGATGCATTGTGACACATGGGGATGACTGTGAGTGATGGAGATAGGATTTGTCCCTCCTATAGGAGTTTTATATTGTGGCCACTTGATAAGAGAGACTGAGAAAAACATGCACATACACATGTGGATAAATATATGATATTGAGGTCGCATATATCTCAGTCAGTCTGCTCTAGTTCAAGGGGCATGGATTGAACATTGAAAGGATGACAAGTCCATGCCTCGAGTTCAATCTGGATATCAAAGACAAAGAAATTATACAATCACTATAACATCTATCATAGGTTGTAGGTTGAAGTTTGACACAACTTTACTGTGCGTGCAAAATGCAAGTGTATGTGTCTTGTAATATAGGCCCTGTGAGGCCCAAGTCAAACTCAGGGAAACGGTTGTCCAGAGACTAGTACTAAATGCATTTTGATCATCTAGGCCGATGAAAATTGATTGAGTTGGTTGTTTGGAACTGAAGCAAGAAATTAAAAAATAGAAAATAAAATTGATTTGATTTCATGATGATGGATTCCCTAGAACACAATTTAACCATAGGTGACACTGTATCTTCCTTCCTATTACTAGTACAAATTTCCTCTTAAATTTGAATAAAGAGCATGTAGCTAGAAACTACCCGCTTTCGTAGTGTAATTCCCCTATCTAATCTAAAGGAAAATCCATTCTCATAGTAATTGATTCATTAGTTAGGTGCTTTTGGTTTAACTCTGGGTAATATCCTCCCATTTATGCCCCACCTTTCACAAGGGACGTCGATAATTGGGTGAACCTATGTGTTTCTAACACTTAATCCCCTTTTCAGTAGTAATTAAGGATTTGATACGCTAATTGTGGTGATCAGGCACAATAAGGACATGCAATTTCCATAGATTCATATTCAAATAGTAAGAGAAAATCTAAATCAATAATAGAACTTAGACACAGTGCAACCCCGGGATACTCCCGCATCCTAAGGAATAAAGGGTTTAACCCCGCATGGTTTCTGTAGTTGAAAACATGATAGAGAATAAGAAAAATGTTGGAAACATCGAATGAATTATGTTAACCCCTAGAGAAAAGCAACTCTGAAGAATCCCCTTCGGCGCATGAGCGTTTTGCTGTCTCTCAGCTACAAAACAGTCCATCAGAAGTGTTGGAATTGCTCCTGGATGCAACATTCAGTCCCGGTCTCTCCTCCTTCGTCTCTCCCGCCTTGAGCAATGGACTACAACATGATAATTAGGTCTGGTTGTCCTCCCACATAGTCATAGTATGGCTCTTTTTTGTGAAATCACAGCAGTCATCGGATTAGATCGCTGCTGTTGATATTTCCTGCATGGACAGTCTTGGTAGTACTGAGTTGTAACTCGGTAGTACTGAGTCTTTAGGGTTCTTCAAATGCACGCTCCTTCAGTACTATCGAGTTGAGTCGATAGTACTGACAATTAGAAGGGTCGCATGTCTGATGTAATCTCGATACTACCGACTTTTGTGTTAGTGTATCGAGTTTCTATGATTCTTTGAGGAGTCTACTGATGGTGATTTGGTACTACTGAGCTAAGTGTCAGTAGTACCAAGATTGTGTGTTTCACTTGACTATTTTTACTGATGTGAAATAGGTACTATCAAGTATGGACTCAATAGTACCGAGTTTGTACACCTGATGTATACCTGAAATACAACCAATAATGTGTCTTAGTCCTCAGATTTTTAAAATTTGATTAAAATTCAACAAAATTAGATAAATTGATGCATTTCAATGAAATAGGATATTCATATGAGTTTGTGCATAAAATCTCAAGAGAATAACAAATGCATGCAGAAAAATAAGGGAAAACAAGCTTGTAAAATGACTAAATATCTGTGCTTCAAACTCCCCTAAGCTTAAATCTTGCTCGTCCTGGAGCAACATACTCTCGGATCTGTCTGAGACAAGTCAGCAAAAGGACATACTGATGAATTCCCGTCTCAACCACCCCCACATAATGGTCCCAAACCAGCTCTACTGATCACTGAACCGGTAACTGCTCTGAAGCTACCATAAAATTTCCATAAAAGACATTTGTCCCTTAGTCAATGAAACACTATCAGGAAAACAATTAACATATTAAACTAATCAGGCCTACACTTGGTGCATTATGTAATTTCCTATCTACATTTCTCTTTTCCCTAACTACCATCTACATGGAAGCCATCCTACTGATAAACATGAAGTGAGGAGGAAAATCATATAAGTGGCCTATCAATAAGAGCAATGGGTGGTACATGATAGGTGGTTATGAAGATTCACAAGGAACAACTGAATCATTATGCGAGCATTAAAATATGATGAACCTATATGATGAGAATGAATGAGTTATGAATCCTAATGCTTGCATAAATGGGTGGCATGATGCATGTGCTCAAAATCTCATACAATGAAATTGAACCAAATGGAGAAAAAATCAAGGGCATTATGAAGATGTTTTGAAACCTTTTTTTAGAACGGATACACATCATTTCTCCCTCTTCCAAACAGAGACAATTCTCTTTTCTTTTCTTTTGTGTTTTTTTTAGATTTGGCCTTCTACATGATTTGCCTTATTCCCGTAAATACATTCATGAAGTTTCTCATATATCTTTGAGGGTATAGATGTGTATGAGATCTGCATAAATATTTTGCGTCTCATAATGCCTTGATGAATGAATGATGAATGCATGCAATCTACATGTACATATTTGTATTATGTGACTAAATGATATGCATATGAATTGTTCATGCATATTTTTTTTCTTTTCCTTACTGATGCAAAGGAAAATGGCTAACTATAGTGATTCCTACTATGCCATGATTATGTAACCAAAAATAAATGATTCACTGTACTTGATCATCTTAAGATGGTGGCAATTATGAATATGAAGTGGATGAAATCACATAACTAAGAGATTAAGCCTTCAAGGATTAATATGTGTCCCTCTCTAAAGACCTGTGTATAGGGTAACCATAGGAGTTCCTTCTTAAATTTCCATTTAAGGTCACGTTACCGGTTTGATCAGTTTAGGCTCAAACACCTTCGTCATTCACTTTTCATGGATGATTGAGAGATTATTCATATCCCATGTCCTAAAGCTGACTAACCCATACACTTCCTCAAGGTGTGACTCAAAAGATTTGCAATAAAGCTTAACTTCTCCACTTTTTTAAAACACATTATTTTTTTCTTTAAAAAGACCTAGAGGCAAATTTCTACAGAGACCCATGCATATACTAATCCACTTTTTACACTAGATAGATGTAGATTCTACAATAACATAAATCTAAAAATAAAAATGAACACTAAAAAAAACTAAGATAGTGGTTGTTCCAGTCCCCCCAAGCTTGAATATGACTATGACCGCATAGTCAACATTCCAACTTAAGAGGTGGAACAGGAGTACCCTAATCAATCATGTGGCGGTGGCTGCTGGTAGTGTGGCATGGTAGGATCATATGGAGGAAATGTTTCCTAAAAATTCAGATCATATGAAGGCATCAGTGGTGGCTGCTGGTACCCTCTGAAGTACCCTTGGCTCCAATAGTGGTCATCAAAAGGCTGTTTGTACTGCTCAATGTGTTGCAGGAGAGTGTGAACATTGTCTTGGTTGGCCAAGAGAAGACACTCATTCTCGTAAGTTGCTTACAGGTTCACATAGAGCCTTCCTTAGATGTCTTGAATACCTACCAAAGTTACCTACTACTGCTGACCTGTATGGATGTCCTGAATCATCCCATACATGCCCGCCATTTTGAAAGTGTCATGCTCATCCTGGGATGGTGGCGGGGCTGAGGAACTTGAGGCTGCGTATCTCTACGGTCGACAGTGTAGTTTGGCGGGTGATAGGGATGGTGTCCACCTCCACCACATCGTCATCATCATTGGCTTGCTGTTCGGGCTCCTCTGTGGCTTCCTCTACGGCTGCATCAATGTCATCATCATCTAATGGCCACTACAGATGCTTGACTCCTGGCTAACAAAAGATTGGGTCAGGGAGTGACCGCTTCCTGTACCAGCCATCCACTGTGTAACAAGCGTACACAGTGTTGAAATGAAAAGTGAGGAGACCTACCTTTTGGAAATGTGTGAGATCCAGATATCGTGGTCCTGCTGGCTGTAAGGTAGAGAGGTCTAGCCGCAAATGAAGAGCAATGCGGGTAATGTGACCCCCAAAAACCATTGGTGCCTTTCTGGACTCCAAAGGTCGGACTGATAAAGCATGGAGAAGGAAGAAAGAACCAAAATTTATTGGCTCCCCCTTAAGAAGCTGGCGGATAAAGAAGAGGTCGGTCTTCTACACCTTTCCTTGGCCCTGACTAGAGTGTCCAAAAATGGTGTTGGTGAGGATGACATGAAGCATGGGAGTAAAGGGATGCTCGATGTCGGTGATGGAGTTGACGTGCTAGCTAATACGGAAACCTTCTAGCACCTCAGTGAAACATTCCCAGGCTGTCTTGTAGTTCCAGCCCGAGGGGTGAGTAGTCTGGCACATGTGGCTAGTTTAAGATACGGTTGAATTCACAGAGGGTGAAGGAATAGTTGATGTTGTAGAGGCGGAAGTCAACCTTTCCTTCCTACCATTCTTCACCCATCTACTTCTCTGGGGCGATGAGAATATCAAAAGACGCCATGAACTCACAGACAAGCTCCTGGTATGTGGGCCACTGGCTAAAGAAGGGGTCATCCACCTCCATCTCTTGACCATCACACACCCAGTGCATGTACTCGCTGAAGCCTAGGATCTTGATGAGGTCACAGTCACCATACCGCGTGGACACCATATTCCTAGTTAGTAGCTCCTCATAAATCTTCTGGACCTCCAGTGTCGGGTGATGAAAGTGGCTTGGTTGAGGGACCATCTCGCCTTGCTCATTCGACATAGAAGCACCTCTCTGTAGAGCCATGTGAACCTTGAAAGAATGAGGAAGGGGGAATGAGAGCTTGAAGAAGACTGTTGGCACTCAGTGTAGTAGTACTCATAGTTGCTATGGAGATGAGATTGAAGGTGTGAATAGAAACGAAAATCTCTTCTCCTTATATAGGCCTCAGATTGCCCAGCTGTCCAAAGTCAATACTACCGACTTGGATTCGGTAGTATTGAGATCCTGGAGAGGACCCGTAACTTGATGGTATTGACGATTGATGTTTCATGATGACTGAGGTGTGGATCGCCCTGGAGTCGGTAGTACCGACACAATTCAGTGGTGGTGCGGATCGGTAGTACTGACCGCTTGATGTGGCTCATCTGGGCCGTCACTTTCTTTTCCTGCTTTTCTCAACAAAATTTAAAGTCGGTACTACTAAGTACTGAATTGTAGATATTTCTCAGTCGTTTCGAGAAAGCATCTCGGTGCATCGAACTTGCGCCTTCCAGAAGTCAGTAGTACCGATAGATAGGTCAATAGTACCGAGTCCTCATCAGATATGTGCTCAGAAATCTTCACAAACTCAGTGGTACTGAGTACAGTCTCGGTAATATCGAGATAGTTGATTTTCTTCCCCTTGGCTCATGACCTAAATTTGGAAGTACCGAGTGAGAACTCGGTAGTACTGAAATTTTCTCTCCTTTGCATCCAATCCGTTTAAACCAAATTCGATAGTACCGAGTGTGAACTCGATAGTACTGACCCTTCCTGACCTACACACACAAAATGGATCAAGGTACCTTTTTAACATAAAAATTGAAACTAAAACTTATGAAAATGAAAATGCAACCTAATGAAAGAAAAATAAAAGTTGGGTTGCCACCCAGCAAGTGCCCTTGTTTAATGTCCTAGGCTAGACTCAATGAAAACTTCTAATCCTCCTCAAGCCCTAAGAGCTTGAGTTCCTCAACTCCTTTCTCAACCCTCTCCCCCAAAGTAGTGATTCAATCGCTACCAATTAACAAGGAATGACACAGCTCCATCTCCGATCCTCACAGCACCATGGGGGAAACCTCCAAAATTTCATAGGGTCCACTCCATCTAGACCTTAATTTTACTGGATGCAACTTAACTCTAGAATTAAAAAGTAACACCTTTTTCCCCAGAATAAACACCCTATGTAGGATGGGTCTATCATGAATCTTCTTTGTACTCTCTTTATAGATCTTGGCATTTTCATAGGCATTCATCCTCAACTCATCCAACTCATTCAACTCCAACATTCTATGTTTCATAGCTTCATCTATATTAAAGTTCAATCTTCTTAATGCCCATCTAACCTTATGCTCCAATTCTACAGGTAAGTGACAAGCACACCCATAAACCAATATAAAAGGTGTAGTTCCTATAGGTGATTTATAGGCTGTCCTATATGCCCATAGCACATCATTGAGGAGCATACTCCAATTTGTCCTATTTGTTGAGACTGTCCTTTCTAAAATCTAATTAATTTCCCTATTGGACACCTCAACCTGGCCCTGTGTTTGTAGGTGATATGGAGTACCCACTCGATGTTTTACCCCATACTTACCCAATAAAGCTCCAAACTTCCTATTGGTGAAATGGGTCTCCCCATCACTTATGATCATCCGAGGGACACCAAACCTGTAGAAAATTTTATATTTAATAAATTTGCATACAACATGTGCGTCATTGGTCTGGGTTCGAATTGCTTCCACCCATTTTGACACATAATCAACGGTGAATAATATGTATAGGTTTGAGTTTGAAGACACAAACGGTCCCATGAAATCTATGCCCCATAAATAAAAAACTTCAACTTCTTGAAACACATTTAAGGGCATTTCGTGTCTTTTAGAAACGTTACCTGCACGTTGACATGAGTCACAACAACGAACATAGTTATAAGCATCTTTAAACAAATTTGTCCAATAGAACCCACTCTCTAAGACCTTAACCGCATTCCTAGAACTAGCATGATGCCCTCTTGTGCGGAGTGAGTGACAATGTGACAAGATATTCTCATACTCACTCTCAAACACACATTTCCTGAAAATGTCATCCCTACATTGCCTTAGCAATATCATATCGTCCCACATGTAATATCTCAAAGAATAGAAGAATTTATTCTTCTCCTGGTATCCCCAATCCTTTGGCAATATCCCACATTCCAGATAATTCACAATCTTAGCATACCAAGGGTCTGCTGCTTTGAGAGCAAAAAGTTGCTCATCTGGAAATTCTTCCACAATAGGGATATCCACATCCCTCTCATCCACTCTCTCTAATGTAGAGAGATGATTAACTACTACATTCTAAATATCTGCCTTATCCTTTACTTCAATGTCAAATTCTTATAAAAGTAGGATCCACCTAATTAATCTAGGCTTAGCGTCTTTATTTTATAAAAGATATTTAATGGCGGCGTGATCAGTCCACACAATTACCTTCACCCCCACTAAATATTGCCTAAATTTTTCAAAAGAAAAAACAACAACCAACAGTTCTTTTTCAGTGGTGGTATAGTTTAATTGAGCATCATTCAAAGTCTGTGACGCATAGTATATCACGGTAGGGACCTTGTCTTGGCGCTGGCCTAAGACTGCACCCACAGCATAATCCGATGCATCACACATCAGCTCAAACAGTTTACTCCAATCTGGAGCTTGAACATCAGGATATGAAATCAATTTTTCCTTAAGGACCTCAAAAGTTTTAATGCATTTATCATCAAAATAAAACTCAATGTCCTTTTCTAATAATTCAGATAGGGGTTTTGCATTTTTTGAAAAATCTTTTATAATTTGGAAATAAAATATGGCGTGACCTAGAAAACTTCTCACTCCCTTCATCGATGTCATTGGAGGTAACTTGGAAATAACCTCAATTTTTATGAGATCAACCTCCATTCCCCTATTGGACACCTTGTGTCCCAAAACAATCCCCTCACTCACTATCATATGACATTTCTCCCAATTAATAATTAGATGAGTGTCTTCACACCGCTGTAACACTTTATCGAGGTTATATAGAAAGTCTTCAAAAGACTCTACATAAACTGAAAAATCATCCATGAACACTTCCAAGCACTGTTCAACCATATCAGAAAAAATGGCAAGCATACAACATTGGAAGGTAGCAGGTGCATTACACAACCCAAACGGTATCCGTCTATAGGAAAATGTGTCATAAGGACAGGTGAAGGTGGACTTCTCATGATCCATAGGCTCAATAGAAATCTGATTATATTTGGAATAACCGTTGAGAGAACAAAAATGGGAACGACCAGCCAGTCGTTCCAAAATCTGATCAATAAAGGGTAAAGGAAAGTGATCCTTCAACGTAGCAACGTTCAAGCGGCGATAATCTATACATACATGCCACCCCGTAACTAACCTAGTCGGTATTAATTCATTCGTAGAGTTAGTTGTCACAATTATCCCCCCTTTCTTAGGTACAACTTGTGTCAGACTTACCCATGTGGAATCAGATATTGCATAAATTATGCCTATCGATAAGAGATTCATGACTTCCTTCTTCACCACTTCCATCATAATTGGATTTAAGTGCCACTGTGGTTGAACTACTGCTTTAGATCCTTCTTCTAATCATATTTTGTGCTGACATAGGCTGGGGAGATGCCTCTAATGTCAGCCACAGACCACATGAATGCTGCTCGGTGGTTCTTCAGTATGCCTAGAAGCTGAGCCTCCTCATTCTGGTTCAATGCTGATGAGATGATGACCGGGAGCTTCTCATTCGCCACCAAGAACACGTACTTCGGATGTGGGGTCAGTGTCTTTAGCTCCAAATCAGGAGGATTCACCAATGAAGAGACCAAAGGTGCAGGCGGTAGTCCTAGATCCTCAGAGTGCATGGTATAGTAGAACGAGAGTTCTTTCAGCATCAAAGCACATTCCTCCCAGGAGTTGCAATGGGGGTAGTCTCTCTGCACATTCATCAAGCACGCCTCTAGCAGCAACTGTGGATGAACCTATACAATTGAGTCATCCTTGATTTCTTCAACTGCTGGTTGGAAGTCTGCCTCCTCTTCATTCTCTAGATACCGCACAACTTCTACTAAGGACACCACCTTAGTATTTTCCATAATGTCCACTTCCAGTGTACCCTTATCCACCTTTTTCATGATGTGTGCCATATCTAAAAATGGTCTTCCCATAAATAGGGACACCGGTCCCTCAATGTGCTTCAAACTATTGCATTGAGCTTCCTTCTCCTTTGACTTTGATACTTCAAGAATTCGTATTTCAAATCAGTCATCGTGGATACCTAGTGTCAATCTTCCTCTTCCCATCTCTAGGATCATGTCTGTCGTAGCTTGGAAAGGCCTCCCCAGTAGTAGTTCATTTTCATGTTCATCTTGCATCTCCATGACTACAAAGTCAGATGGAAACACACACATGCCTACTTTAACCAGAACATCTTCACATATTCCATATGGTATAACCACCAAACTATCTGCCAACTATATTTTCATGCTATTTTTTCTAGATTATCTGAGGCCTAACTTCTTGAATGTCGTCATGGGAATGATATTAATGTTAGACCCTGAATCACACAATGCCTCACCGAACTTAGTCTTTCCTATGAAACATGAGATATTGAAACAGTCCAGGTCTTATCATTTTGGTGGTAGCATTCCCAGAATGAATACACTCACCTTTTCCTTTAGCACCACCACGTTGGTATCAACTATCCACCTCTTCTTGTTGATAATGTCCTTTATAAATTTACCATAAGAAGGTATCTGATCAATGTCATCAATCAATGGTATATTGACGGACAATTTTCTGAAACTATCTAGAAATTTCCTAAATTGCTGATCTTCCTTTCTAGACTTCACACTATTGGGGAGGGAACTGGTATCACCTTTGACCTTTGATGATGTGGGACATAAGGTTCTGGACTTACCCCTATCACTTTTGGCTTCTCTACCTCAGCTGTTCTATCTTCTCCACCCTATTCTAGATCTGTTGTGGCATCCACCACAACCGGCTCCCCATTGTTGCTTGAATATTTTGTCTCCACCGTCTTGGGTTGACCTTGCTTGTCTTCACTACGCAACTTTGTATCGCTCCTCAGAAGTATAGCTTTCACCTGTTGGTTCCCAGATGGAGCATCTGTGTTGCCAGGAAAACCCTATTTGCCATTGTTCTTAATTGCTGCCACCTCTACTGCAATTTGTGAAATATGAGTCTCTAAACTATGGAATTGAGCTGTGTGGTTATGTATCTCTTTCTTCTACTGGTTGATCACCATGTCATTCTGTTTCACCAACTTCTTCATAAGATCTTACATGTTTTCATCTTTAGGCCCCTTGTTCTGCTGTTGTGTATTTTGTTGTTGCCTTGCCTGACTTGGATCCTGTTGGAAGTTGTTTGGATCCTTCCAGGAGAACTTTGGGTCCTTTCTCAAAGAGTACTCATTGTTCTTGTACCCCTGTTGGAGCATATATTTGATATGGCCTTCTTCTTCGTCTGAGGAGTTCCCGTCTTTCTGACATAACGTTTTGGTGATCGAGTCTAGTTTTTCATTAAGAGCGTTTATTACCTTAGATTCTCCCACACTCTTGATTGTCTCTGGGCATTCTCTTTCTTCTCCCTAGGATTGATTATTTGACATATTTTGTAGTATCTCATGACACTTGGATGGTTTATTATTGAGGAAGAAACCCTTGCCTGCACTGTCCAATGTGGTCCGCTCACCTTGATGAAGGCCATAATAAAAGATTTTAGCCTGATCTTATAGCTCAATCCCATGATGTGGGACCTTCTGCAACATATGTTGAAATCTCTCCCAGGCCTCCGAGTAGGACTCCTCAGCCTATTGCTTGAAGTTGTAGATTTTCCTACCAGCTCGTTGGTCTTCTGTGGTGGGAAGTAACGCTCAAAGAAGGCGTCTATCATCTCGTCCCATGTCCCAATGGATTCCAACTTCAGATTGTAGAACCATGCTTTTGCTTTTGTCCGCCAGAGATGAAGAAAATAGTTTTAGATAAATAACTATCGCGGGGACCCTATCAATTATTAGCATGTCGCAGCTCTCCACAAATCTATTGATGTGAGCCATCAAGTCTTCTAAATTGTGTCCATGGAATGCATGTGACTTGACCAAGGCTACCGGTCCTGGGTCAATCTTATAACTATCCACATCAATTGCCTTCCTTTTTATGGGGCCCAGTTGTGCAGTTGACGATGATTCTTTGATCTTCTCCCAGATAGTCTTATCCTCGGCCATCTCTGATTGTTCAACTTGAATGAATGTATCTATTAGAGGAGTGTCTGGCATGCTAGGGGTTAATCCCTTTGACGAATTGTTGTACGCTTGGTTTTATCTCTTCATGTTGCAACTATTGCATTGCTCGGAGTGGAGTGTCCATAGTCCGTACTACGCGTCTACACCATAAACTATCACCTGAAAGAGATAATATAGGTGTAAGCACAAGAAATAGCAAGAAATGAAAAATTGATATTTGAAATTTTAGCTCAAAAAGAGTAAAAATAAAATTAAAAAGAAAAATTGGCCTAGAGTGGCCAACCACAACACTCATAGTGTTGGACTATTGCCGCTTCCCCAGCAACGGTGCCAAAAACTTGACACAACTTTACTATGTGTGCAAAATGCAAGTGTACGTGTCTTGTAATATAGGCCCTGTGAGGCCCGAGTCAAACTCAGGGAAACGGTTATCCAGAGACTAGTACTAACTGCAGTTTGATCAGCTAGGCCGGTGAAAATTGATTGGTTTGGTTGTTTTGAACATAAGCAAGAAATAAAAAAATGGAAAATAAAATTGATTTGGTTTTATGATGACGGATTCCTTAAAACACAGTTTCACCTTGGGTGACACTGTATCTGCCTTCCTATTACTAGTAGAAATTTCTTCTTAAATTTGAATAAAGATCATGTATCTAGAAACTACCTACTTTCACAGTGTAATTCCCCTACCTAATCTAAAGTCAATTCAATTCTCATAGTAATTGATTCATTAGTTAGGTGCTTTTGGTTTGACTCTAGGTAATCTCCTCTCGTTTATGCCCCACCTTTCACAAGGGATGCCGATAAACGGGTGAACCTATGTGTTTCTAACCCTTGATCCCCTTTTCAGCAGTAATTAAGGATCTGATGCGCTAATTGTGGTGATCAGGCACAATAAGGACATGCAATTTCCATATATTCATATTCAAATAGTAAGAGAAAATATGTATCAATAATAGAATTTAGACACAGTGTATCCCCAGGCTACTCCCACATCCTAAGGAATAAAAGGTTTACCCCTGCATGATTTATGTAGTCAAAAACATGATAGAGAAGAAGAAAAATGTGGGAAACATCAAGTGAACTATGTTAACCCCTGGAGAAAAGAAACTCTGAAGAATCCCCTTCGGTGTATGGGCGTTCTATTGTCTCTCAGCTGTAAAACGATCCACCAAGAGTGTTGGAATTGCTCCTGGATGCAGCCTTTGGCCCCGGTCTCTCCTCCTCCATCTCTCCCACCTTGAGTAATGGACTATAGCATGATAATTAGGTCCGCACGTCCTCCCACGTAGTCATAGTATGGCTCTTTTTCATGAAATCACACCAGCCGTCAGATTAGATCACTGCTGTTGATCTTGCCTGCGCGGACAGTCTCGGTAGTACCAAGTTATAAATCAGTAGTACTGAGTCTTTAGGGTTCTTCAAATGTGCGCTCTTTCAGTTCTAGTGAGTCGATTCAATAGTACCGATGCTTTAGAAGGGTCACGCGTCTGATGTAATCTTGGTACTACCAACTTTTGTACCGAGTTTCTATGATTCTTTGAGGAGTCTACTGATGGTGATTCGGTACTACCGAGCTGAGTGTCAGTAGTACCGAGATCATGCGTTTCACTTGGCTATTTTTACTGATGTGAAATCGGTACTATCGAGTATGGACTCGGTAGTACCAAGTCTGTACACTTGATGTGTACCTAAAATACAACCAAAAATGTGTCTTAGTCCTCAGATTTGTGAAATTTGATTAAAATTCGACAAAATTACATAAATTGATGCATTTCAATGAAACAACCTATTCATATGAGTTTGTACAAAAAATCTCAAGAAAATAACAAATGCATGCACAAAACTAAGGGAAAACAAGCATGTAAAATGACTAAATATCCATGCATCAAAGTTGTTCTCCAATTTTTCGATTACTTAGGTAGCAATGATGTGTTAATAGGCCCTACTCTTTGCTTGTGATGTCATAAAGTAGTTGTGGACATTCACTATCAACATAATATGGAACGTATAGGGTCAAACACATATGATTTACTTGGAATAGGAGTTTAATCATGAATGATAATTAAATTGATTACTAAAGTGCTTAGGAACTCAACTTAAATAACAATTGACTGACTGGACTCTGAATCAATCAGTTCAAGTGTTGAACTGACCTATTGGAGTGTTAGGTTGATTGGATATTGCATTGGCTAAATTCTGGATGAACCAAGGTAGGAACCAATCAGTTCACTGAGTGAACTGATTGGCTCAAGGTCACCAGATGACCAATTCTCAAAGCAATTTGATTACATTAAGGATTAGTGATGGCATCATGTTATGCATTAATTGGATTAGACTTGCCAATACAATTGTGATCGGGAACCATGATGAAACGTCCAGCTCACATGCCAATCAACCGATTCACCTATGAACCGACCATTTTTCCGCTTGGAGATTGTGAAAATTTGTGAATTTCTGATCCCTTCCGCTCCCACTCAGACTGAGAACCCTGACCCTGACCCTAACTCTTCTACAAATGGAGGGGTATTGTGGGTTTCTCAAACACAACTCAATTACCTCTGACAATTGTTTGTCTTCGTTGGTTGTGGTAACTGAGAGAACCTGAGCAAGTCCTACCCGATAAAGGGAGGGATATCAAGGGAGAATAATTATGGGAGAGCAAGTTGGTGACTAGTACGTCAACATGAAGGGACAACTCCTTCTTGTCTGTTCTTCTAGAACGACAAGAGTTCCCGGTGGTCCATGTTGACTAATCTAGAGGCATGGAGCTTTTCCCACTAGGAGGACAACGTCAACCTACTGTCCGTGATGATCAACCAGGAGGCTGACACATACGTTGTTCGAGTGCGACTTGAAGAAAGTTGCATACTCCAATGAGGGAATAGTCGTTGGACTTGCTTCAGAACTAGGTATGACCTTGTAAATCATCCTTCCCATTACATAGTTGTTGATGCGATCGTCTGTTAAAGGAGAATATGGCAGTTAATTTTTTTCATTTCTGTTGTCTATTCTGATGCCATATTTCCTAACCGTTTTTGGATTCATTGTTTCTTCATTGATCGCAAAGATAATGGAAAGAGGTGAAGGAACAATCCATCATCATTCATGTAACTAATATTGATGATGTCAGTGAGCTCCACAACAAAAATGATATCCATAGTTGGATCCTTAAAAATAGACCTAAAAATTAATTTTGTTGTATTATCTTAATGAGGTGTGGATTCAAGCGAAAGTGATCCGACATAGCTGACCTCAGAAGTACATATTTGAAACTTATTATGGATGACTTGTAGTCCATTCCATTGGTGGACTCTCCTTAGTTTTTGTACTAATTGGAACTTCTTGTAGTTTCACTTATGGTGGATGACCAAAATAAATCACCTTTTAATAGTAGGCATGCGTGCTTACAATTACTTACAATTGCTATATCTATTGTTGGTATTTGGGTTTTACTCTTGTGGTTCTGTACACAACTTTAGGTTCTCAACCCAATAACTAGGGTTATGGCAGTGAACCTTCTGGAGATCAACAATAGACAAAGGTTGGTTTATACATTCATGAAGATGTGTAGAGTCATCCTTATACATTCTGGTCATGGTAGGGTGGTTTTTTTTATTTTGATGTGTTTTTAAATCTATTCTCTTACTTCTATGCCATGTATATATGCTCATGCTACAAACTTTTTCGGATAGATATTTTCTATAAACAAGTTGTGAAAATGGCTACCGATGATAAACAATGTATCACTACCTGTAAGTATGAAATATTGGCATGCCTATGTGTATCTATAGTATGAGAAGAAAGAGGTTATATGCTAATCACGTGAATTGAACTAAAGTTAGTGTTAACCTAGATGCATGATCTTTACAATCTTTAAACCATTATTACTTTGGTAAGTTCAGATTTAAAATACCAAAGTAACAATAGACAACAATCTTTATCCTATCCAAGACGAACAATCTCTTCAATGTAAAGGTTATTCATAAGTTAAAATCATCTTGAAATGCATGATCACACTCTAATTTAGAGTTGATTCACATGACTTATTGTAAGTGTATCATGGTATGCATGATTTGATTTTAGTTACTCCCTTTGATCCTATTTGTGTTCATCTTCCTCTTCATGAAACATGCATCATTCATGGTATAGACAACAACTGGTTATTACTTTTCTCCTATACTAATTGTGATGACCCGAGAATCAAAATGTGAACCCGATTTGAACTAGATTGGTTATGTCTTTGGACTTTGTTTTCCCATATTGAAATTGACCTATTTTGAAACAACACAGTCCATTTCAGGTTTAGGTTTGGGTTTGGACTCTAGGCCCGAATTGATATATTTTACAAGAAATGCAAATTGTTATCTTTTATAAAAAAAAAACAAATACCTATCCCAACAAAGAACTATGTGATTGTCCAGAGTTATCCAAATAGAGAAAGGAAAAATATTTACTTATTTGAAAAGTTCAGTTCTAGATTTCCAAGTTGACGAATAAGATCTAATAAATGTGAAATTAGTTTAGAACAAGGTCATGTTTCAAGAGGTCCGACCCTAAATATTTTTTAGAGGGGTTGTACAATTTTAGTTGTGTTGCTTCCTCCGCCCCACCCACACATGCACACCTGGTGGTATCAGCGATTTTACAAAAAAAAAAAAAAAAGTGCTAAGCTTTTACACGCCAACTATTTCCATTTCTTGTATAATATCATATTCTTGCGATTGTGTTTTGTAGCTAATAATGTGAGCCGGAGAGAACCACGGAAGAATCGAGCAAATGGGACAAGAGTACTCCAAGTTGGCACAAGAAAAAAAAAATCCCACCAATAAAATAATGGCGACCTACAAAAATTGATTTTAAAGGCATTTAATGTTCAATAATAGCAACAAAGATTCACAATGCAATCAACCCGGCCGGTGACCGGTGATGATTCTATCCCAACTTGCGGTATCTATGAAAACGCAGTGAATGAAATACAATAGAGAGCTCAAGAAGCCGTCCGGGCCGAAGTGTCACCTCCGACTAGTGGTAACAACGACGTTTGCGGCGTCACAGAGGGTTCTTCCCTAGCTCAGCTGTAGTAACGCCGCCGACGAGTTCATTGTACGAGGGCAGAACGTGCATTGAACCCTTGAGAGGGGAGGTGAATCCATGTACGATGCACGGCAACAACAACCGGGTCATCGTGGTGGGATACCGATCCGTAGAAGGTGAGGCTGGGATTGATCGACGTGGAGATGAGATGTTCCAGGCTCCGTCCGTCGTCCGTTACTTACCAAAAAAGCAACAACCGCGTCTCCAATTTGGTGGGACTGGACGGGACGGCGTTTCGTCGCGATTTAAATTCAAGCGTATCATCTCTCGTCCTCTGTTTTCTTGTTTGTGTGTAAGCTGCCCGGAGGGAGGGCTAAGTTTTTGTGTGGCCCTGTTTTCTTATCTCCTCCCACCCCCACCCGTCGCACCTTTAAAAGGAAAGGTGGAAAAAGGGGGGCGGGCGAGTGAGCCAGCATCAGGTGGACAGGTTTGCGCTCCATGTCCTTCCCTCTCCCAGTCAGATCATGCATTGCCAATAGCAACACCGATAGTTATACTCTGTTTGTACTGAGCAAAATATCTCATCCGAAGAACCGCGCGTTCCTCTCCACCCACCCATATTCTCGGAGAGCCGTCCACGGTATGTCGGCCAAGCTGGACAACGGCGGCGGTGTGGGCGATCGGCGGCAGCAGCCTCCGCCGCCCTATGAAGGATCAGGGGACATGGAGGTAGAAGAAGATCACAAGGGGGACGTGGAGCTGCCGGATGAGCTGGGTAGCGACGCCGTGCGGGCGCTGCACGAGCGGATCGAGCGGGAGTGGGGGCCACTGCCGAGGACGGCGTGCCAGACTGCAGCTGGGAGGGCGGTGTGGGGGCATGTGGTCGGTGACCCGCTGGCGGCAGTGCTGGCAGGTGAGCCCTACCTCAGGAGCTTCTATGACAAGATGAGGAGGGACCGTGCCAACAATGCCAGGGAGGTCTCTGGTGTCATGCTCGCCGTCAGGACGCTCTGGTTCGACAAAAAGGTCGAGGCTGCCGTTGCGGAGCTGAGGAGTGTGGATGGCGGGAAGGTGCCTACACAGCTCGTTCTGCTTGGGGCAGGTTAGTACCCGGTTTACTGCATTGAATTCTTCTTTGGAACTTTTGCTCTGTTTTTCCCTGCTACTTTGTCGAGCTGCTTGAGCATTAGATATAGAGGCACAAATCCAAACAAGAGGAAGTACTGATCGCTTGCTGATGCCTACTGCTGACGGCGATACTTGATTGTGGCCCGAGATCCATCGATCTTGATGATCTATTATAGATGCAATTAGATTTGAATACAAAGAATCACATCCATGTCTCAATCTGGGTCCAATTTTAAACTGCTCTCCTTCGCACATAGCCTAAAACTGGGATTGGTCGAAATTAGCTCAATCAATCTTTACAAAATAGGACCCATTCCCCTAAAGATCGAATCTTTATGTTTGCATAATTGCATTGGTTTCAACAGGCATGGACGCCAGGGCATACCGTCTCAACTGCCTCCACGACACCACCGTCTTCGAGGTCGACTTCCCGGAGCTTCTCCAGGTGAAAGCCGACATCCTCCAGGAAGTCCTCGGCCAGAGCAACAACCACCATTACCAGAAAAAACCCACCAGCCTCAAGGCCGAGTCCCTGGTCCGCGTCGCCGCGGACATTCGGGAACCGGAGTGGACGGACCACCTCCTCCGCAGCGGCTACCGTCCGGATAGAAGCACAGTGTGGGTGCTCGAAGGCCTACTCTACTACCTCTCACACCAGGACGCCACGAGGGTGCTCCGGGACATTGCGGCCGGCTGCGCGCGGGCACACACGGTGCTACTGGCGGACTTCTTCAACGAGTCGTCCGTGTCGCTGTGCAAGGCCATGTTCCACTACTACTGCGACTGGCCGGAGCAAATGTTGCCTTCGCTGGGGTTCAGTAAAGCCGCGGTGTCACAGATCGGGGACCAGGATGCCAACTTCGGGCTGGTGGAAGATCCCCTGTGCTTGTTCAACAGGCTGAGGAAGGTGCCCAGGAGTATGCACACCAACCCCGACGATGGGACGCCGTGCAGGAGGTTGTACCTCGTTGAGGCGTCCGGATCGCCGGATGGGGAACGCCACTCGGGGAACGTCGCATTGTAACGAAAAAAAACCACTGCCAGCGCCGACCATTTTTGTTCTAGTAAACTCAAAACAAAGGGAGGTGGAACCAATTAAGCACCCGCGACGACAACTGATTGATGTATACCGTTATTATTGGAGTTTGTGATTTTCTTCTCTACAACTGCTACTCGAATCCAATTCCTTATGTGAATTGAAGAGATATGTATATTCATGACTAGTAGGCAATTTTTGCCACTTTGCTAGGCGCCGCAAATTAGTATTAGCCATATACTTATGAATGTTTGTACATTACACATTGAATCATTGTTGATGTATAAAAAATAAGGTTCCTCTGTTCCTTGCTGTCCTGTTTTTGTTAAGCAAAATAGTGATAGCTTCAGAATTTCTACAAACTAGTATGGGTTAAGACCCAAAGTAGGTGCAGTTAAGACATGTTAGTAAGAGATATATAGTTTTGTTATTTTATACATTGCTCATCAATAAATTGACGCACCTTCTTATACAGAAAGCATGTGATTATTTGTTCGCGAGAACAATTGGTGGGGGTATGTATACCACTTGTAAGACGCACATGACTCGGGGTTCGTTGGTCGGTTATGCTTACAAGAATGATATGATCATGTGATCGATTAGACCAGATGTGTTAATCTGAATCAATGAACTTGAGTGGTGTGTTGTAATTAATACCCCTTGGTTACTAAGGTTACTCATGCTTCCAACACTCAATCAATAACCCTAACCGCCACCATCGTTTTTATCTTGTTGTGTGCATTGATCGGATCGTCCGATAAACCAACATGGTCTTAGGTCGCCAATAATGGGCGTTGACTCTGCACATGTTCTAATGTGTTTATTTCTACTAGTCAACACACACGTGCCACGCACGTGACAAATAAAATTAGATATAATTTAAAAGTTGAGAAAATTGTGAGAAGTTGGACAATAAAGGAGAAAGCAACATGTGAAAATAATGTGTTGTGATTGATCAAAGATATTAAAATGACATGTGTTTGTAAATAGTTAAAATAACCTTTTTCTTTTAATAGTAGTATAGACATGAAAAATATATTTTCAAAAACATTTGGGAGAATACAGATATAGATCTTTTTGAATTTTTTAAAATCATTTAAACAACATATAGTTAAATATTAAATGAGAGAAAGAAAATTTGTAATAGTGGTATTTATAGGTCTCTCATAATTGAGAGATGTAACAGTGGGAAAGGGTGGGAAAAGGGAATTACAAAGTTATTGAAATATTATAGAAAAGGAAGAGATAATAACTCTCGGAAGATAATTAAGACACATGGGTCATTGGGAGAGAGATAACAGTAGGGGGGAGCGGTTGAGCCTATTGTGGAACCGTTTAAATTAAAGAGTAATTTTAATTAGAGTAAAATGGAATATATTTTCAAAAATATTTAGGAGAGTGTATATATATAGATTTTTTGTCGATTTTGTTTTTAAAATTAAATCATATGTTTAATTATATTCTTGATTTGTTACTCATATTTTGTGAAGACATTTTCATATGTTTGTAGAATATGGCATGGCAATTAAATCATAAAAATAGCATATAGTTAAATATTGAATGAGAGAAAGCAATAAGAGATGGTAATGGTGGGAGAGGGTTTCAAAGTTACTAATATACTCTAAAAATAAAATGATAATGACTCTAAGGTACATTGGTCAATGGAAGAGAGATAACAGTAGGGGGAAGTGAGGAAGCAGTTGAGACTATTGAGGAACCACTTAAATTTTAAATAATTGGACTGACTGCTTGTGATTTTAATTAGAGTAAGATGGAAGGGTTGTGTAGGTGAGCGGCGATTTAGGGATGATAGAGATCATGTCGGAGGGGGTTACAGAGTTTGATGGAGGGAGTGGGGGTGGTTTAAGAGCATACGTGTGAAACAATTAAGGCGGAGAAGTAGTGGGGATTGGTTTCAGAGAGAAAAAACAATAAAAAAGAGTAAAAAATCTCAAACAAAAGGAGAGAAGAGGGTGAGTGAAGGAGAATGCAGAATTTGAAAATGAAGTAACTTGATTGGCCAATGGCAGTATTTTGTAATTTGTACAACAAACTCTCTCTTTTTATAGTAGTATAGATTATCATGTTGTGTCTGATCTAGCAATTTCCTTTTGATCAATTAAATCTAGCCATTGCATTACTCTAGTTATTGCTTATTGTTTGTTACAACTATGGGTTACAACAATCATACACTAATCATTATCTATGTGTCTAACAAGCTTGGTCTGAGATCCATGTGTTCTAAGGTTAACATGGAGAGGAAGCCTGGTAAATTCAATGACACCACTTCAAATTTGGTTAATTCCGAATGAAAATATTCCTTATTCTAGTTGGTCTATTGGATTTAGTGGTACACGAAGCCCCTAAGTCAGATGTTAACAACCCTAATCACAAACTGAAAGGAGAAGGATTATTTGTGCTGAGGGATATATACACTGACACTATTCAACATCATTTTTGGCACATGCAACTCTTATCCCACCACAAACATGAAAGAACCATATTGATTTTGGACAACAAGTACACTACTAAAAACCAATGTCTTGAAAACTATTTTGTGTCAAAATTTCTAAAGAATTCATATCGTTGAACACAAGTATATTAGTGGACAGACACATGACTTTGGTTTATTTAAGATCTATAGAAGTCAAAAGAGAAGGATGGGAATTGTATGTCACGCCCTTGACCCAGCTTAACCTTAAAGTTGTTTGTTTATCATAATTGAATGCTTGATTAAAAGCTTGAAAAAATTAGTTCAAATCGCACCTCATTTTCCCTAATTCATGACTTGATGGATTCATGAGGATTTGATTGAAATTATATTAAAAAAAATCGAATTTCATGTCTTACTTCATGTTTGTGCCTTGTATGTTAAGGATTTGATGTTTTTTACTCCTTGATTGCATGGTATTTCATCCTTTTGCTCTTGCCTAAATCTTAGACTAGGATTTGATAGTAGATGAGTGGTAGTCAATGACCCCATCATTGGATAGGTGATGCCTCATCACCCTCATCTCACCTAGGGTTTGGTGGTTGAGGGATTGAGGTCTATGGCTCACATGGTGGTGAGGTTGATGATTCACTCTTAGGAGTCGACAACCTATCACCATTGGTAAGGTCGATAGCTTAAAATATATGGTCAATGGAATCACCCTCTATGGAGGTATATGGGTTGGCTCCAGTGAGTTTGATGGGTTTGATGATGAGGACCTTGACGGGTTTGTGGATGAGGACCTTGATGGGTAAGTCGATGTTAACCTCGATGGGTTTGTAGTTGAGGGGGTTGAAGGGTCTGAGGTTTAGGAGCTTTATGGTCAGTGGCTTGAAGCCTCGATAGGTTGGCTCGTGGATGGCTCCTCCAACCAAAGTGGTCAATGACAAAGGGGTTGATGGGTCCAGATGTTGATGTGACAAGTGGTTGATGGATTTTTTTCTGTGGTCTATTGACCTTCAAAGCTTGTTCAATGATCCTTCCTTTCATATTTTTGGAAATCAATTCCCCTACCATGAAAGCTCACTCTTTGCCAGTGAAGCCCTACTATTTTGAGCATCCAACACACTCAATAAGGGGAGTGACTAGTAGGTTTTTGGAAGCCTTCTCATTCCAGCCTAGGAAGGTTTCTTCAGTCAGGTGGTTCCCAATGGGATGCGGACACACTGACCCTCTTCAGTTCTCATTTGCGTGCTACCTCCCCAGCTTTTTAGCGCCCTCTTAGGCTTTACACTCCCTATAGCCTATAAATACCCCAACCCTACGACCCTATGGACCATTTGACACCCAAGGTGCTGATATAATTTGAAGACAAGCCCGAGGAGGTCAAGGGAAATCTTCTTGAAGGTCTTGGAGCTTTCACGTGCTAGGAATAAGGAGAAATAGCTTGCTTTGGTGAATCTAAAGCTAGATATCTACATTTTGTCCATAGGTCATATAATAACTTATCTCTTTTACATCTTTTATTATTGTTTTCCCTCTCTTCTCCTACCTTTGGTCAAGATCCATGGAGAACCATGGTGGATCTTTCTTCCTCTAGATATATATATCCCTATTTTCTAATATTTTTGAACTAGTTGAGGCTAGTCTTGCTTGGAGAAGATTTGGTGAAGTTGTTGGAAGATTATTTGGTGAAACTTGAAGCTTGGTTTGCGTTTATTATTTTTGGAGCTTGATATCTTCATGAAAAGGTGAGTGAAATGGACATTTTTATCCTTCCTTGCATGCATAACCTACATGTAAATATAAATTTGCTAGAAAACATGCTGTTAATGCTTAAAAAGATGATCTTTATGGAACTATTTTGGCAACAAAATGGTTAATTACGAATTTTCTTATCTTCCCCTTCACTTTATGACGATTTATGATGATGAAATGTTAACCTTCTTGAATCAATTAGGATGAAATTTGATGAAGGCACGTTTTAGCCCCAAAAATGCTACTTTTGAGGGTTGTATGATACCATGTCAAAGAATATACAAATTTTTGAACTTTATTCATGTTTGCATGACTATCTAAAATAGAAATGTATAATTTTCTTAGATGTTATTATGATGCAATTTTGTAACTTATATGTTTATTGCTCATGATGTCATGTTTATGCTTAAAGTTGGCATCTTTGCGCATAATATTGTTCTAGCTATATATTGTACATAATATGGAGTTTGTATATGAAATTTGGCATAATTTGTTTTTTATGAATAAACACATCCTTGGAGGTAAAGATTGAACCTTCAGGATGGTGTGGCATTATTATGGCCAAATATGGTGAATTGAAATAAGCATGTACACTTTGTGCATGGTATGAAGCTTTCTATGGTTTTTTGTACTTGCTTGATGTTGTTGTATGTCTTTATGATCTGATTGCACCCTTGTTGCTTCTTAAAAGATGAGTAATTGATTTAATTAATCAAGTGAAATCCTAATCATATAGTTTCATGTGGTCGTATTAACTATCCTCATGTTCGATGAGGTGTGGTAGTGAAACATGTAGCCTTATAGATGTATCAATTGTGAGAAGGCACTCATAGTCATATACTTTTGAGTATACACAAATAATGGGGGGTTAGTTTCTCCAATATTCAAATGATGGATATGTGTATGAGTGTGTTCATGTTATATCTCTAGTGTGACAATATGGATGAGATATGTGATATGATGATATATGGGTCTTTATACCCAATATGGATGAGATTTTTGATATGTCTATATGTTCTATCGATAGTTGTATCAGGAAGAGAAAACATAACAGAGGCAGATCTAGATAGGCTCAAAAAAACACAACAGTTTTGGAAGAGGACATGCCCAAGATGCATAGGCAGGGCCGCCAGGTCCAGTAGGAAGAAGGTAGGGTGGAGGTCAGTCAACAAGAAACAACTCAAGTCTATGTTATGACTCGACTCGAAGGAGTCCTCTCCATTTGTTCATAACAAATCAAATGGAACTTTTTTCATTCTAACTATTTGCTTCATCTTAAGTATCCCTTTGAGCTGACTTGGGTGTGATCCACTCATTTATCACCATAATGGTAATACTCCTTTGTAACTTGCATGTTACTAGTAGATCTAGTCTTTTGTTGGAAGCTCCTAATAGTGGATTTTATTTTTTTACAAGAGGTGTGTCCATCGTTTGTGCTCTATTTTTTGGGAAACAACATTCTAATGGACATCATGCCACTTAAGATACATAGATTCAATGTGATGATAAGGATGTATAGCTTAAAGAAGTATGCGGTTGTTTTGGACTGTGGTTCCAAAGTTATAGAATTTACAAATGGTAATATCACTTGGTATTTCCAATATAGGAAAATCCTCTCTACATGTTTGGTGTCTGTAGATATAGTAGATAGGATGACAAGGTATAATTGTGAATTTTTTAGCACATTCCAAGGATATAGGACACTCTGGTGGTGTGGGAGTTTATGAACATGTTTCCTAACATTTTCTAGGTGTTACACCTCCTAGGGAAATTGATTCTAAGATCAGTGTATCTAACAAATAACCCATAACAGTAGCATTATATAGGATGTCACCAACTCATATTAAGGAGTTGAAGGCTCATCTTAAAGAGTTGTTGAACAAGAGGTTTATATGTTCGAGTGCATTCCCTTGGGGTGCTCTTGTGTTGTTTCAGAAGAAAAGGATGGATATATGTAGTTGTGCATAGATTATAAGCAATCGAATTGGGTGATAATGAAGAACATGTATCTGTTGCTGACGAGATATGACTTGTTTTATCATTTGAATGGTTTTATAATGTTCTCAAAGGTAGATTTAAGGTGTGAGTACCATAAGTTGAGAATCAAAGTGTATGATCACACCTAATACAACTTTTAGTACTAGGTATGGTCATTATGAGTTCACGATTATTCTGTTTGTGTTAACCTAAAAAACTTTTACTTTTATGGATATGATGAATAGAGTGTTTAGGTAGTATCTGAGTTAGTTTGTCTTTGTGTTCACATATGTCATCTTGATCTACTCCGAGTATAGAAAGCAACATCAAAGTCTGGATTAAGAGTTTTTGAGGAACAATAATTGTTTATGAAGTTTGGCATACACACATTTTTGTGACTGATGTGTCTTTTCTTGGTCATGTCATTTGAAAAAAGAAGATTTGTGTAGATCTTAAGAAGGTGGAGTTGGTGTTGAAGTGGGAGTAGCTTAAGACACCGATAGAGGTTTGGAGTTTTCTGTGTCTAGCTGGTTATTATAGAAAATTTATAAAGAACTTGACTCATATATCATTGTCATTAACTAGGCAAACCAGGAATGATGTAGCATTTTTGGAATGAGAAGTGCTAGGGTAGCTTCCAATTGTTTAAGGAGAAGTTTATGTCAAAAACATGTGTTGGTTCTTCCAGAGAGAGGGAAAGGTCAGATCATTTCTATGACGTTTTGAAAAATTGGTGGGTTGTGTGCTAATGCATAACAAGAACATGATCTATTATTCTTTCAAATTACTCAAGAAATATGAAAGAACTAGCCCACACATTACAAGGAGTTTCAAATAGTGGTTTTGGATCTGAAAGTGTAATGCACTATCTTTATATGGAGATGTGCCAAATTTTCATGCAACACATTAATTTAATTATCTGTATTCACAACATGAGGTTCATATGAGGAAGAAGAGATGACTATAGTTGATCAAGGACTACAATTTTATGATATATTATCACCCAAGAAAGGAAAGTGTTGTGGTTGATCTTTTGATAAAAAAAAGTCATCTTAGTCTTCTGTTGTAGATAATAGGTGGTTGTATTCTTTGGCGTACCGTAAGAGGAACATGTTGGTGTCACTCTAATAGATGATTAACCATATGGATGTTTATTTTCTAGGAGGTTGTTAGCTTAGTGACTGGACCAGAAAGTGTGTCCAAAATACAAGTACAATGAACCATGTTCTAGGGGTAAAACTTCAAATTTGTAACCCAAAACCTTGAGACATTTTCAATAAGAGATAAGATTGGTAACATGTCAGGACCTTTGATCATAGCTTATTTAAGTCTATTTGAGAAGATTGTTAGGTGTTCCTTGCAGAACAAGGTAACAAATAAAGAAAAAAAAGGAAAAAAAATCCTAAGTCAACAAATAAATAAGGATGATAATGGTATTGGATTTAAAATATGGTTGATTGAACTTGTTCTTGGGTTTCATCTACCAAGACCACTCACTAAACATGCAAGAAATAAAACTCATTTCATACCCTTAATATGTTTTATGAGCAATCATGATTTATGTCAATTCCCTCCTCTCTCGAGCTTGGGATATATTTAATTCATCATGCATCATTGATTGATAGTGTTGGACTCACATCAGTTGGAGATCATGGTCAATGCTTCATCAGTGGGTGGTTCATGAGTTAACAAAGGTGGAGCCTCATTGGTTGTCATTTAATCGGACATAAGGCCATCATATATAGAGCCATCAATTGCCTCACGACACCTCTATGTGATGCTTCTAGTGGATGATGAGGGGTTACTAGTGATGTAGTTTCTAGAAAAGGGAATTCTTGTTGAGCCAGGGTTTTCCTTGTCGTATAGATGGTCAATGAATACCACCAACCGATGGATATCCATTTTGGTTCAAAATTTTTGGGGATTTCCCTATTAATGTAAATCATTTGACTTCATGGAATATATTAACCATATTAATAATAAAATCTGAGGTTTATCATGCTAAAACCTAAAGTATATGAGGAAAAAAGAGGGCAATATAGGCATGCAACATTCAAAAGTTGGATTTTATCACTGAGTTGCAGATAAAGTTGATATTAGTACAATAATTAAAAGATGCATAGTGAGATGATACTATGATATATATAATCCTATAAATTTTGGCAATAAGAATCATAATGCTTTTCAGAAGTTAAATGACGAGATAATTTTCTTTCATATCAAGATGATGGTTCTAGATGTAGGAGGTTTTAGGAATTATGGTGCTTTACAAAGCACATTCCTCAATGTAAGTTATGCATTCAAGCAGTACCAACATGTACCATAACCTAGTATATTTGTATTAGTGGCTATGGATCAAGTGTGACGTGGAAGAATTTTTGGCCAAGTGTCTAGTTTGTTATAAGTTCAATGAAGAGCATCAAAAACCTAAAGGGTTTTTGCAAATGTTGTCAATTCCTTAGTGTAAAAGGGGATCATGTCACCACATACTCTTGTGGTTGGTCTTTGTAGGACAACCAAGGGGTATGATTCCATTTGGATCGCTATTGACCGATGACAAATTCATATCACTTTGTGCCAATCAAAATTACCATCCTTAAACCGTATTTGGCACAAATCTATGTTAATGAGATAGTTCTTCTGCACAATGTACCAACAATCATAGTTTTAGATAGAGGGCATCTGTTTTTAGAGTAGTTTTGGGATCATCTGCATGGAGATTTTTGGACTCAGTTGAAGTTCAACACAGCTTTTCACCTATAGATAAATGGCTAGTCAGAGAGGATAATATAGATTTTTGGAAGATATTATATAGGATTGCATGCTCTAGTTCCTAGATAGACGGGATATTCACCTAACTTTGATATATTTTTCCTACAATAATAGTTATAAGAGGAGTATAGACATTGTATGTGGATTTGTAAAGAAGGCATTGTAGATTGCCTCTTTGTTGGTACAGGCATGTGAGTATCAACTTTTGGGTACAAAGTTGGTGCAACAGATGGAACCATTATCAAGCAACAACTGAAGACAACACATGATAGACAAAAGTCTTATGAAGATAACCACCAATATCCTACTAGAATTCAACGTTGAAGACCTTGTATATCTGAAAGTCTCACCTTAGAAGGGTGTATTGAGGTTAATAAGAGGGGTAAGTTGGGTCCATGCATGGGGTCCCTACCCTATCACCAAATGTGTTGGAGAAGTGGCCTACTGGTTGGAGATACTGCTAAAGTTAAGATGTTCAAATAATATTTTTCATGTTTTGATGATGAGGAAGTATCACTCAAATCTTTGAGGATGTTAGATGTCATAGAAGTGAAGTATGTGATGATATCTTGTATGTTGAGGGTCGAAATACAGTTTTGATCTTGGATAGACATGTATAGAAGTTGAGGAAGAGGGATTTAGTCCTAGTGAAGATTTTTGACATCACTATGGTGTTGAGGAAGCCATGTGTGATCTTGAGGATAAGATGTGTAGGAGTATCCATCTTTTACTTAATGATATCAGGGAAAAGTTCTTGTTAGAGAGTTAGTCTTGTAAGGAACCTGACCTAACTTAACCATAAAATAACTTGTTTATCATAGTTGAATGCTTGATAAAGAACGTGAATTGGTTGATTATGTGGAAACTGTAATTTAACCCCAATTATGCCTTATTCTGTTCAATTTTATGATTTTATGGATTGACAAATATTTAATTACAATAATGTCAAAAATATATAAGTTTATGTCTTGCTTTAGCACGTGCCTTGTACGTTAAATATTTGATGCATTCAATCCTTGATTGCATGGTGTTTCACCCTTGGTGTCTTTCATTAACCCTATCCTAGGGTGTTGTTGTGGATGAGTGGAATTCAATGAACTCACCCCTTGGAGGCATGGACCATCACCCTCATATAACCTATGGTTTGGCTGTTGAGGGATTTAGGTCTATGGGTCACATGGTGGTGAGGTTGATGGCTCACTCAGGGAGTCGATGGTATATCACCGTGCCTAAGGTTGATGGACAACCCAAGATAGTTTTTGGAATTACCGTGCTTGGAGTTCAGTGGGGTTGTCTTAGAGAGAGTTTGATGGGTATGATGATGGGGAGCTAGATGGGTTTAGATGAGGACCTCTATAAGTTAGTTGATGAGGACCTAGATGGGTCTATTTTTTGGGAGCTCAATGGATCTAATGTTGAGAAGCTTGATGGGTAACAAACGTGTTGGTCAAAAGCTTGGAGCCTTGATGAGTTGGATGGTCAATGGTTCATTAGACCAAATTGGTATATGTACAATGGGTTGATGGGTCAAGTGGTTGACAGGTTTCTCTACGTGGGAATTTTGGACTTTCCACCCCCACTGGCATATATATACCCCCACCCTGAAAACCCTATGGACTATTTGACACAAAACTTCTACCAGAATGTAGAGAGGAGCCGAAGGGGGTTGTGGGGAAGCTTATTGGAGATCTTGGAGCTTGCATGTTCTTGGAAGAAGGTGATCTAGCTTGATTTGTGGATCTAAAGCTAGATAGATATTTTTCGACCATGGATCATGTAGGATCTTCTCTTTTTCTCATCTTTTGTTGTCGTTTTCCCTCTCCTCTCCTACCTTTGGTTGAGATCCATGGAGAACCATGGTAAATGTCACTTATTTTGGCTTAATGTCATTCCTTTCTTTTGTTTTTGACCTAGTTGAGGTTGTATCTTTCTTGGAGCAGCCTGGTGAAGTCGTTGGAGGGATGTTTGGCGGATCTTGAATCTTTAGGTGAGTTCATATATACTAGATATTAAGTTCTTTATCAAGAGGCGAGTACTACAACCACTTTTATCCTTCTTTGCCTACTAACCTACATACAGACTCTAACTTTATTGGAAACATGATTTTTATGCTTAAAAGCCGACCTTTATGGACAATTTTGGTAGAACAATGGTTAATCACGAATCTTATTGTCTACCTCTTCACTTAATGATGATCTGTAATGAGGAAATATTAACTCTCATGAAGTAACAATGCTAAAATTTTGAAAAAGACATGTTTTGTCCTAAAAATTCTACCTTTATGGATTGTTTAATACCAGTTTGAAGAAAACACGATTTTATAAAATTTCTTGTCACTTGCATGATTATCTAAGATGGAGATATTAAGCTTTCCTAGTTGTTATCATGCTGACATTTTGTACCCTATATGTTTCTTGCTCAAGATGGCATTTTATGCTCAAAGGTGGCATTTTTATGCATAATATTGTTCTAGCTACATCTCCCTCATGCTATGGACTTTATACAAAAAATTTATCCTTGTTATGTATGAATATAGTCAACTAAACTAAGTATAGGAACTTTGGTGCATCATATGCGTCGTTATATGGATTCTATGATTTCTTGCACTTGCTTTATGTTGTAGTAAATCTTTACACTCTGATTTCACATTGATCAATTCTTTGAGGATGATTATTTAATGTATTTAATCAAGCGAAACCTAAAACATGTAGTCCCTATGACTGTAGGAACTATACGTGTTCAGAGAGGCAGGATCGTAAATGAGTAACATTGTAGCGATTGTGGATCGTGAGAAGGTACTTGGATTCATATATTATTGATCATACATGGGTAATTAAGGGTCACTAATAGATATGTTTATGAGTACTATCTTCACAATATCTCTAGTGATGCATGACAACATGAATGAGATATGTGATATGGTGATATGTGAGTCTTTGTACCCATGTGGTAGGTGTTGGCTAAATTGGACATTAGTATACCCTTTATTTTGATGATGACAAAAAAATCATTCTTGTGGATCTAACGTGATACTTGAGCATTTCATGGTTCAAGGAAATGAGGAGATCATACTAAGTGGATAATTGAAGATCAATGTGCTTAAATGTTAATTGAAGAACAATGTGCTTAAATGTTAATATTTTCATGATTGTACTCAATGTAGATACTTGCACAGGTATATAATGTACAAGTACTTATATATCATGTAAACCAAGCGTCAGGTCTTCTCTATCCACTCATAACCCTTAGTTAGGTTCCCCATAGAGATTAGAGTCATTATCATCCATTAGAACATACATTTGATAGGTGGTTCAAAAACTTGAAACAGTAACACTCTCGGTCAAGAAACTAGTCAACCAAGACACCCTCAATCGAAGTTATTGTTGATTGAGAACCACCTCTGTAATGAACCGAAACCTAGCCTCATGACCCTGATTATATGTCTAGGAGGATAGTCAACTTGGTTTTGTGGATTTAGCCAAACAAGGATAATAATATGCACATTAGTATCTGAGTGAAACCCTAACATCCTAATACATGAATAAATCATCCCAACACGTAGACATATAAATAAATATTACCTAATACCTTCAAATTAATCATAAGATCAATGAAGGGTGCATCTGATATGTCACATGAAGTAATAATGTGCATAATAGGACAAGGTGTCCATAATTGCGAATAATAATACATAATTTAACTAAAAATGAAATAAATAAACTGATGTGAGATAATGATAGAGTAGTTTCATTCTAGATCATTCCTCAGCCTTATGGGCAAGGAAGAGAAAAAGGTATGAATAATAACTCCTTAAACAATATAATGTGGTGTTGAAATATTTAATATGTGAAATGTGGAAATATTGGATAATGGACTAAAATTAATAAAATAAAGATGAATTGTCTAAATATAAGTTGAGATTCGTTTTCCTTGAGTTTGGTTTGGCTAAGAGGCCAAGTTTCATAATTTTAGGACAATCATAACTATATCTCTTTTATTTTGAAAATAAAAGTATAGTTATCTTTTAAATATGAAATAAAGTATATAATGACTAAAAAAGTGGAAAATAATCTTAGATTAGTGATCTACACATTAAAATATGCCTTTGGGTGAATTTTCACTCAATTTGGAGAATATTTGATTAAAATATGAAATTAGGAGTTAGAAAGTGTGTAGAACCTTTAAAAATATTAAATAATTGTACAAACAATTCCAAGATGTAAAATTTATGGCAAATTCATATCTAACACACCTAATATGACTTGTGGGTGAAGTTTCATCAAATTTGGAGAATCTTAAAGTCATTAATGCATGAGGAAAGATAAAATAGTATTTGATTAATTTAACACATTAAAAATATTCAAAAGGAAAATCTAATTGCATATTCAAATTTCTCACATCAAAAATAGGATATGTGTCAATTTTCATTAATTTTGGAGTTTGTTTGCACCCTTAAAATAAGAAAAAAACAAAATTAATGCATCTCCACTTTAATCGAATTCAATTGGGAAAACCATTTAATGTGTCACGCGACTGAAATGTTATTTTGCTTATGTGAGTCAATCTCAACTATTGATTACATGATTGAACGGCTCTGGGCCATCTCCTAGCTCACGCCCGCTATGAAAGCAAAGCTAATTTTGTTTGATTTTTGAACGCAGATAACTCGCTCGAATTTCAACCTTTTTGCACGATTTTTTTCTCCCATGAATTCCCCATTAGATTCCGCACACATAGACCTACTCATGTGTTTTGTTTAAGGTTGTGAAGGCTGCTCCAAGGACTTAAAATTACTTCAAGAAGGGTGGTTCAAGGAGGTTGAGGCTACTTCAAGGAAGGTGATTGTATTTTGTTGTAACATCCTTATGAGGTAAATAAAATAAATCACTTTCAAAATCCCAATCGGACACAATTGGGTAGTGGACTGAAAACTTTTGATTCAAAGGTTGGAATCACTCTAAATCGAAGTGCCTTTCTTGTTTCCTCCTCCTTCTTTGCATTAAGTTTTTAATTAAATTTTAAAGTATCAGAAGCTCTATTCAATCCCCTCTAGATCTTTCAATTGGTATTAGAGCATGTCTTCAAGGAGCCCTAACAGGTCTTGAAGAATGGGGATAACTTGCTTAGCAACCTCAACCTTGAGGGAACTCATGTGACTCGACAACCACCCTTTGATGGAAGCAACTATACTTATTGGAAAAGAAGGATGTAATTTTACTTTTAAGGAATCATATTGGACCTTTGGAGGATGGTTTCCTTTCCCTATGAACTTCCTAGGATGGGTTTTGCAACATGGAATCTCGAAACTGTAAAGCAAGTTCAATTGAATGCAAAAATAGTAAGCACTTTATATTGTTCTATTTTTGTTAGTGAATTTAATAGAATATCTTCATGTGAGACTGCTTATGAAATATGGCATAAACTTTCAATTACACATGAAGGTACTAATCAAGTTAAGAACACTAGGATTAATATACTTAAACAAAAGTTTGAAAAATTTTGTATGCTACCTAATGAAACTATTAGTGAAATGTATGTAATGTTTTTCTCTATTGTTAACAGTTTGAATACTTTGGGTAAATACACAAGTGAGGAAGATCAAGTTTCCAAGATTCTTAGATCCTTTCTCCTAAGTACAAGCCAAAAGTGGCAGCCATTAAAGAAGCCAATGACCTTATCACATTGAAGATGAAGCAACTCATTGGCAATCTAGAGACTCATGAAGTTACATTGATGAAGAAGAAAGATTGACAGTCGAACACAAAAAGGAGAAAATGAAGGACATTGTAATTAAAGCAACAACTAAAACTATCAATCAAGAAAGCAATGAAACAAGTGAATAAGATAGTGAAGAGGAGGCTCTCATTGTAAATGGTAAGCAATATAGAAGATTTAAATCTAAAACAAATTCTGACATTTCTTTTTCTTCTTCTTTAGGTGCTTTGAATGCGAAAAGAAGGGACATTTAAACAATGAGTGTCCTAAAGTCAAGAAGGGAAAGAAATCCTCTTTCAAGAATAAATAAAAATCATACAAAGAAGCTTGGGATGAGTCAAGCGACGATAGTGAGAGTGGAGAAGAAGAAGTAGAATGTTTCATGGCTAAAGAAGACAAGGTAAGCTATTTCATAGCAACAACCAATGAAGAAGAAAATGAGGTAAGCCTTGTTGATTTGTCTAAAGAAGAGCTAGTCACTAGTATTGAAGAACTACATGATAAATATGTTGATTGTAAAAGGAAATTGAAGAAGCTTATGAAAACAAATGATGATTTGTATGCTAAAGTGAATGATATTACTCTTGAAAATGAAAATATTTTGTCTGAAAAAGATATTTTGAAATCATCTATTAATGATTACAATATCAAGTTGCCTGCTCTAGAAACCAACAATAATTTTCTTTCTCAAGAAAAGGTTGAATTTCTTGTTAAGATTAATAATTATCAAACTCAACCCATTCTATGTTCCCATTCAAATTATGATATCATTGTTAGATAAAGAAATTCTTTGCTTTCAAGTATAGATCAAGCAAAACTAGATATTGAAAAGAAAATTGATGAAATCGCTAAGTTGCAAAAACATGTTGATAGTCCAAAGAGTAATAATATTCTTGATAAGGTCTTGGAAAACTCCTCTGGAAAAGTTGGAAGAAGAGGTCTAGACTATGTACCTAAAGGTAAATCTTATCAAAAGCCTAGAGTTTGAAAAACACAAGTACCTAAGACCAAGGTCATGTATGTGCTAAAGACAATCTAGCTCATGACCATAATACTAAGCATAGAAATGAAATTGATTTTATTTATTGTCATTACTATTTAGGTTTTGGTCATTATTTATTCTCTTTGTCCAAATAATAAAAAGGATGTTGACTTGGTTTGGGTTCCGAAACCCCCAACTTAAAATTATTGGACATATTAGTTGAGATTTGACCTAAAATTCATTTTGAAACTCATAATGTCTTATATCAACTAAAATAAGCTTTAATTCGTATATTATTGTATGTTTTGATTGCTTAATTGTGTTATTCAAAATAATAGCAGGATTTGTTTACATTAGAAATGTTAAATTTATTGAAAATGCACAGAACGTCATCTTGGTCAGCAAAGAGTTTGACCAAGATCTCTTTCCGTCAAAGAAAAGTTTGACCGAAGGTAGTTCTGTCAAAATTGTTTTTACTGGAAAATCTTTTCAATCGACAAACAATTTGAACAATTCGACTGAGAATTCTTCTAGCCAAAGAAAAGTCCGACCGAAGACAGCTCTGTCAAAACTTTTTATTAAAAATAAAACCATCCAATTGCAATTAATTTTGGAGACTCAAACCTATAATGAACTTTTCATATTAGATTGTTCTAAATATTTGAATGATCCTAACCAAAAGGACCACTATATGGGGACCAAAAACTTTCATACGTTGTAGGTTTGGACAGTCTATAGAAATTGCTCTAACAATCATATGATCAAAAATAAGAAGACTTTCATATACTTGGAGAAAAGGTAAAATTATTGGTCACATTTGGAGAAAATTTCAAAGGTAAAATTATTGGCATAGGCGATGTTGGTACAAATGTTTGAATATGCCGTTTGTAAAAGAACTACATCATAAGTACTATGACAATGGTTATGATTCATAGGAAAATATCAAAGTAATAAAGGAAAATTGATTTTAAACCACCTAACTCTATGGACATTATTTGCAAAAAACGAATTGCTAATGGCATAAAAAGATTGTTCATATAAGAAACTTGCTTAGAATATAATCATTACCAATTTTTTTGATATAAATCTAAAACTTGTGTATTCTAGGTAAGAAAAAGTAAGATTTTATTTCAAAACTAAAACTTTTCTCACTAGAACTCATTCACATAAATTTATTTGGCCCTATGTGAATTCTATCTTTAACAAAAGATGGCAAAAACAAATTTGATCTCAAGTCACAAAAAGGCTTTATCTTGGAATATTCAACATCTAGAAAAGCATCTAGGATTTATAAGTCAATATCTAAGAGAGTTGAATAATAAATTATGCTTATATACAACAAGACTTATTCATATCCTAAAATATTGGACAATTGCTATATGAGCTTACCAAGATTATTGCATTAGGTTCAGTTTCTAGACCTAAAGGAAAAAACACTCATTAAAATTAAATGGGCATGATGAAATAAACTAAAGCTAGGATATAATGAGAAGAAATAGACTTTGATATGACTTATGCATTAATGTCTAAGACTTGATGTCATTCAAATGTTATTAACTCTAGCCACTTATAAGGACATCAAACTCTTCAAATATATGTAAAAATTATTTCCTTCATAGAATCATAAAAGAAGATATCTTTGTTGCTTAAATTCATGAATTGATACAATGATTAAATGTGCATAAAGAAATCTGATTGGTCACTTATGTCAATATAGAAGAAAATGCCATATTTTGATCATAATAGTTAAGCTGCAGGTTGTGAAATTATGCAGAACTGCCTCTCGGTCGACAAGGAGTTCGACCGAGGGGCACCCCGGTCGAAGTCATGGTCCACCAAAAATAATCCTGACATACATGCTTATTTGTAAATCATTCACTTGCACCCAACATTGGTATATCAAATATGTAATTTACTCATCATGTTAATACTTATAATGAGTGAAATTTCTAAATCAAAATAGTGCAAGAAATAAGATTGCATAAAGATCATAAAATTAATTCATACTCTTACATGATCAATTGATTTTTTAGTTGGCTATGATTTGAAATACTTTTGTTATGAGCTAAAGTGGGAGCTCACAAATTCTTGGATATAATGTAAATATCTTTTTAATCTTGCTCTTAACAGGATTCTCTATACCAATATGGGCTTAACATCCCTTATAATTGGTTATAGATACATTTATCCTACTATAAGACTAAAGGAATCTCATATCATTCCACGGATTAACATCTCTTGTAAATGGTTGAGAAATTAATATTGGTTCTTACATTTATTGATCACACCATGATCCTTAAGGAATCTCATATCATTTCAGGGCTTAACGTCCCTTGTAAATGGTTGAGAAATCAACATTGAATGTTAAATCGTGGTTAATTTGAGATTCTTTTTGGAGTAATCAATTAAGGGGAAGTAATAAATTAAGGGGCAGTTTTATTGATTTACACATATGATTCTCTTTTTGAAATGACAAAGGGGGAGAAATAAAATAAAGGAAAATAAAGTAAAATACTCTCATGAGCTCCATGATATCTTGTCTTGACATTAATTGGTGCTAAATTACCTTGAGAGATGGATATTATGTTCCTTATATCTTTAGGTATTTTAGCACAAATTTTATGAGAACAAGAGAATCTATTCATCTCAGGTATATCACATGTATGAAACTCATTTTATTTCAATTATTGTGCTGATATTTTAGGAATGTTTGTCATCTTCAAAAAGGGGGAGATTGTTGGCTAAATTGGACATTAGTATACCCTTTGTTTTGATGATGACAAACATTTCATTCTTGTGAATCTAACATACTACTTGAGTATTTTAGGGTGAATAATTGAAGATCAATGTGCCTAAATGTTAATTGAAGAATAATGTGCTTAAATGTTAATATTTTCATGATTGTACTCAATGTAAATACTTGTACAAGTATATAATGTACAAGTACTTAGATATCATTTAAATCAAGCATTAGATCTTCTCTATCCACTCATAACCCTTAGTTAGGTCCCCCTAGAGATTAGAGTCATTATCATCCATTAGAACATACATTTGATAGGTGGTTCAAAAACCTGAAATAGTAACACTCCTGATCGAGAAACTAGTCGACCAAGACACCCTTGGTCGAAGTTATTGTCGATCGAGAACTAGCTCAGTCAAACATATAGAGAACTGGTCAAAAAAATACACATTTGTTCTTTAAAGTGTGTTTTGGTCAAGTATATGGTCGACCGACTCAACCTCGGTCCAAAGCATATGACCATTAGACCAAGTAGTTTGAGTTGGTAGTTGGAAATAGACATTGGTACACATTTGCATTCAACCCAGGCTCGATCGAAGAAATACTCAACTGAGACATGGTTGGTTGACCAGACAGGGTTCTGGATTGTTCTTTCAAGCTCGAACAATTTAACCATTTCTAGCCAACTACTTACTACCTAATGGCTAGTTAAGCACTAAGAACACTCTACAGCTCCCTAAAATGTCACTAAACACTTGCAACCCATTCCTATAAATATGAGAGTCATTAGGACACCTAAAACACACAACCTACACTTGAGCATGCATTCTAGAGAGTAATAAAGCTGAGATTCACTTGCTATCTTCTTCCTTGTGCTCTAAAGTTGTGTCCTATAGATACAATCTCCTAACCACCACATATAGCCACGTCCATCTTAAGTGGATAGGAGATATATATGATTGATATAGGATCAAAGAACTATACTTCATTGGTTAAGTATTTTCTTTCCTCCAATCTATTTCCCTTACATTGTATTTGTTCTCCTTGACTACTCCAAGTGTAGGAGGTTGTATGAGGGACGTTGCTTGAGGTTAATTCAAGAAATCTACTTCAAAGGAGGTTGGAGCTACTTCTAGATGAAGGCTATCACAAGTAGGTGGAGCTACTTCAAGGTGGTGAAGGCTTCTCCAAGGTTGCTTGAGGTTAGTTCAAGAAGGCTGCTTCAAAGGAGGTTGAAGCTACTTCTAGGTGAAGGCTATCTCAAGGTGGTGGAGCTACTTCAAGGTTGTGAAGGGTGCTCCAAGGACTTGAAGTTACTTCAATAAGTCTACTTCAAGGATTTTGAGGCTACTTCAAGGAAAGTGATTGTATTTTGTTGTAACATCCTTGTGAGGTAAATAAAATAAATCACTTTCAAAATCCCAATTGGAGACCATTGAGTAGTGGACTAACAACCTTTGATTTAAAGGTTAGAACCGCTCTAAATCGAAGTCTCTTCCTTATTTTCTCCTTCTTCTTTGCATTGAGTTTTTAACTAAATTTTAAATTATAAAAATCTCTATCACCCCCTCTAGATATTTCAATAGGTGTCATTACTTGATTCCCAGGATGGACCCAAAAGTGTAGGTTGTCTTTTTAGCATTACTAGTAGGTTTCTAGATGATGTGCATGTATTTGTTATACGCACATTGACCAAGGTGTGATAGAATCTTATGGAGATTGGTAATATGAGGATTTATACTATGAGCTAGGGGACTTGAAAATACTATCTAGTGGTTTGAGTGAAACACCTGAAACTACTGAAGCTTAATGATAAAATAAGTAACTAATCAATGTAAATATATATTTGTTTAAGTATCCTGGCAATTCATGTAAGACCCCTAACCTGAGTTTTGGGGTAACCCTATTTTCTTTGGCTAAATCATGTGCTTAGAATCTTTCCCTAATCTTTTGAGATGTAATTAGGTCTTGTGGAGACCTTAAGATTCAAGTTTGAACTTGTTTGGATGAAGTTTGAGCTTTCTGTGCTAGTTTTGGTGAAAATTGCAACTTATCCTATGTAGGGGGTTTATGTGCAATTTTATACCTCTAGAGTGTTCCCTCTATTTCTTGACATCATCTAGAGGAAAGAGAAAGATGAGGGCACCTTTTTTTAGCCTTGGTTTAGGAGTTGTGATTAGGGTTGATGTAAGTGTTGAGTACCTTGACCATGTGAGTTGGTTGTGTTGTCTCGACCTTGGGCTGTGACCAAGGTTGGTTTTGGAGGGTGTCGTGGTCGAGACACCTCCTCTAGGTGTTGTGGGTCGCAACCTAGGTAGTATAGGGTGGTCTTGGGTCGAGATAGTTGCCCTAGCATATGTTGTTTCTGTAATGACCCTGACTTGGGTTATGAGGTAACCCTATTTGTTTTGGCTAAGTAAATTTCTTAGAAATTTAATATAATACTCTAAGGTGTTTTGTTATCATGTGACACACTTATGTTACAAGTTTGGTCCTGATTGAATGTTGTTTGAGCAATGTTCCTTTATTTTGGACCAAAGTGCAATTTACCCAAGTTGAGGGGTTATATTGCAATATGTCACATGTTGAACGTGCCCTATATGTTTTAGCATCATAAGAGAGAGAATTATGCTAAGTGGTGGCTTGTGGAAAGACTAAACTCCAAGTTTGAACATGTTTGAATAATGTTAGTACCTTGTGCACCAATTTTGGTACAAATTGTAATTTACCCAAAATATAGGGTTGATATGCAAATTACCACCTATAGAGTGTCCCTACTCCCTGCTAGTATCATTTAGAGGAGAGATAAAGAAGGATACACCATGTTTGAATCTATTGTGAGTGATGGTGATCTTGGTGGTGAAATGACCAAGAAAAAGGGTTGAATATGAAACCCTAAGTTGGGTTGTATCAAGTTGAAAAGCTTATATATGAGTGCCTATCGGTGAAGAAGCCAAAGGAGGATTCTCATATCGTTTTGTGGACTCTTGGAAAAGCCCATGATGTGAAAAGAACCTCAAGGAGGTGAAGTGTATCAGTTTACAACTTCCTTAGAAAAGTTGTATCGGGTTGTGAATAAAGTGGTGATTTAATTGATATATCTTATTCAAAGGGATAAGTAATGGATGAAAATTCATCCCTAGATTATCCTCATAAGTTTTGCATGTCAAGACAAATGCTAATGCATGCATGTACACATGTCACCCATGCACGGACATGGGGCACCTAGTAGCTCAAAATGATGACACCTCATTTTCACACTTCTTCATGAACAACAAGTATGTATACCCCTTCTTTTCACCCATTAGTGAAATTTTTCGAATCTTACCACCCTCCTTCCCAAAGGTATCGTGCATAGGGTCCTTGTATCGTGATGGAGTGAAGTGGTATCGTGCATAGGGCCTTGGTTATCATCCATAGAAAGTTCATATCGGCCAAGTAAGGTGGTATCGGCCTAGTAAGGTGATATCGGCCATAGTGGAGTGTTTTGACCACATGTGAGGGAGATATCGGCCACAAGTGATGGCATATCGTGTATGAGTAGTGTGGTATCATGCAAGGTGCTAAGGAGAAATAAGGATCTCAATACTTAACCCTAAGGAGTTGTGAACAAGCCTTGGACTTTTGATAAGTCATATTCAACCTTAGGAACGTGGAGCTTTGGAGCTTGGAGCTTTGAAGTTGTTCTTGAGGCGGGTTATATAACTTGAACTCTATCATGTTATTATTCATCACCGAAATTTCTATACTTAATGATCTACTTTTAATTCCTAAATTTTCTGAAATAGTTGATGACATTATGAGTTCCAGTAGTTGCTTAGACCTGTTGCCATGAACTATAACGGTTAGAACAAAGGTCTAGAGCTTGACGAAGATTGTATCACCTTATAAAGTGATATCGGGTTCAAGAACACAAGAAAGCACCTCTAACCTGATATGGTGATGCACCTACTTCACTAAAATGATATGGATATGATTTTATACCTTCTTGCATGATGTGGTGGTGTAGTATACACCTCTTGCAGGATAGGTGGTCAAGCATACACCTCAAAAACGATATTGGGTTAAACACACACCTCTTTGCCTGATATGGTGTGAAGCACACACACACCTCTCTTCCTGATATGGTGTGAAGCATACACACACCTCTCTTCCCGATATGGTGTGAAGCACACACACCTCTCTACCTGATATGGTGTGAAGCAAGAACACACCTCTTTGCCCGATATGGTGTGAAACACACACACACCTCTCTGCCCGATATGGTGTGAAGTATACACACACCTCTCTGCCCGATATGGTTTGAAGCATACACATACCTCTCTGCCCGATATGGTGTGAAGCACACACACACCTCTTTGTCCGATATGGTGTGAAGCACACACACACCTCTCTGTCCGATATGGTGTGAAGCACACACACACCTCTCTGCCCGATATGGTGTGAAGCAAGCATACACCTCTTGCCCGATATGGTAAGCATACATACACCTCTAAAGTGATATGGGTAGCAAGCATACACCTTTAAATGGATATTGGGTTAAGCATACACCTTTTGGATGATATGGTGTTGAGAACCTATCTCTAAAATGAGATGGAGGGTAACCCAATACACTAGATGACAAGAGTGGCAAGGTGGTTAGTACCCTAGTACATGTGATGGCCAATACACTAAAGTAGGGTGTGGCCAATATCTTCACGTGAGGTGAGGATGTTATACCCATGAAGGGTGAAGTTTATACACATTATGAATGGTAAGGCTGATACCTTAATGGGTAAGGGTATGAGGGATATGATGGTGCCTAAATCAATATACACCTAACCCAATACATGTGTTCAACTTGACATACATGATCCAACCCTATACACCTTGTAAAGGTGAGGGAAAGACACTCTTAGGAGTGATGAGTGTAACACCAAGTAATGGTGTGGCTAATACCTTGATAGGTGAAACACCTAAAGTGGTTGATAATGGTATATCAATAATGCCTTAACTCGAGATGAGTTTATATCACTTGATGATAGTTGGGTAATTCAAATGTGTGACTTATGGCCAATGAACTACAACATAAATGTGATGAGTTAGTGCATAAAGTATTAGGATGGGAAATACCCTAATACATGATAAGTTGATGAACTTAAGCAAGTTAAAAGTGATGAGGGAAGTGACACATCAAGACATGATATATATCATATCCAACATCTCAAGGTTGATACACCTTGATGCACCTCAAATCCAATATACTTGGATGAGTAACACATGAAGTGTGTCATGCTAATTGTTACATTAAGAGGTAATGAGTTTAATGAACTTTGATAAGTGTAGGCTAACATGCCTTGAGAAGGGTTAAGCCAAGTTAATAAAGTATGATGTAATCAATATCCTAATCAGGATGAGAGAGAAACTCATACTTTGTGTTGATAATAATTTAATGATAAATGATGAGAATAAATAAGTATGATTGAATACTTATGATATCAATGTATGCTCCTAGATGTGTGGAGCAATGAATTAGGATTTGGAATGATAATATGAACATGAAACCCTATTTGACTATAAAGGGAAACCCTAACCCTAATGATGGGAAGGTTGCATTTCTCTTATTACATAAGGCTTGTGAGGCATGTTAAGTACTTGTATAACAAGTGTTATGATTAATGGCCTTGTGAGCCATATGAATAAGTTGTTGCCTAGTGAGAGGTGACAAGATGTGTAATGGCCTTGTGAGCCATATGAATAAGTTGTTTCCTAGTGAGAGGTGACAAGATGTGTAATGGCCTTGTGAGCCATATGGAATACTTGTACAATAAGTATAATGAATACATGGGTCTGAGGACCTAGAGGTAATGTTTATCTGTTATAGAGATAACAATGTTGTGTGACGATCCAAGGGTTTGAATACCCAGAACCAGTAATCATGATAATGGTGTGAAGGGATGAGAATTCCCAGTAATGTGATGAGGGACAAAGATCCCAAGTATCATGTGTTTTAAAGATATGAAAAGTACGTGATAGATGTATTACACTTTTCTTTGTAGCATTTGTTATGATTAATAATGATAACTTGTTTGATGCTAAAAGAATGTTGTAATACATGTAATACATCATTAGGAACTATAAAACATTGCCCTGGCCATAGATCCATCAGCGTCAGGATTTGCTGAATGGTGAAATGGGTTCCCCGCGACATAACCCAGAGTGCATACTTTTGAGTATGTGGGGGCATAAGTACAGATGGCCATGTGTGAGATGATCCCCTTACGAGCCTGAAATGAATGGGGATTTGGCTATATGTCATATCTTGGCTTGAGTGCGACTTCAGTCGTAGACTCTATGTTGAGTACGGTGAACTGGCCTGTGGCTCAGAGTATGGTGCTTGTGTTTCCATGACTCAGTAATTTCATAATTGGGGACGGTTGTTAGTAGATGTTTCCCCTAAGAGAGTGCAGTTGATGTTGTAGCTCTAAGCAAGGATGCCTATGTACCCTCACACAGCTATTTGCAGTCAACACAAGATGTCCTGCTAAGCTTAAGTGGTCTCATACTGACCGAGACAAGTGAGGTCATGTCAACCGACTCTCCCATTGACCTTGTATGGTACTGACTTGTGAGAAGTTTGTGGTCAGTTGGAGATGAACGGTGTATGCTTCATCTCCTCAGGGCATAAGCGTGATTATTAAAATATGTTCAACCATGTAGCATATCTGCTTAAGGATCGAATACGAGAAATATTGTTTGATGCACAATTTAGTTATACATCTTAGTTGATAGATGATATTTATGTTTCTTTACATTCTTGCAAAGAAGATAGATGATTTATAACTCTACCATGGGTAGATGAAATGTTGTCCTTAAGAAAGGAGATTACTTCATTCTGTTCATACAGTGAATTATCCTGCCTGTTAATATAAAAAGAACATCTGCTTAGTTTATAAATGCTTAATCTATGATAATAATATGGTCAATGGAGAGTTATATCTCTCGCTGGGACAATTGTCTCACCCCGTGGGATCCACATTTTTTTAGGTGGACGTGCACGAGGTGGCGAAGATCTTTCTGTAGAGGAGGAACAATAGCTGAGGCAGTAGTGACAACTTGGGTTGAGTGTACTGTCTGTCGTGTCTTGTAGATAGAATTCATATGTGTCATCTATGTATTCTCAGGTCCTTGGAGTTGGTTCGTACTGGTTTCATGAATGATCTGAGATTTTGGCTTGAATGCCTCGAGGTTTTATGTTGTCCAGTATGTGTTTTGATAGAGGAAGTGTTATATGTTGTCCTCGAGATGAGATGTTGTACAATGTAAATCATGACATGTATGAGTTTTGTATCTTTCAGTAAAAGTTTTCTGGACAAGGATCTCCTTGCAAAAAAAAAAAATTGTTTTAAATTTTAGTGATTTTTGTTAATCCGTTGTTTATGTTTATTTCGCTTAATTAGTAACAATTTGTTTGTTGGTTTGATGACTGTCGTTACAGTTTCGACCTAGGGTTGTGGAGGTTCTTTGTCATGACCAAGAGGTGATGTTGGTTGGTGGTGTCGCTGCCATAGATTGTGCCCCATGGATGGGTCACGACCGCGACCACGTGGTTGACATAGTGGTCAAGACACTACCTAGAGTGTATCACCATGTCTTTCATGCCATGCTTAGGTGATTGCATGTGGTTGCATGTGTATTTCATGGGTGGACATGTATCCCTTTGGTACCTTGGAGTGTTGACACATCATATCTTGCCTTCTCTCTAATCTCCCATCTATATAACCCCTTATCTCTTCTTGATTCCAACCCTTTTCGACCATCCATATTCTTCCTCCTTTGCTTGTTCTTGGAGCTTGGTGGAGCAAGGAGGTTCGTTCTTGGATCTTGGGGGATCAATCTCCTCTTGCATGTGGTTGTGGTGGTGATCTGAGCTCATCTTCCATCCTTGGTAAGTGTTTGTCTTCTAAGTTGATCTTTCTTTTGATCTCCTACCTCCATCTCCTTCTCTTTCCTCAGCCCTAGACCATAGTTCTTCCATGGTGGTTGTTTTGGGAGAGAAACTCCTCATCACAAGGGCCATAGACCATGTTTTGACATGGTAGACCCAAGTTTGAAGAGGATTTCTCCTCTCTTTCTCCCTTTCTCTTTTGATTCAACCAAGAGCTTCTTTTCTTATCTCCTTGGGCTAGCTTTGAACTTGGTGTCTTCTCCTTCTTGAGGTGCTCTTATGGCTGAGTGTGAAGATTTTGGTGAAGCTTCTTCAACCCTTGGATTGTGTACTTGGAGCTCTTGATCTTGGAGTTTGGATCTCTTGAGGGTGATCATCTTAAGGCGGGTTATATAACTCTTTGCCCTCTCTATTACTTGCACTCTTTCAGACATGCAAGCTATTGTGTTCTCTCTAAAATGTTCCCCTAACATTCTAGTAGATGATGATAATCTCTATAACTTGTTTGGTAGTGATTATCTTGCTTGGTTTGGATGAAATCCAAAACCTTAATTTCATATACCCGATTTTGATGATTGTGGTGTTATGATGATCTTCCTCTATCCTTTTTACCTTGGTGTTGCTCAGATGCATGATATTCAAGTATCTAGATGTTATGAGGAGTTTAGGTTCTATTTTGGGTGTCTTAAACATAGTTTTACCTATCTTTCATGAGATCCTTTCATGATGGATCCATGATGCATGAACTAGGGTTATTGGCGACTGTTTTGCTTGAGTTTTCTCCTCCATATTCATGATGGTTTTCTTTGGCCTTGTCTTCTAATTTGGGGTCGAGATATCACAACTTGGGGTGGTCGAGATAGCTACCCCATGATGGTCATGACCCATGGTTGGTCTTGGTCGAGATGCTTCCCTTTTGTTTTGATGGACCTAGTGTTGTTTAAGGTTGCAACACTTGGTGTTGATGGCCTAGTTGACCCCTATTTTGGATAAGTTGTTACTCTAGTTTTTGAGTTAAGATCGTGCCCTTGTCTTGGTTGTGACATGTTCTTGGAGGGAGGTCACGACATGTTGGGTCTTGGGTCGCGACATGTTTTGGCTTAAGGTTGAGACAACCATGTTCCTTGGGGTCATGATAGCTTTGTGAGAGGTTGGAACCCTAACCGTAGTTGTCGTGGCACAAAATGACTTAGAGGGTGGAGGTCACGACATGTTGGTGGATGGTTGAGACACATGAGTGTCATAGTCATGACATGGACCATGATGGGCGGTCATGACCTATGTGGTTATGTGGTCAATATAGTGTGATGGTAGGTGGATGAGAGGCACATGTGAACACTTGATATTCATATATGAATGATATATAAGCCACATATAATGTTGTTTATAATGTTATATAATCAACTCTATTGATGTTTCTAAATCCTTATAAACTCCAAGATGATGGAGGGTGATGGTTGAACCTAGTCTTGTAAACCCTAATCAGATATGGAGGGAAAGCCCTCTAATCCTAATGATGAGTAATGTCACATGTATGCTTCTCTTTCTTAGAATGACTATTATGTTAGGATATTATCTCTCTTATCTTTGAACCCCTAACCTTGTAGGTTGAATTCATGCCATTGTTTGTTATGCTATGGTGATGGTTATGAATAATTGAGGCATCTGGAGATAATGATGTGACATGGATTTGGGATGTTTCCTCTTTCTCATTTATCAATTTCTGACCATGCAGGTGATATGAGCTTGAAATTCATAGCTAGTGCATGCTATGATGAGTATTATGTGACACTGGTTAAATGAGCCTTTATGAGGCATGTTGAAATATTTGCAATATAGGAATGATGTGAATGGGTCCCATGACCTAGTGGTGGCTTGATGCTTGTTGTGATGTGATACCCTCTAGTGCTATGATTAAGGGATTGATATACCACAGTGATGTGACATTACTGATAGCCTCAAGTGGTGGTGCAATAGTGATGATGGTCTTGTGAATGGCAGTGTACAAGCATTATGTAGTGATAGTGTGAGAAGTCCACCCTTATATGTTTTATATCCTTGAAAGTGTACCATGCCCTTACCTTTGTAGTTCTTGCTATGGTTGGTACATTATAACTTGATTGATGCTTGAAGATACTTAATTGGCATAACTAAACAAGTGAAATGTAATCCCTATACTTTGTCATGTGCCATAGATCCTTTCCAGTGTCAATCTTAATTGTTGGATTGGTGAAACAAGTTTTACTCAGAGTGCATATTTTTGAATATGTGGGGGTACAAGTCGGGTGTCACCTTGTATCCCTAATTACATTATCTATGAGATGGCCATGTGTGATCCAGTCTCATTATGATATGGATGACCATGCGTGAGCCACTACTTATTGTTCAAACGGCCATGCGTGAGCCTATTCTTCTAGCGGTGTTACCTGTATCAAGGTGGGCTAGGTGTTGATATATGTGGATGGCCATGCGTGAGCTGGTCCTTATGCTGACTATAAGTCACTTTTTCATTTGACTGGCATGTCTCTGTGGTGTTACTCTCATTCTGATCGGGAGGTGTGGGAGAGGTCATGGATTTTGGATTTTCCATTGACCTTGTATGGCACCAATTTTGACTTAGTAGTGGTTGGTTTGATTTGGGTGGTATGACTTAAATCCTCAGGGCAGTAATTAAAATACGTAATCAGCCATGTAGCATGCTTGATTAGGATCAAATACAAAAACATTGGATGAGGCCTTGCTTTGCTTTTGTATAGCTTGGTTGGTAGAAAATATACATGTTCTTCATATTCCTCTTTAGTTATAAAATATTCTACTACTTTTTTATAGTTGTCTGATCTACTTAGATGATAATAACTACCCTACTTACATTAGTAATTGAATCTACTTATCATAGATGTAATTTTACTTTTTTTCTTTAGTTACTTTACATGTGCATTAATAGTGTTGGCGGGGAGTTATATCTCTCGATGGGACCTTTGGTCTCACCTTGTGGGTTTCCACATCTTTCAGGTGGTCGTACACGAGGAGGTAGAGATCGTGCAGCTGAAGAGGAGCACCAACAAGACTAGTAGCTGACAAGGTTGAGTGTGCTTCTTGTTGGTCTTTTGGTGTTAGAGTCCTAGAGTCATCCTTGTACACTCAGGTCTTGGGGATAGTGTGGTGTGTTTTGTGATTGTGATATCGATATGAGTTTTTGGCTTATGTGCCCTTTAGTTGTATATAGTTGGGATATGTACATGTATATGCAAGTGAAATAGATATCATGTGTGATAGGAACGTCTATGGAGCATGTTTTAAGCATGACATTTTATTATATATATGATAAAGATGACAGGTTATGGATCTTCATGTCACAAGTTTTTTGATGTTGGTGTCTTGTGCCATCAGTTTTAATTTTTAGTGTTTTTGGGTAATCTCTCTTTGTGTGGAAACGAGTGTCACAATTCACTTGTGATGCATATTCATCTTTGATGCCTTTCAGGTATTTCCAATATTATCCTTATATTGCATCCAATGGTGACTATATCATGTGGAGTTTGATGGTTATTGTTTAATCTGGTTTTATATGTTGCTAAGAAAGACTTGTATACATCGAATGATTTACAGTTACCATATCATATTATTGGGACGTTCTTTGTCTTGTGATTATCCACATCTTTAATGTGTTCGTTTGGACAAACATTTTTTTTTATTTACGAGAGAACCACCCCCGCACGAGCGCCACTTTGTGACCCCCGCATGCAGTGTAAACTCTCGGGGACCCCTTCCGCCCATACCGGGGCCCCAATTCAGTCGCATCGTTGGCCGGCCGACGCGTGGGCTAAATCATTTCGATGGAATGCTGGGAGTCGAACCCGTGCCCCCTCACAGGGAGCTTGCGAGCCGCACCGCCCGAGCTATTCCACCCCGGCCGTTTGGACAAACATTAGTCGATGAAGGTTGGTAGTTGTTTTCTTAGAGATGTCTAAAATCTTATTTGTATACTCAGATCCAAGCAAGGTGATTTTATATTGATATGTATCAAATGAATAAGTTTTTGGTTAGTATGTTGTGTATGTATGTTCGTTCTGCAAACTTTGTAGATATACATTTTGTATACACAGATTGTGATAGTGGAAACCAAAGATGTCATGTATAATTACATATTAATGATTGAAATTAATGGCCCTTTTATGCACACTTTATTAAGATGTGGTTGAAATTTTATGTTATGTATTTTATTTATGATGATGATGATTGGAGTTTATTAGCATTTTATTTTGAGTAATCCCGCTTCTTGTCTGGAGGAGTTTCCACATTGAAGTTTCTCTTGACACTTGTTTTTGAAGGTTAGCATAGTATAACACGTTCCAGACATTTGCAAAATTATCCTTAATGGTGTAATTATAGTTGTAGGAGGCTAAGATTAAAATTTCAAGTGTAACAACTTAGCTGTTGTATATGATCATTATGATTTTTTTTGGAAATAATATTTCTATGATATAGATAGCTCATCTAATAATCATGTTGAACTACTTTGTAATTCTATTATAAAATTGAATGCGGCTCTATTTTTTGACTTGTGTACCATCTGATGTTTTTCATGCGTGTTTGAGTCATATGATTATTTATTGAATGATATGCATGTCAAATCTAGATATACCATAAATATGAAATATGTGTTTGGGATAACTTACAGAGAATCCCTTCCATTTTGTTGATAGTAATTTTGATCTTTATATTTAGTTGGTAAGTATATTTGTGTTTTCAAAGGGATTAAAACTATTGTTTCTAATTGTTTTTCAAAATATGACTAATGATTGTGGTAGGTACTTCTATTTTTACTAGAAAACAAGCAAGTGTGACCATAAGATAAATTTCAAAATTTTAACAAAGAAGCCAACACAAATAGTAGTAAGGTACTTAAGTGAATAAGGATATACATGGGAAAGAATGCATCTCAAACTAATAATTGAAGAACTTTCAATTTCGTGGTATAGTTCATATGGATAGCACTTTCTATTCACCACACCCAATGAGATTACTATACATAAAATTCAAACATAGATATATATGATAAATATCTTACTTTATAGTTATGGCCTACTAAGACATATGTGGGGTCAAGCTTTGAATACGAATTTCCATATTCTGAATAGAGTTCTCTATAAACATACTAAAAGTACTTCATTTGAGTTATAATATGGTCACTAGACAAGTCTAACATATCTTTGATTGTGGGCTATCTCACAAATATACTTGTACTAAGACTCAAAAAGAAGAAATTGGGACAAAACCAAAATATTTCATATCTTGAGTTATGAGGAGCACTCGTGATTATTAAATCCAAAATATCTAGAATAGACCTCAACATGATTATAGAACTTCCAGAGGTGACATTTTTTTTAGAATGTATTTCTCATAAAAGTGGGTATGCCCTAGTAAAGTTCCTCAAGAAGATCCAAACACCACACTTCCCAATATGGATCAGGTGGAAAGGATGACAAATGTGAGGGTGTCATAGACCATACTATTTATGAATTTGATGATTAGGAGGAAACTCTACCACATAAAATCATCACCGTCATCGTCGTCATCATCATCATCATCTAAGCCTCAATCCCAACCATGTTGGGGTCAGTTACATGGATCCTTCTTTTCTGATAAGCTCTTTTATGGGTCGTACTTTGATCAAGATGTGAAGATTCAAAGTCTCTTTGTTTTGGGTCATGCTAAATAAAATATTCAGATGATATCACCCTATATTGACCTAAGTTTTAGGAATAATAATACACTGTTACATTGGTCATTTGAATATCAATTTTACTAGTAAAGCAGTAAATAGTATAAATCTTATAAAATTTATAACTTTTTACTGGAAGTTGTAAAAATTATAAAGAAGTGTTTTCTAAAATAATGAGATTTTATTCTACTTGTCAGTTTGGTTTTCATCACATGATCCCAATGTTATAAAGGCATGCCATTTAGGGTTTGAATCTCTCTTACTCTCTTATAAAAAATTGTGGAAAATTATAATAAAAACATTATGAATTTAGAAATTAATAACAAATTAGTTCTTGAATCAGTGACATATGACACTCTTAAGTAGACTAATATCACAAATCAATACAGAGTTTTTCCAAGATTTAATTTCTAGGGTTTCATGATATGAGACATAATTGAACACTAATCTGTGTAAATATAATATGTATAGGAATGGGGGAATTCTAGACGTGAGAGGGTAGTAATTGGTCTCCAATCCAAAAACCCAAGTCAATGTATGTGTATATTCTCGATTTCTCTGGGTATTACTAGCATGACTGATAAACTATTTCTCATATGAAGCATCTCTTGAATAATCTTTGTGTAATGTGGAATCCTTTTGAGAATCATATTTCTTTGGAATTATTTACCTAAATTCATATAGAATTCATGAGATTTTAAGAAATGATGGTCATGTGAACTAATTGTGTTAATGATTTAAATGATACCATCCTCTTTACTCCAATTCAAGTGGTGTTGACTAAAAATATTTCTTAGATCTACACACTAGTACAAATAGCACCTATAATGTCAGTTATAATAGACCTATAATGTTGTTTTTGTACTGACATCTAACTGGGTGACACTACAGCTAAGGACCTTCCACATCAGTTTCAGGGAAAGAAAAAGTTGATGACACAGATTCAATGTCAGTTGCTATGAAAATAGACACTAGTGACTCAGAGCGATATCAGTGGTGAGGTATCCATGTGTGTTTTTAGTTCCACGCAAAGAATAAAACTATAGGATAATTGTGTCATCCATTTATTATTAATAAACTAGTAACACACAGAGATACAATGGCTTGGAAGCACGGTCATGCTGGGCAACACAGTCATGTATTGGGCTGGGTAGAATGGTTGTGTTGGGTAGAATGGCCATATGAGAATAGTTTTATTGTCCATATTGTGAGAAAATTGACGCCATAGATCTAGAGTGTTTTTTTTGTAACAACTAACTTTGCTGGTATGGCTTTTTATAATAGGTCTGTAGACTTGTTGTCTGACTGTTCAATAGGGTGCAAAAGCTACACTTCATTAGAATTGTGGTTTTCATCCTATGTTCAGCTTAACAACAAGTCATATGTAACGACCCCTCCCCAATTGTACCCAATTAATATAGACCAAGAGGGCAAGGGACATTATCATATTTACAAGATCATGATTTATCAATTAAACAAAAACATTTTTTTATTTCATGGAAAAGAGTTTGTTACAATATAAAAGATAAACTCTCCAATAAGGAGTTACATGGTATGGAAATATGTTGCTTGCAACTTGAATTAAGAACTATCTAACTAGATCCTCTATGGAAACTTTAAGTATCTTTATTTCTGGTGCCTTCTTTCTAGGGTGTCCATTTGCCATCATACTAGTAGTTTAACCCAAAACATTATGAAACAAAACACAGTCACTATAACAAGTTATACTGGTATGTGATGAAACAAAATATTTTCATGTAGGTGTAAAAACATAGTCATCCATAGCAACAATTATGATTACAAAATTGAACAAGCATTTTCTTGTTTCAACCTCACCACCATTATCATCTTTTCTCAATTGTGTGTCCTCTCTATAGGGGAGCCTCTTTATGGGGAACCCTCTCTTTAGGGTTTGGTCCCTACAGTGGACATTTCATAACCTTCCCTCACTTGGGATTGGTTTCATACATAGGCCCTCCTTTTCGGGCTTGTCCTGAGGTGATCTTCCTTTCCTAGCTTGATCACCAGTCATCCCCATGATGACTTTATTCATCCCATGCTCTTTAACTCACCAGAGATGATACAGGGTTTGAACAGGTTACATTTATATAAGATGATATCCATAGTGACTTTATAGATTACAAGATGTAAATAAACATGCAAGCATTTTAATCGCAAACAATTTGGAAAACCACACAAAACCATGGAAGTCAATTAAGGCAATTAGTCTTATAGGCGTAACCGCATATCTTTTGTAGAATCATGCAGATCATGCAATTATACTTCAAGTACGTTTAAGAAATACAATCAACAGATCCAAACAATCAATAGTAAATCTGCATATATGTAAATCCTAATGGGTTACCATCATGTTATTCACATTAAATCCTATTAGGGTCCTAATCTAGGATCTAAGTACATGCTTGGGTTTGGATGAGGAATACAGGTATCAAAACCTAATTCCATTGCACCATATTTTAAGTTATTAATCCACATTAGACGCTAGGTGAAACCCTTTTCATCAAGTTAAGCCCTTTAGACCATTTTGATTAACTATGTCTAATTATGCAATTTAGGATCAAGTAAATTAGGTCGTAAACCCTAATTATCATGTATATGACTCAGATGCCTTAATCATGATATCATTACTCAAATTATATTCAAGACTATGATTCTCATTAAATTGAGCAACTCAAGGGACGTGGGAAAATGGTAAGAATCAGCAGTCAGGGCGCCCATGTTTATCATGGACATCTAGATTAGATTATGAGTATTAAGATCGTAGAAAGTCACATCATTGGTGTTCAAAATCCTAATTACACATGTCGATGATTATGGCTCTACAACCCTATCCATTCATCATACTCATTATCATTATCTCATATATTATTATTATCAATTATATGAGATTATAACACAAGGAAAATATATTTAATGTATTTAAACACATTGTTCATCAATTCTATGGTTTCCATGTATTAATCACCATTCACTTTGTTATTAGACCTACTTTTGGAATATTGATCATAATTAGGACTCAAACACATTTTATTCACACTCCTCACATATTTTTGTTTAATTTGATATACACTTTTACTATATTTTGAGCTATGGTCTGTTTACTACATTATTTGCAAGATCATTACTACTGGGCAAATCACTGTTCGACACATCATCCCCATCTTATTTTAGTTTATTATTGTTCTGGATAAAGATAAAGGAAGAAATTGCCTCGTTACCCTAATTGGTGACGTATAGCCCCAGTGGCCTTCAGGTCTTTTGACTCCCTGTTATCTCCTTCCTTGCATTGGAGACTGATTGCAATCTGACAACCACGATGAGCGTCCAATTCCCTAAGTACCTTAGCATCATGGAGCTGTAAAGGGAGGTCTGCCTATGTAGACCCTCGTAGGACCCAACCAGCCCTCCAACATTGGTCCTCCATGGCCGAGGATGAGGTGAGTCAGCCCTTGATCCAGGAACTGGAAGTAGGGTTACATGACTCGAAAGCCCTAGGGTATATGTTTTATCGAGACCTTGGAGGTGGGTGGTTGACGTGGGATTACACTACGGATTGAGTACTTAATTTCCGTGTCAAAAAACCTTCAAGGCCACTCGGTTGGATCTTCCCCATGCCTTAAAGATGGTTGAAGAAGGAGGTAGGGGTGCCGAGGTCTAGTCTGCGAAGAGTGGACTTTATAGAGTGGTTTGGGAACTTCGGCACCATTGGAAGACGACAATAAGCATCCTTCTATAGTCTGAGTGCACTGCTTGTGCCTCTACACTCTTCACAAAATGAGTAGAAGACTAGGGTTCCTGAACGTGACTGGGGAAAAAGGAAAGGAGACTAAAAGGAAAGTTTCTCCTCTTTGATTAAACCTCAAAATAGAATAATAATTATATCCCTTTCTCGGTAACTTTTTTCCTATATAATTTTAGGGCAACCTTCTATTTCACATTATCCCTTTTTTTAGGAAAATAATGGTTACTAACTCCAAACTTGCCTTTTTAGAAAACTTTAAATTATTACATATTTAATTTCCTAGATCACAAGAAATCTCAGAAAGTTCTAATTTTTCTTCCATAGACTTATATTGGGATCATTTACCATTTAAAATTATAATGAATATTTATCATGGGCACAAAAAACCCCTTCTTTCCTATTTTGTATCCCATGACATACTTGCACATCTTGATTAAGAAAATCATGTCTCTCTCATCTTTACTCTAATTGGCCCAAAAATTAAAGGACACCTTTTAACTAATTCGATCTTGGTGTGGCAAGATTTGGTGGCAAAATACAAAAAGTAAATACCTTTTCCTTTCCCCTTAAGAAAAAGTTTTATTTGATTTATTTTAGGCATCAATTAATTCCTTTTTCCATCCAAACTAAGCAAACTACCCTAAAATGTATTTTCTCATTGTTTACTCTATTAGGCCAAACCAAAATTGTTAATTCGTCATCAACACATATTTTTTAGAACACTCCATAATTAAAGCCTCAATTGTCCATTACTTCTAATAATTCTTCTATTATTGGATTACTCATTTCTTTCTTTGTCCAATCTCTAGTAATGGATTATTGAAGATAGTAAAGCCATGAAATCCATTGTAGTGGAGAAACTGCAATTAAATCCATACTTAAAAAATAAGGCATACCAAGTTTTCGAATATATCCTTAACAATACCATATTTTCATTTCAAATATGTAAACATATGTGAAAAACCATGTTTTAACACCATCATACCTACAAAACCTGCAATAGTAAACACACACAATTCGTTCAACCACATATATTTCCATTCTCTAATTTCATTCTCTTCAACACTTAATTCCATTCTCATATACATACACAATTCAAAAAACACACATATAATTCCATTCCCATCACATGTCAAATATAATTCTCATTGTATTCATTCCTCTTCACATTCATTCACACACATGCATATATACACACATTATTCACATATGTACCAACAATTCACTTGTATCAAATTTAAAGTTTTAAAAAGTCAAAACCATCACATGTATATAGAAATAATGACATTAAGGTTTAGAAAACTCATATTTTATCCCAATCAAATTCAAAGTTGACTTCCTTAATGAAGAAGTGTGCTCACTTTTCTTGTATCTCATCTAGCCCTTCATTTGAACAAAGATCTGTCGTATCAAATAGCTGCAAAGAGAATAACATAATTCAAGAGTTTGATTTGATTTTATTATATTATCAATTGAGACTATTTACCTATGATGGTCAAAGACTATATAGATTACCTTTTGTATATAATGGATGTCTAGTGCCACCCATTTGACAATCAAGCCCATATACCCCATCATGTAGTATTTGCATGCCCAATTATTATTTTGTAATGGGCATTATAAATTTACAGTTATGTGAAATACTAATAAATAAAAGTAAGCATATTTGGAATATATGTGAGTTGGATTTAGAAAACTACCTCAACATTCTCGAATTTAATGATTTTTTGTTTACCTTTCATACCATATTTTTGGATAGTTTTATACCCCTATAAGTTAAAGTAATACATTTATTTGAATTGGTAAATAGTCATGTAATGATGCATATATTAATATATGTTGACGGATATCAAAATTTACTTACGTGTGTAATGTCATTTTTATTGTGTGTCTCACACACCCTACTTTGTCACCCGAAGGATCTAGATAATACACAGTTAGCATCTAAGGCACAATTACCAAAAACTCCATATGCTTATTTCTAAGTGAAAAGAAGGCAAATAAAAGAAAACTCAAATCTACCATTAAATGTAAATCATAAGTCAAAATTATAAGCAAAGTGCTGAAACTTACCCAACATTGAAAGGAGATATAGTCACAATCATTCTCACATTGCCAAATAAATTTAAATGTGGTAGAGAAGTAATCATTAATAGATTTGGGGTCTTTATCTACACGGCTAATCAATGAAGGAACTAGAAATGTCAGATTGGCTAATGTGAATTGTTTGCACACCCTATATAAGTAGCTACAAATCATATATGTATACATTAATATATAATAAAATAGATCAACATATATTTTTACATATAAAGAACAAGGTATTTAGCCATACGATCTCACCACATCTAAAGCTCTATCAAAGTTGTATGCAATCAATCACAAGTAAACAATTTCATAATATTTGGAAAGAATACACTAGTATTGTGAGCTTGACATACAACGTCCTCCTTAATATGAACCATCAGACCCTTCTTCTAAGTCTCTTAGCCATAGTGAAAACTCCCTGCACTTAGGACCTAGAGAGTCCAATGGGGCATTTGCTATTCAAGCATGTAATTAAATATCTGGAGGAGAAAGTGGAGGAGGAACTGTAAGAAAATTTTTAAGTGTTGTGATTTGCATATATTGTCATCTCAGTTGCCGATTATATACACAAGTAGAGAAAAATCACAAATACAAATGCAATGAAAAATTAGTATACATCTAAATAGATAACTCCTGCTTTAGCCCATGCAACCATGCCGCCTTCAGCATCACCTACCGTCTCGTGTTCGAGGTGGTTAAATGTTAGTGGTATCTATTTTCAAGCATTGTAGCAAGCTTTATAGACACACGAACTGCATTAGAAGGCATTAGAGCACCATGAATCATATCACTTGTAAGGGGTGGGTAAGTGTCGCCTAGTGTAATGACATAGAATTCAGGTTCTAGTAATGTAAGGCAGCATGGCCTTAAACCCTACAAAGTTGTATATAGTGGTATATATACTTAAACACAAACATGTTATAAATTCACCTGAAAGACTATTATGTCATAAAAAAGCTTACACCAAAAGTGCTAGCTGGTGGGTTCATGGGATAACTCCCAACCATATTTGTTGTGGGGGGTTCACCTCATAAGAAGAGTGGGGAGGCACATGTACTATCTGAGGAGGTTGAGACTGAGAAGCATGAAACTATCTAATTGCTTCCTCTAACTCTTTTCTATCATGTTTTTTTCCTACTCTTGTAACAATCCTCCTTTTTTAACAAATTTTCACTTATGCTTTGATGACCCAAAATAGGATCTTATATCGATACCATCCCCAGTGGCCCTAACATAGCCATGATGCTTTAGAGTACCCAGAGCAATTGTCAATTCATCCCTTTGGCCCTCAAGGATGAACTTGACTTCTTTTCTTTGCTCATGGAGCTCCCTCCAATCATCATCTATAGTAATTTGTTAGTAAAACATAACAATGAAGCTCAAAAGTGAACATGTGCTCTGAGAGTTGAATTTTACTATTTTTGCAGCCACCTCACCGGTTGCGGGGTTGACTATTTCTCTACATCGGTTTATCCTCACACCTATCCACTCCTCATGGAAAAGTAAAGGTGTAGAAGTAGTAGAAGACTCAGTAGACCGAATGTAGGCTACTCAGAAGAAGACGCTTCCAGTCTCTGTTGGTGAAGAAACAAACACTTCCCACACATTTGGGTCAAGGTAGGACCAACGTTTGGTGGCAGACTTCTTCTTCTTGCCTCTCATTATGTATTCTCTTGTCATGTTTGTCCTATAATTCCTTAATACCCTCCCACAACATTGCAATATCTTTTTATGAAATACTTTTTCATCAAGGTCAAAGATGCCCCATAAAAGTTCATATACCTAATGGAATATTTTTAAAAATAGAATTGTGAATATCTTTAAAAATCAAAATATCTCACGACTATGTCCTTCCATATGTAGTCTTTTGTGGAAGGATCAACATTATGCCAAGTTTCTATTTTTATATCCGCTTTGCTATAAGTAATAATCCCTAGATATTGCATGAAAGTATTGTAATTCTTCCTAATAGGATGTCCTACATAATCAAAGTCAATGGACAGATTCGGTCCTTTACCCCTTTGCGCTACTAACTTGTTCATCAAGATGATGCCTCTTTTACATGCACGATCATGCTGCTCCTCGGCAGACCCAAGAAGATCCTCAGGGTACCATCCTCAGGATGCTCTTCCTAAAATTGTCAACAAACATATACAATTGATAACAAAAATATAACTTATATAACTATGATAGAAAATGTAAAATGCACATCTATTGAATAAAAATGCAGCTTACACCAAACTCATCCTCACGGTACACATCGTCACGGTGCTCCTCCTCACAGTCAGATGCCATCTAGAAAATGTCATATTAAAAATAGTCAAAAACTAAAATATAAATGATAAAGAATGTAAATTATAAATGTAGCATATGAAATATATAATTGTAATAAAGAATGTAAAATAAACTTATAACATTTAAAAAATACATCCCTCTAGTATTGGTTGGATCTTTAATCAACTAATATTTCTTCTGCGTGATCTCCATGAGTATATAAGTCAATGTTAGCTTCAACATTACACTTATCAAGCTAACTGAGAATAGACTGGAGTTATCATACTTGTCATAGTGTTCTTCTTCATCTATAGGATATGTAATGAACTGCCTTTTCTCTTGAAGAATGACACATCATTTTTCATTTGGAGGATCATCAATGTAGAATACTTGCTTTACATGTGATGTCATTATGAATGATTCACCCTTCTTTCCAATCTTTTCAAAATTTACTAATGTGAAACCCAATTGATAACACCAAATTTTGTGATGTTTTTGGCCCTTATTTCATTGTCAAATCTGCCCTTTTAAACTGTTTTCCTCCCCTTTTTGTCATGTTTTTAAATAAACAAGTCGCGCTACGCTCTTAACTCAATTTTATCATCTTTTGCAGAGTTTTCCTCATTTTTTCACTCATTTATCAGCAAAAAGGCCCGTCCCGGCCCATGAACGTGTTCTACCTGCATCGGCCCTCCTACCAGTCGGCCGACACACTCACTGCCCGACATACAACAGCCCGATACAGCTACCGCGTGACACAGGCATGTCGCGCAAGGAGGATCTGACGGGCGATATGCCACTTACCCAACAGGGAGTTGTACTCGCCACGACTACTGAAGCGTGTCGTGTGATACAAGCCACCCACCGGAAGGTGCCCACTCCTCACGACACCCGACACACTTACAGCATGACACTCTCTGTGTTGGGCGACACACATATCGGGCATCCCTGAAGCCGCAATAATAGAGCTGATGGAGGACACGTGGCACCCAGAGAACCACAACATCTCCCAATCGCTGCCTATAAATAGCAGCTACAGGACTCTGATGGGAAGGGTCGGAATCTCACGAAAGCTAACTTGGGAAAGCCCATGGAGCTAGCGTGTCGCGTCTCAGAGGTGTACCGGGCGATACTAGGTGAGCACTTCCCCGACCCGAGAGGGCGGGAATGGTTCACTTAGGATCCATCCCGGTCATCGCAGCAGCCCGATATCGACCAACGAGGACACCCGATATGAGTAACTCGATACCCTAAGCAGTCTCTAGCCCGACACAATACCGAGCCCGATACGAATCACCCGTCACGGTGTGTCGCCCGAGAGGGTGGCATCCCATCACGACCGTATCGGGCGAGAGCGCTTTAGTCGGTACGTCTGTCCGTCATGGCCTATCGCCCGACAGGGAGCGCCGCCCGACAGGGAGCGCCGCCCGACACAGGCGTATCGGGCAGAGCTCCAAAATCGGTATCGGGCTAGAGGAATCTTAGGGATCTTCTGCTGCATGTCGCTCTTCTAAATCAAGGAGGTGATACTTATCTTTACCTTTTTCAGTCATTTACTTCCTTTACTCATGTAATGTAACCAAACCCTTTTAGATAATGATTATGCTAATGGAATTAGATGAGTTGACATGTTTTTTGCTTCATGTTTGGTTCCTTTTTGTTGGATGATTACCTTGCTTAGCATCTGAACTCTAGCTTGTATGCTTGGATCATGTTTTGACTAGTTATCGATTCGTGTTTCCCACTACAGCTACCTCGAGAGAGGTGTTGCAGCTCTAGTGTTTGGTCCGATCAGGGAGTACGAGAGTACCCATGATCAGAGTTACTTCAGTTATCTTCCACTCTGACCCAAGTCCAGCAACCTCGAGAGAGGTGTTGGTGCTTAGTTAGAGGTACCCTCTTTGAGAGAAGGGGTGTTGGATGTTCCTACTGCCGCTTATTATAACGAAGTTTTCCTCCTTGGTTCCTTACTAAAGCAATAGTGTTATCTTCTCTATTTCTGTTGCATTAAAACTCTAAAAATGGATAAACACTTAAAACCTTAATTTCTCCTTGTAACTCCAGTTGGAGATAGTTCTCTTTTATTTTATCGATCTTGGCATGTTGTTCCCTTCGGGAACTTTATCCTCATCTTACCCTTACTGGAGTGTAATGTGTTGATTCCGTGTTCTTAACACTACCACCCTTATCCATGTGGTTCGACCCCGATCGCTACTTCAGACCCCATCATCGTTGTGGGGGCCTAAGAGTCGGGTAATTTAAAAGTCAGACCACTTCAAATCCGCTCCTTTTGGACGCACGATTTAGGCCGGTCAACTTTTTGGCGCCGTTGCTAGGGACAAGGCAAAACGGTACTGTTAACGAACCTGAATCCACTGACTACACTCCCGTGCCTCAAGCTTAGTAATGAGCTTGACAGCACTTTTTCCTTTTTATCTTCTAACCTGAAAAAAAAAGGTATAGAGTAGTTCGTTTTATTAATACAAGTTTTCTAACTTGATTTTACGTGCTATTCAGGTACTCAGGAAAGAAGCATTCTGCTCATTTAAGCACCGACACTGCTAGACATGCCACCTCGCGTTGAACCACCTCTTTCAGAGGGTGAGCAACATGTGAGAGTTAGACCTCACTCACCTCCGCATGAAGACAATGACCGTTATGATGGCAACCATCAACATGAAGATCTTGAAACAGAACAATTCGAGGATGACCATCGCCATGAGAGACGTCGTCATCACCAAAGACGCAGAAGAAATCAACATAACCAGGAGAAGAACCAGGGAGACAGTGACAGTGAAGATTCTAACGAAGAAGAAAAGACCCTCAGGGAGTTAGCTGCCACAAAGGCCAATAATTCAAGATGTCATGTTGTCATCCCAAGGTTCAATGCAACCAACTTTGAGCTAAAACCGTCTGTCATCTCTATGATCCAGAACAAGAGCTTCAGAGGGAATTCAAAGAATGATAACCCTTACCATCATCTAGATGCTTTTAAAAATATCTATGATACCATTAAAATGCGGGGAGTTCCCCAAGAAGTCATATATTGCAAGGGCTTCATCTTTTCTCTAGAGGACAAGGCTTTATCTTGGTACCTCGGGCTACCGCATCAAGCTCTTAATGGATGGAATGCGCTGGCGGACGCTTTTGTAAACAAGTTTTACCCTACGGAGAAAATTGTTAGGAATAGACAGAGAATCACATCGTTTATGCAAAAGTCGAATGAGAATCTACACAAATCCTGGGAACGGTATCAAGAATATCAGAGGGACTGCCCCCATCACAACTACAAGAAGGGTTTTCTGATAACCACCTTCTACAATGGTCTGACCCCTGAAGAAAAGGTTTCACTGAATGCAGTTGCAGGCAGTGACTTTCTGGGGAAGAAGCCCAACAGATCCAAAAAGATCATCGAGAACATGGCCGAGTTACAAGCCGGCACCGACTACGATAGATCTGATAGAGGACATGCTAAGAAGGCCGCTAGCGAAGGGCCCTCTGTCGAATCCAAAGCTCTAGAGGCTATCACCATTCAGATCCAGAAGATAGCCTCTGACGTCAGACAATTGAAAGAATCAGGTGGAAAAGGGAAGAAACAAGTTGAGAAAGTCATGAAATGTGTCACCTGCGGAGAAGGTGGACACGGGGTGGATAACTTTGTTTACACCCGACTTGACGAGTCAACTGAAAGTGAATCCGAGGCAGAGGAAGCTGAGAACGTCTCTTTTGTCAACTTCAAGAGACCGGATCACCCTGGTTTTAACTATGACAACAAGGATGTGGCTAAAAAATCGCATCAGCTAAATAACCCCACCAAGCAACCCCAAGGTTTTGAGAAAAGAGGGGGACAAGGTCAGTTCACCAGAACTACCACTTTCCAATCGAACAAGGCAAACTTCCAAGGACAAGGAAAGTACCAAAGTCGCCAAGAAGCTAACCCTAGTCACAACCAGGGTCAAGTTAAGGAGCAAAGCCAGGACAAGAATTCGAACCAACCAGATTTGGTGGGTCAATTGTTCGATTTTGTCAAAAGACAAGATACTATCAACAACCAGCTAGTGCAAAGCGCGCTATCAAATTCAGGAGTTTTGAACATGATGCAGGTTCATATGGCTGACATGTAGACTCACCAATGCCAAATCGATCGGCAGTTGGCCCAAATGGCCGAGTTGATAAAGAACCCCTCGGGTAAGATACCCTCCAACACTGAATCTGCTAAAATGGTGGTGCTGAGATCAGGGAAGACAGTAGAACGCCCTGAAGAAGCCAGACCCGAGGAACCTGAATCGAGGACTGCGGCAGATAATCCCACAGAAGAAAACAATCAACAAGTTCATGTCAGGGAACCAGAACCAAGATCCATTGAGGAACTATTTGGTATGAGAAGTCCTTACTCTCACAAGTTGCCTTTCCCTTACAAACTAATAAAGGCACATCTTAAAAAGTGTTACAAGAAGTTTATGGAGTCAGTAAAGAAACTTCACCTCGAAGTACCTTTTCTGGACGCTTTAGAGGAAATTCCGACCTATGTTAAGTTTTTCAAAGATTTGATCACCAAGAAGAAAAGAGGAGGAAGAATCGAGACTGTGCATCTAGCTGGTATGTCCTCTACTTTTGTCAAGGCAGATTTACCCAACAAGAAGAAGGATCTAGGGGCTTTCACCATTCCTTTTTCTGTTGGAGATAATGTCGAGCGAAAAGGTCTTGCTGATTTAGGGGCTAGCATCAGCCTTATGCCCCTAAGCCTCACGCAACTTTTAGGTTTGACGAATATGGTCAAGACCAACATGAGGATTGAGTTGGCCGACCATTCTTTCAAAAGACTTGTAGGAGTTGTGGAGGATGTGCCAATCCGTGTTGGAAGTTTCTTTATTCCTTGCGACATTGTAGTCATTGACACTGTGGAGGACCCTAGTTGTCCTATCATCTTTGGGCGCCCCTTCTTGGCTACAGGAAGAGTGTTGATTGATGTTTCCAAGGGGATAATTACTCTAAGGGTCGGAAACGACCACTTAGATTTCAAAGTAAAGGATGCTATGAAGGGACCCTCCCTACTAGAATCCACTTACTTTGTTGAAAGATACAACCAGTTTTGTGAAGAGATGGAAGAGGATATCGTAATGGTAGACCTGCTTGTGAGAGCATTAAGCAATCAAGATTCTGATGCTGAAGATTCTGAAAATCCAGAAGTTGTCGAGTTTCTCAACTATCTTAATCAATATGATGAAGATCTGAGCAACAAGGAAGAGGTAATAGAAATAGTTAAGTTTGTCTCTCTAGAGGAGGCACCAGAAGAAAAGGCACCCAAGGCTAAACCTGAGTTGAAGCTGCTACCTGAAGGGTTAAGGTATGAATTTCTAGATCAAGAAGAGAGAAATCATGTCATCGTTAATGCCCATCTTATGAAAGATCAATTGGACAAACTTCTTGAGGAGTTGAGACTCCACAGGCAGGCTATAGGATACTCGGTAGAGGATATCAAAGGCCTTAGCCCTGCATTATGTATGCATCACATTAATTTGGAAGAATCTGCTAAACCTCTGGCTCAACCCCAGAGAAAATTGAACCAGATGCTGAAAGAAGTTGTGAAGAAAGAAGTAATCAAACTGAGGGATGCTGGGATCATTTACCCGATCAGTGACAGTAACTGGGTGAGCCCGATCCACGTGGTACCGAAGAAAGGAGGTATAACACTAGTTAAAGGAGATACAGGCAATGAAGTGGCGATTCGGACCGTCACTGGATGGAGGATGTGTATTGACTACTGAAAACTGAACCAAGCCATGAAAAAATATCATTATCTGCTTCCTTTCATTGATCAAGTTCTGGAAAGATTAGCACATCATGACTATTTCTATTTCTTGGACGGTTTTTCAGGGTTTTATCAAATTCCCATCTTGCCAGATGACCAGGAGAAAACTACTTTTACCTGTCTCTATGGCACCTACGCCTTCAGAAGAATGCCTTTCGGCTTGTGCAATGCTCCCGTAACGTTTCAGCGTTGCATGATATCGATGTTTTCAGATTTTCTGGAGGACATCGTGGAAGTTTTCATGGACGACTTTTCTGTCTATGGAAAGAACTTCGATGCCTGCCTGAAAAACCGATCTCTGGTCTTGCAACGCTGCGAGGAAAAGAATTTAGTCCTGAACTGGGAGAAGTGCCACTTTATGGTACGAGAAGGCATCGTGCTAGGGTATAAAGTTTCGAGGCGTGGCATCGAGGTAGATGTTAGCAAGGTTGAAGCCATATCTAAACTTCCTCCACCAAAGTCTGTAACGGGAGTGGGGAGTTTCCTCGGGCACACCGGCTACTACCGAAGATTTATAAAAGACTTCTCAAAGATCTAGAAACTGTTGTCCAACCTTCTGGTAAAGGATGTTGAATTCAATTTCTCTGACGATTGTATAAATGATTTTTTGGCCTTAAAAGATGCCCTTGTCTCACCGCCTATCCTTCAAGCTCCAGACTGGGAGCTACCTTTCGAGCTTATGTGTGACGCCAGTGACTATGCTGTAGGAGCAGTCCTGGGACAAAAAAAAGGATAAAAGGCACCACGTCATTTGCTACACCAGTCATACTCTGGATGAAGCTCAGGTGAATTATACGACTATAGAAAAGGAGATGCTCGCGATAGTCTTTGCTTTCGACAAGTTCAGATCCTATCTTATCGGTATGAAGGTGAAGGTCTACACAGATCATGGGGCAATAAGATATCTCATGCAGAAGAAGGATACCAAGCCCAGGCTGTTAAGGTGGGCTTTGTTACTACAAGAGTTCGACCACGAGATCGTTGATAAGAAGGGTGTAGAAAATGTGGCCGTCGACCACTTATCAAGGATCATGGTGGGAGGGCTGAAGGAACCACCTATTAACGACAACTATGCTGATGAAGCCTTGCTGATGGTTGAAACCAAAGATGAGAATTTGCCTTGGTTTGCAGATATTTGTAATTATCTTGCCTGTAGAGAGTTGCCTCCTGATATAACCTATAATCAAAAGAAGAAGCTCTTTTCGGATGTAAAGAACTACTACTGGGATGATCCTCTCCTCTTTAGAAGATGTGTAGATAACATGTACAGAAGATGTATCCCCGAAGAAGAGGTCCCAAACATCCTGAAAGAATGCCATGCCTCTCCATATGGAGGACACCTGGGGAGCGAAAAGATCGCTGCCAAGGTGCTGCAATTGGATTTTTACTGTCCCTCCTTGTTCAAGGATGCTGTAAGTTATGTAAAAGTTTGTAAAGAATGCCAATCGACAGGAAACATTGGAAGAAGAAATGAGATGCCTATGGCCAATTGGGTCGAAGTCGAGATCTTTGATGTATGGGGAATTGACTACATGGGCCCATTTCCCCCATCAAAAGGATATCAATACATCCTAGTCGCAGTTGATTATGTGTCTAAATGGGTGGAAGTTTTTGCCACCCAAACGTGTGACTCCAAATCAGTGATCAAGTTGTTTTAGAAGACTATCTGCCCTCATTTCGGAGTACCTTGTACTGTAATAAGCCACGGTGGATCGCATTTCGGGGGAAAAACAATTTGAAGTGCTCCTGTGAAAATATGGGGTTAAACACAAGGTCTCTATGCCCTACCACCCACAAACTTCTGGGCAGGTGGAGGTTTCGAATAGACAGATCAAGCGGATTTTAGAGAAGACTGTCAGCCGCACGAGGAAAGATTGGTCAATGAAGCTTGATGACGCCCTTTGGGCCTATAGAACTACATATAAAGCACCCATTGGACAACCCCTTACAAATTGATTTATGGTAAATCTTGTCATCTACCCTTAGAACTTGAACACAAAGCTCTTTGGGCTATTAAGTTCTTGAATATGGATCTGGAGAAGGCAGGAGAGAAAAAATATCTGCAGCTACAGGAACTCGAAGAATTGAGAATGCATGCCTACGAGAATGCAAGGATCTATAAGCAGAGGACAAAGGTGTGGCATGATGCCCACCTGAGGAAGAAGGATGTAAGTGAAGGTGACAAAGTTTTATTATTTAAATCTTCCATTCGTCTTTTTTCAGGTAAGCTGCAAACCAGGTGGTCCGAACCCTTCACCGTAGCAAAGATATATCCATCAAGGATGATGGAGCTATATGATAAAGAAGATCCATCAAAAGTTTTTCCAGTAAACGGGCACAGAGTAAAAAGATTCTATGAAGATGAAGCATTCTTGATAAGGACGGAGATAAGTTTGCAAGATGTGGAAATAGCTGAAGATGTGAAGTAAAGGATCTGAAGTTGTCAAGCTGATGATGCTAACTACATCGCTCCTCGGGAGGCAGCCCAAGTTTTTACTTTATTTAGAATAGGACGTTATTTCCTTTCCTGCAAGAAAAATATTATGAACATTATGATTGTAATAAGGCCCGAGTCAGTGCATGCGTCACATTCCATGACTCTTCTGTTTTATGGGCCACCGCTCTATTTTATGAGCATTGATGAGTAATGCTATCTGATGTCGGGAACTTCACCTTAGGCCCATGATGTTTTACCCATCAATTGCTTTTTCCTTCGCTTTATTTTTTGTTTTTCATCAAAAATCATGTTCAAAAAGTCTTGTATCGGGCAAAGATACCTTGTTCCCTACCCGTATCGTGCAAACTCAGGAGGCGCACAAGACACGCCCTTATTGGCTAGGCATATCGGGCATCACACCTCAGCCATGAGCCGTGTCAGACGATACCGTCGAGCAGCAAGCAACTGTATCGAGCGGCAGGAGTAATAACCCTTGATTTGACAGATGGGACTGCTCGTCTCGGGAATGATTTGTCTCCTCACCCGACACGTACCCCTGTTTTACCCATTTTACCCCCGATCTGGATTGCTATATATAGTACGGAGGTTTAACTGTGTCGAGCTACTGCATTTACTCTTCACCTACTCCCATATCGTGATGTAACTTCTCTCGTTGCTCTCATGTCGTGCAACCTAGCTTCTGCTCTCGTGTCGCGCGAGATAACTTCATATAGCAAAGGTATAACCCGACAGCCGTATCGTTCGGCTTGCCCGACACGAACCTCATGTCGCGCACTTTCGTATCAGACTCACAGCTTTAGTTGATTCCCTTGTATCACCCGATATACATTTGTGTCGGCTGTGTTACTTTTGACCGTGTGTCGCGCGACACATCTGTTACGCACGCTTGCTCGATACCTTATATTGGTCTAGACCCATGTCACCCAGTTTGGTTTTGCTTCGCGTGTCGGGTGACACCTTTTATTTCAGAGTGACCGTATCGGGTGCTTCGCATCGTGTGACCATGTCGCCCGACACACCTTGATCTTTAGACGTATCGGGCAATGGCCATAACGTCCGATTTTTCCCGTGTTGCTCAGTCTTGTATTACCTCACGTATTTCTCCTGACGGGCGACACACGTGTCTTGTATCGGGCATGATATCTGTTCGCAATGACGCCCGGTGTCTCATGATGAACCTATGCAATTTTTCAGCCAAACTTCGTATCGCCCGACACGACCGTATCGGGAAAGCATCATATCGCTCAGTTTTGAAGCCCGATACGGTGGTGTCAGGTAGTTTTTGTATCGGGCCAAACTTAGCTTATCGTGCAATCACTTTTCCTTCTAGACACCGATATCGACTTTAAGTTTTTACCTACCTGATATCGGGTAAGGTAGAACAATTAAATGCTTAATAAACTTGTCTTATGATAACAGATATGGCCCGTACAAAGCAAACCATCGTTCAAGTTGACAAACATGGTCGGAGGATCGACACCGAGGCCACAGATGAAATTACAACTGTCGGGCAGAAATGCCCAAACCCTGAGGCAGTTGGGCCATCCACGGCCAAAAAGAGACCAAGGACGGAAGAAGTAATGGCTCCAACAATAGCAACAAAGTCTTTGAATTATACGCCAGGCAGGTTCATGCCCAGAGACAACGAGCACGGGTGTCGGTACTCAGAATTGGCAACAAAACTCTACAGGCTGAGCAGATTCTGCCACCAGTCGTCCTTCCTCCAGCTAGGCATTTTCGACAGACTAGAAAATGTCCTAGCTGCAGCAGGGCTACGGAAGATCTGCTTTAGCCACTCCACCTCCTACACTGAACTCACCAGGGAGTTCATGTCGTCTCTCCGCCGGGTGCAGAATAAACCTGAGGAAATAGAAGAATATGGCGGAGCAGACATACTGCAGGGGCGGCTATACAATGCCGAGCACGCCATCTCCGAGAAGCTACTCAACGAGATCTTCTCTTCTAGCGAGGAGGAGAAGGAACTGCTTAACAACGGTGCAAGGATCACCGAAGGTGATGGGTTCAACCCTGTGGAGCTCTAGAGGAAGCTGACCGGCGAGTCATCATTCAAGCTGGGAAGCAAGGTGGCGGCGGTACAGTCCTGCTTTTAGAGAATAGTGCACAAGCTTGTGGCATGCTTGCTCTTCAGCAAGAATAAATTAAGCAACATCTACACTGAAGAACTCCATCTCATGTGGCACATGATGGAGGGCAATATGATCAACCTGGGATGTTTCTTGCTGAATAGGCTACACCCAATAAAGTATGCCACCAAGGAGTACTGCATGGGTGGCATCGTCAATCTGATTGCGGTCGGGTAAGGGTACCCACGGGAGCCGCGCAGTCTCTCAAGGAAAAGGGGCGACGAGAAGATCGACCTCAAACTCCTAATGAGAGCCAACATCATCAAGAAGGAGGGGCAAAGCTACTTCTACAAATTCATGAGAACAAGCACCCTCCTTCTGCTTCCTAGCTGCGCCAACTATGATGCAGAAAAGTTGGTCTTCACCAGTGCACAGGTCGAAGTGGTGGCAGTCGAAGCCACTTACGCCGCCACCACCAGTATACAAGAGAGGGTGGCTGCAATAGGAGAACCAATTCCTCTTGACACTCGGCAGGACAAGTCTTCCACAATTCCTATCGAGCCATCCACTGCTCCAGAGCCACCGACGACAGCTATTGATAGAGTTGTCATCGCTCCTACCATCCCAGCCACGATCACGAAAATATCTGTCATGGTTGAAGAAGTACCGGCGATCGTGGAGGTTGCCGAGGCAACCGGGGCTGAGACAACCACCCTAGCCCCGACAGAAGCTATCGCGGAAGAGATAGCCACAGCTCTCGAAACTTTAGTGGTGCCCTTAGTGTCAGAAGAAGAAGCACAGCCGGACGCCAGTAATGGGGCTTTTGCCGAGATCCTTGAGATGGAGCTCGGAGCTGCACACCTTATGCCAACACCGCCGCCGATGTCTCCTATGGCAGCTGCAGAGGAGGTCGTCGACAACGCAGAGGTGGAGCAGCAACCACCAACACCGCGGCCTTCTCCATCACAACAAGGGGGTGAGGCAGGGACAACCGCAAAAGCGCTTACGCCTCGCCCAGAAGCAACTACCTCGTGAATAATCGAGATAGATTCTACCTCGTCGGGTAGACCCTCGCGCGAGATGAGTGTCGAGAGGATGAGAGGGAGATCTGTAGGATCCCCTCTGTCGCTCGGGAAGATGCTGGGGCATGAACTCGATCACTTGCGGGAGGTAAGAGAAAGCCACTTGGCTACATTTACTTCACTAACCCGCAAGTTTTCTATTTTCCAGTAGAGGTTGAATAGCCAGGAGCGCAACTGCTAACTCTAGTTGGCCTCCCCGGCCAACTAGAGGCACTCAACGCCACGCTGCAGTAGGCCCTCAAACACCTCGACGTGATCGAGGAGAGGATGAATAGGAGGGACGATCACCCGCGTCCAAGGCAGCTGAGGAGATCTCTATCGCCTCCTGGCTCAAGCTCTCAACCCTCCTCGTTAGCATCCTCACCAAGATCGTCGTCCACTTCCTCCTCCAGCGGGCCATCCCCAACACCTGAGGAAGGGACGCCGCAAAGGTCAGCCAACGGAGCTCCAGCAGGACAGGCGAGCTCCCGCGGTTTGGAAGAAGCAGCTCCCTCAGTCCCCCAAGATGAAGCTGAGGATAACAATGAAGCAATCAGCGTCGGGGAGGACTCTTCTGACAAATCTGAGGGAGATGAGGGGACATCTGTGCCACCAATGAAAGAAACCCCCCAGAGGAAGAAGCTCGACAGCAGATGAATTCTCTGAACTGTCGGAGATACCTTCTTTCGAGATGGCCAACTTCGATAGAAGGGTCATCGGATACCTGTCGATCAGGGACCAGAAACTGCTGAACAAGGTCCTGAGGTCGCACGCAGATGAAGAAGATGTCGTCTGGAGCGACGGCTACTTCTTCATACGATGGGGAGCACTCAGAAGCATGTTCTGCTCGCCAGCCGTCATCGGAAAGAGGTTGTTTAGGGTCCTAGAGGGTGCAATAATAGAGAATATCAGCACCAGGACATGTCGGCAAACAATATATAATGCCACCCCGACCTTGGCAACAAGATTAATGATGGGAGTACCAGATTCCATCGCGGTGGCCAACATGCTGCGACACATCAAAGATCACAACATGAACATCGTGTTGACCCCGTACAAGCACCGCAACATGTGGTTCATGTGTGTGGAAGACCTCCAGAACCATGACGTCCAGCTCCTCAGCTACTGCAACAAGGAGGTGCCATGCTCAGGACTTATTTTCAGTCGCCCGAAGGACAAACATATCAGGCTTCTACCACTGTATCTTCTCCGAGCCATCAAGCAAGGAGTCCAATGTCATAGTGGCATTTGGAACTTCTTATCTATCGGAGACTTCCCCGTCCAAGCAGAAGAGGGAAGTGGAAATAGTGCCTTTATCGTCTTACGCGCCATGGAGCTGCTCAACATATTTGGATACATAAGGCATCTCCAGGGCCAAAACTTCTTCCATATCAGGAGCACCTACTCCTTGCTGCTGATCAAAGACAGGCGCTACTTCCAAGATGCAGGGATACCAGAGAGGCTGCTGGACAGTGATCAAGTAGACAAATCTTCGCAACCCAGCAGCACTCCAGAGAAAGAAGCTGAGATAGAAGCAGACATCTATGGGGTAGGCAAGTGGTTAGAAATTTTGCGAGAAGTACACAGAATCGAAGACCCCGCTTCACCAGAAACATCAGAAGAAATGATCAACAACTTCGACCATTTCTCGTGCTCTACACTCACGCAGGAGCAGATCAATGAAGTTCTTCTGAAGTTAGCTGACTCTACCCCGGAAGATGTCATCTACGAGGCAGGCAGTGTCATAGTCCTGGTTGATGACTTGAGGGACATGGTAAAAGAAGGAGGATTTTTGACGATATCTGTGGCTGCCGCCTACATCCAAACACTACAGAAGAAGTTTGAACACACATACATAGCTCATCCAATGTTGTTCAACGACATCTGCCTTGCCGATGAATCAGGAGCGAAGCAAACCTTTCTGGCAGAGTTGTAGTGCAGTGTTCCGCGCACAATCTTCCTACCCATCCTGCACTAAAACCATTGGACGCTCCTGACGATGTACACTCGCCAAAGAGCATGAATCTTCTACAACAGCTCAGACAACAACAAAAATCATCCGGTGCAGTGTACATCGACAGCATTGACACCCCTTGAGCGCTTAGTACGAAAATACTATGAGGAAGTGGCGGCGTTGATACAACCATTCCTGGAGACAACAGCTAGCAAATGGCACGAGCTTCACTTCTACCACCGTAGTCCACAACAAATTCCTTTATCCAACGATTGCGACATCTTCGTGTTGGAATGGATATCAAATAAAGAGACGCCCGACCAGCTCCACCACATCGACTACCACATAAAATGAGGAGAATATGTGTGGGAGCTTCTATCTGGAAAAGGCACGCTCACCAGCTAACCCTCACTGCGTTAACATTACCCTACCTTAGCTACTTCACAACTCTGGGACAGAGTGTGGAGTAAGTTTGGGGGGATACTATGTACCAGTGAGGGAGGTACTAAAAGCACTTCAAACTTCACCCCTTTTGTTCTTTCTGTTCTTTTTCTATAACATGTGTACATATACATATACATGCCTCATACAAAAATACAAAACAAAAATACAAAAATTTTGCTTATTTTGTCTCCACATATATGTACAAAGACATTATATAGTAAAAACATGATACGAATTCTTTCCAGTTTGTTTTCAATGTGTCCAAAGAGATGCAGGTTTTGTTATGTCTTTTTGAAAATGTAGCCTAAAACAACAAAAGACTACGACTTTCCACGCCAAAAATTTTGAAAAATAATCTCGCAACAGCTAAGAGACGTGTATGCAGAAGGAAAAAGCTGCCCAAACAGTAGAAAATTTCTCTTGTTTTCCTTTACCCAACAAAATCCCCAAAGAGAAAATAGCCTTATGAGAGTGAATAAAAGCATGAGAGTTGTGCCCAAAAAAAATACACTTGTGCTCCAAAAGTACCCATCTTTAGGCATGGTAGATTTGAGGCAGTGGTACGTAGGATGTGAATCACTGCTCTAAAGCCAACTGGCTTGGACTGCAGGGACCACTCACCCACTAACGGACCCGTACCTAGATGGATTGATGGGAAACAAAAAAAACACAAAAGCCTTAAACCTACCCAAACACACAACTTTCTGTTCCCAAAAGTTGTTTGGTGTGAAAGCTAACTTCGAAATCATGCACCCAAGTCTCGCTGAAGCTGTGGAGAAATTTTTTTGCTTAAATAAGGCAGGAAAAGTAAAGTATGTTGTTCGTGGTCAGGCAGTATTCTCTGTAAGACATCTCAATACTCGCTCAAACCTATGGTCTGGAAACCATACCGGTCAAGAAGAAGCGTCACAAACAAAGTTTAAAGATTGATTGAGGACAATCAAAATGCTAAGTTTGGGGGAGTTGATAACACCAAATTTTATATGTTTTTGGCCCTTATTTCATTGTCAAATCTGCCCTTTTAAATTGTTTTCCTCCCCTTTTTGTCATGTTTTTGAATAAACAGGCCGCACTACGCTCTTAACTTAATTTTATCATCTTTTGCAGAGTTTTCCTTATTTTTCCACTCATTTATCAGAAAAAAGGCCAGTCTCGGCCCATGAACGTGTTCTACCTGCATCGGCCCTCCTACTAGTCCGCCGACACACTCACTGCCTGACATACAGCAGCCCGATATAGATACCGCGTGACACGGGCATGCCACACAAGGAGGATCTGACGGGTGATACGCCACTTACCCGATAGGGAGTTGTACTCGCCACGACTACTGAAGCGTGTCACGCAATACAAGCCATCCACCGCTATGCACCCACTCATCACGACACCGGACATGCTTACAGCCTGACACTCTCTGTGCCGGGAGACACACATATCGGGCATCCCTGAAGCCGCAATAATAGAGTTGATGGAGGACACATGGCGCCCAGAGAACCAGAACTTCTCCCAACCACTGCCTATAAATAGAAGCTACAGGACTCCGATGGGACGGGTCGGAATCTTGCGAAGGCTAACTTGGGAAAGCCCCTGGAGCTAGCGTGTTGCGTCCCAGAGGTGTACCGGGAAATACTAGGTGAGCACTTCCCCGACCCGAGAGGGCGGGAATGGTTCACTTAGGATCCATCCCGGTCATCGCAGCAACCCGATATCGACCAACGAGGACACCCGATATGAGTAACCCGATACCCTAAGCAGTCTCTAGCCTGACACGATACCGAGCCCGATACGAATCACCCGTCACGGTGTGTTGCCCGAGAGGGTGGCATCCTGTCACGACCGTATCGGGCGAGAGCGCTTTGGTCGGTACGTCTGCGCGTCATGGCCTATCGCCTGACAGGGAGCGCCGCCCGACACAGGCGTATCGGGCAGAGCTCCAAAACCAGTATCAGGCTAGAGGAATCTTAGGGACCTGTTGCTACATGTCGCTCTTCTAAATCAAGGAGGTGATACTTATCTTTACCTTTTTCAATCATTTACTTCATTTACTCATGCAATGTAGCCAAACCCTTTTAGATAATGATTATGCTAATGGAATTAGATGATTTGACATGTTCGTTGCTTCATGTTTGGTTCATTTTTGTTGGATGATTACCTTGCTTAGCATCTGAACTCTAGATTGTATGCTTGGATCATGTTTTGACTAGCTATCGATTCGTGTTTCCCACTACAGCAACCTCGAGAGAGGTGTTTCAGCTCTAGTGTTTGGTCCGATCAGGGATTATGAGAGTACCCATGATTGGAGTTGCTTCAGTTATCTTCCACTCTGACCCAAGTCCAGCAACCTCGAGAGAGGTGTTGGTGCTTAGTTAGAGGTACCCTCTTTGAGAGAAGGGGTGCTGGATGTTCCTGCTACCGCTTGTTATACCGAAGTTTTCCTCCTTGGTTCCTTACTAAAGCAATAGTGTTATCTCCTATGTTTTTGTTGCATTAAAACCCTAAAAATTGATAAACGCTTAAAACCTTAATTTCTCCTTGTAACTCCAGTTGGAGATAGTTCTCTTTTATTTTATCGATCTTGTCCTTTTATTCCCTTTGGGAACTTTATCCACATCTTACCCTTGCCGGAGTGTAATGTGTTGATTCAGTGTTCTTAACACTACCACCCTTATCCCTATGGTTCGACCCTGATCGCTACTTCAGACACCATCATCGTTGCGGGGGCCTAAGAGTCGGGTAATTTAAAAGTCTGACTACTTCAAATCCGCTCCTTTTGGACGTGTGATTTAGGCCGGTCACCAATTCATCCACAAAATCTCCTTTATTGTTATCAACTCAATTATACCTAAAGACGGGAACTCTAAAATCTATATATTCAAACTCCAATATGTCTTCAATGACATTGTAATAAGGCATTTTATCTTCACATGGACTCTTATCCTTTGCACTATACTAATACAATGAAGACCTGTGAAGGGTGACCACACCGTTTTGGATGACACTCGTATCATCTTGACATTTTGTGTAATATGAAAATTCATATTTATGTCAAACTCTTTGTAAGACGTAACATTCTTCCTTGGTTCTAAAGGCAAGCCATTTGATATTTTTAGCAAAATTATGTGGTGTTTGAGATAGTTGGTGGAAGACTTTATTTTCAAACCACCTAATAAATGTTCAATTGTGATTTCTAGAGAGCCATATTGAACTGGCTCGAGGATACCTTGTCTTGATAAAATTAGTATGTTAGGTGATGTAGATACCCACTTCATCAATGTTATGTAAAACATATAAGTGTACTTATTCACATATCTCACGACTAATTACTTTCACTCGTGTTCCTAAACTCCCTTTTTTGGAATAAGGATCAATATTCTTTATGTTGGCAGGAGCTTCATTACAACCCAAAAAGTCATTGTAAAAGTCCATAACCTCTCCAACCACATAACCCTCAACAATACTCCCTTCAGGACGGTAATGATTTTGAACATCATATTTAAAATAATCGTGTACCGTTCAAAAGGATACATCCAATGCAAGAAAACCAGACCCAATATTTTCACTTTCCTAGTCAAATGGACAACAAGATGTACCATGATATTAAATAATAAAGGAGGAAATTAGATCTTAAATTGGCACAGGGTAACAACCAATTCTGTTTGAAACTTATCAAAACTCTCACGATCAATAACTTTGTTGCATAGAGTGTTGAATAAGAAACAAAGCCCAGTGATTACAAATCGTACATGCTTTGGTAGCATAGATCGAATAGCTATGAGAAATATTTGTAGCATTAGAGTGTGACAATCATGAGATTTAAGACCTATCAGCTTTAGATCCTTCATTGATACCAATCTGTGGATATTGGAAGAGTATCAATATGGTACCTTAACATTAAGCAAGTACTCACAAAAAGTTATATTCTCATTTCTAAACAAGCTATAACCATTAGGAGGTAAATATGTTTTTCAAGCACTTCTAACTTTTGTTGTTAATTCTTTTCTTATACCCATTTCACGTAGGTCCATTCTGGATTTTAAGCCATCTTTAGTCTTACTTGGTATATTGAACAAAGTACCAATGACGTTATCATAGACATTTTTTTTCAACATGCATGACATTGATATAATGCCTAACTGCCAAAGAATTCAGATAAAGAAGATCCCAGAATATTGACCTCTTCTTGAATAAAAATGTGTCACTCCATGTGGGAATGGTACATTGTGATCTCTTACCAAATGCATTGATAAAATATTTTACTCTTTCATAAACAGCCTCCCTTAATCTAGGTTTAGAGGCACTCCATTCCTTAGTTGATATATTGAATACTTTTTGCAACCTTCAGTAAGGATGAACTTTTAGAAGAAACCTTTGATGACCAAGATATACAATCTTTCCCCCATTGAATCAATGTTCTCTTCACACATAGGGCATTCTTTGAATCCTTTTACAATGTATCCAGACAAATTAGCATATGTTGGAAGTCATTAATAGTGCAAAACAACATAGCATGCAAATGAAATATCTCTCTATGTGAAGCATCATAGGTCATCACACTTTCTCCCAAGATTTTCTTAAAGTCATCAATTAGATATTCAAGAAAGATTATCAATATCATTTCCAAGTAGTTTGGGGCCTAATATCAACAAGGACGATATGGCATACTTAATTAGCGTACACAAGTGTGGAAGAAGATTGTATATAAAATCATAACAGGTCCAGTGCTATGTTGGCCTCTTAATATGCCATATGGATTCATCCCATCAGTCAAATCCCATGTATAAGATTCATGACTTCTTCACTAAATTTAGGACATTCTTCCATTGTGCAGAATCATATGCATGTCGTAAGTTTCCAATATTGTTTTTCTTTGTCTCTGCATACCAAGATAAATTTTTACATCCATGATATTAGAAAACAAGTGTTGAAACCATACTATTATAGGTAGATACCACGTTACCTTGGAAAGAGGGCCAGTTTTGGACTTACTTGAATTCATTATTTTGTACCTTGATGCCCCACATTTTGAAAAATCTTTTAAATTGATATAGTCCTTTTGAAATGGCATACAGTCATTTGGTCATGCATGTATATTCTTAGCCTCAATTCCTATTGGGCACAAATTATTTATAATTTGTATCTTGAGATTGGAAGCTCGTTGCCTTCAAAAAAATTTCTTTCAACAAAGACAATAGAGATGTGAAGCTTTTGTTGCTCCATCTATTGTTAGCCTTCAGAGTCTCAACACAACACTCTTTGTAAACTTAGTACAACTTAAGTATAAAGGTCTCTCAACATCATGCACAATGATTCTAAATAAGGAAGGTAGATCAGTAAGATTTACCCCACAACTATCTAGCATCACATCAACCATGTCTATCAGAATTAGTTTGTTCACATATCAATCATCAGTCATTTCTTCTTCAACACAAATATTGCTATCAACATCTACTGATCTCATAGTAGGAATCTATCCATGCCAATATTATTGTGTATAGCCATGTACAATCTCATTGCACATGACATGACTTTTGAATTCTTTAATAGTGTCAACTTTCAAGTTGAACTGTAATTCATACACAATAGTAGAACCTATCTCCAGGGTAGTTCCTATGTTCCTCTAAAAAATCTTATATATTGATCAAGATCAGTAATAAACTCTAGAGTGTAGTTATTTGAAATATGACATTCATGATTGATCTGTTCTATGATCAGGAGAAAACAATTAGTGAATGAGGTATTTAGAGATTGGGATTTAGAGACTAGAGTTTATCGTTTAGGGTTTATCGTTTAGGATTTAGAGTTTAAGATTTACATATTAGGGTTTAATTTTTAGGATTTAGTAATGAATGTGTACCGCCTATACCACTCTTGAACACTTAATCTTACTAGTAAGTGTATATTATGTATTCAGTTTTCAATGATATTTCATCAACATTTCCCTATAGTTCTTCAAGTACACCGGTGTAGATGAACAAATACCCACTTACATATGTACTTAGAGAACAGATGGAGAGGTATTGATGAAATATATTGAAAACTAAATACATTATACGCTTACATCCTAAGTGAGATTAAGTATTCAAGAACAATCCCAAATCAGGGACTTTCTAAGATTTACTATTAATGAGTAAATCTCAGACGGATTTCAAGGCTAACAAGATATATATCTAAATTAGGATGTACGGTTTAGAATTTAGGTAAATATAAAAAATTCATATCCTTTTTTGGTTAGTTTAGGCAATGCATATCAATCTAGTGTAATTAATTCTTAGGTGAGCTTATATGCATACAACATTCAAATAGGAGAATGCACCAAATTATACAAAAAGTTATACATGAATTCCAATTATACAAGTATGATTTCATTAATTTTTAGATCAAAACCCCAGTACAATTTATACCAATTTCAGTTAATTCATATCAATGTGTAAATCGTATCCAGTTAATTAAAAAATTATACAACAATTCATTCAACAAATAATTATAATACAATGGACCTCAACAAGAAGGAAAAGAAGAAACTTCATGGTAGGGGTAGAGGGCTTGTAGCAGGAAGCAATAGGGGTAGAGGATGGTTGAAAGGCTATCGTGGTTGGTAGTTGTGATGGTGGTTGCACTAGCTGCACTAGTTGTGTTGGAAGTTGCGGCTGGCGACTTTGGTTGGCAGCGATTGCGGATGTAGTTGGTAGCGGGTACGGTTGGCAGGGGGTGCGGATGGCTGGCAGTTGGCAGCGGATACAGATGGCGTTGGTGGCTATGTTGATGGTTCCTGTTGACTCAAGGTCTAAATTAACTAAACCATTCCAATTATTTGTGTCTAATGTCTCTACTTATGTGATTTTAGATTAGGTATAGACACAATCCAAATGCCCTAACTTGTGCATCTCAAATTGGAGAAAAGATAAGTCAAAGTCAATACAAGTGCATGTTTTTAGAATATGATGTAAATCCATTAGAATCATGTTGTAAATCACTTGTAATGATTTTATGACTTGTAATTAAGCTTAGAAAAAATTAGGAGCACTTAGATCAAATATTTAAACACTCAAAAGTCATTTTTCAAAATTCACATCATGTTGTTTATCGGTCGAGTTGCAAAATCGATCGATCCTGATTGGATCTTAAAAATGACTTTTGATCAGTCGAGTTTACATTTCATAGAACTCAATCGATCCCTCTGCAGACCAAAACTAATTTAAGTAAATCATTCAAGTTACCCTAGAACAAACTCAACCGATGGCCTAAATTAGTTTTGTCTCTTAGTGGGATCAGTCGAGCTACCTATATAGAAACTCGACCAATTGCACTAAATGAAAAAGTGTAGAAACTTCAAATGTACCCAGGGTGGCCACTAGGGTGAAACAGGAAGGTAAGATGAGCATGTTGGCATGGGGTAAGGAGGTCGAATCTATGAACACAAAGAATACTGAGCATTGGAACAAACCTCCGAGAGATTGGATTAAGATAAACACAGATGCAACCTTCAAAAAGAATGTGAGTAGTTGTGCATATGTGGCTCGAGACTGGAAAGGAGAATGGATTGAAGGTAAGGGAGTTAAAATCAATGTGAGTGATGCGCTAGAAGCAGAAGTGAAAGTGATTATTGTGGCTATGGAAGATGTTGCGGCAATAGGGTGGAACACTTCCATCTTTGAATCAGGCTGTCATAACGCAGTACAAATCCTCCAAGGCAAATAGAGTGATGCACCTAGATTCAGCAAAGAAATAGAGTTAGCAAATTCTTTGAGGAAGCAGGACTGGATGATCTGTCATGTAAAGAGGGAATGAAACATGCTAGCATATGCGCTAGTGAAACACCACCACAAATAAAACATTGGGAGGGCGCACTATATACGTCCACCAGAGGGTCTGAAGGACCTTGCCAAAAAAGACTGTAATGGCAGTAGTACTGCCAAGTTTATTGCATCACAAAAACTATAGATTTTCGTAGTGATTTTAATCAGCTCGTAAGAGGAGGACGAGATGAATAAGATGACCTCCTGACTTCACCCAAAAAGAAAAGTGTAGAAAAGTGTTTCTAGCCGTTGTGTTGTTGAAATAATCGAAAATATATTTGTTGCAAGCTACAAAATGTCTAGTTTTCATTCTTAAGTGTTCCCAAAGGCTAAGAGGCATCCCCAGCTATAAATAGGACCCCTTGGGTTTCATTCTAAGGTTGAGAATTCAATGCAAAACTCTATGTGAGGCTCTTATTCTATAGTTGAGCGTTTTATACAACCTCATCTCTCTCTAAGCTTAATCACTTGCTACATTCGTTAGAGTGAGTAGAAAATTTGTAAGAGATCTAGTCTTACATGTATATCTTGTAAGGCTCTCACTTCCACCACCTCCCTATCTCTCATTTCAACCATGAAGATGAAGGTTCTCTCTCTTGGCTAAGAGAGGTGAAGACGAATAAGGGAAGGAGTCCCTTGGTGAAGATCAAGGATGAAGACTTGGATCAAGAGTGGGTAATACCTTGGTAAAGGTAGAAGACTCCTCGCTCAAGTGGGTAAGACCTTGGTGGAAGCTTTTCCAAGTGAAGGTGAAGTCAAAGGCTGAAGATCCAAGAAGAGTGAATAATTCCTAGAAGGTTGAAGACTTGTGTAAGATTGGGTAAGTCCTTGGAGAAGGCTGAAGACTCGTTGCAAAGTGGGTAAGTCCTTGGTAAGGTTGAAGACTCTTTGTATTGGATAGGTAAGTCCTTTGTTTGGTCATGTATTGTAAGTCTTATGAATGAATATAAGGGTATAATGGTTAAGAAATCCTTGAGGATGACCTCTCTAGGTAGTGGACTGACATACTACTAGTTTGAAGTGTGGAACCACTCTACATAGCTTGTATCTTGGTGTATGTTCAATCTCTCTCTCCCTTGCTTTGTATGTTTTATTTGTGCTCAAACTTCTTATTTAGCAACCTTATCTTGTCATATAATATGAAGGTCTAATGAATTTTGTTTAAATGCATTCAACTCTATTCATCCCCCCACTAGAGCATCCAATCACCCGTCTAGGATCCAATAGTTCCAAGTAGGAGCAGAGAGGAGAGCAGTAGGTAGAGAGAAGTAGCAATTGGTAGTAGCACCATAATGGACAAGTGGCAACATCTATGGCTGCAATGGAGGAGGTGGTGATGGTTGGAAGCGGTGATGGCTTGAAGAAGTAGGTTGTTGTTGTTGTTTCCACCAGAGATAGGGATCACATGTGATGAAATAGAGAATGGAGAAAAGAAATTGCATGTGCTATTAAGTGGGACTTAGTCGCCAGTTATTATGAAAAACTGACGATTAAGCTTTTAGTCATCGGTTGTCTAAGAAACATTGACAATATAGTTTAGTCTCTAAAGTCAATTATCCATAAATAAACCAACATCATATGTATTTATTCCTATTAAAAACAGCCCACTAAGACATGTCATTATTTATTTAGGGAAACTGACGACATAGTTTACTCTCTGTCATCGGTTACCCACCAGAAAACCGACGACATATTTACTTATGATGTTAAAAATCTTCAACCTTAATAAGACATGTGTCGTTAGTTTTTGATAATAAAATAAAAAAAAATCAAATTGGGGGAAAATATTTTTCACGGGGCATGTGGTGGGAGTCCTTTGGCGTTAGTTCTTATAGAAAAAACAACACCATTGGAATTAAGGTAAAAGTTTTTACGGCGCATGTGACCTACGACGTCAATTATTTTGGAGTACAACTGACGACAATATTTTTTAGAGGAAAAATTTATTTTGCGGGAAGGGCTTCCTTATTAGTTTTTATACAACCGACCCAATAGGCTCATATTAAAAAATTTCCCTAAAAATGAATTTCATAAGCTATTTGAGACGTCAGTTCATCACAAAGAAACGGACATTATCATGAAGGTGGTAATCATATTTTTTTCTTAATCGTCAAGACTTGATTAGTTGTGACGCTTATGCTTTTCCAACTGACACTATAGGGATGTAGTGTGGATCTTATGTAAAAATTGATGTTAAGAAAAGTGACACCAGAAGTCAAGAATGTAATACTGACATTTCTACATGTAAAGTAGACTAAAATTATTTATAGTAGTGGTACCTCTATACCACCATAATATTTGGATGTGTGTATTTCATATTGAGTGTATATAATATACTTTTATATATGCATAGGGCATGTGCATTTCTCCCAAGGTGTGTGTTTTCACCAATATATATTAGGCTTGACATTTTATGAGTCTCGGTCCTACTTAAATAATATTAGTCTAATTGTTTTTAACATCCACTTTTATCTTTGTGATATTGTTGATGTGAAATTATATGGTAAGAATTCCCTTTGATATCATATCTTTATTAATAAACATCCCATCTACTTGACAGATAAATCTTTTCAATTTTTTTCTCTTTTGGACATTCCTTTATTGAAATATCATAAATTGGTCTCTTATTACTTTAATTAATGCATAATATAATATGACACATACTCAATTTATGTTGACATTTTTTGTTTAATTCCTCTTCTAGGTGTTTCTTTTTACTCACCCAGAGGTTGGACAGTCTGATGACCAAAAAGTAGGAGTTGCTTCTTAGAACTAGTTTTAAGAAGACCTCTAAGACGAATAGGACGTCATTACAAACTAATCATGCAAGATTAGATTTATTATCTTGTTAGATGTCCCTTGTGTCCATTTTGTCAAACTTGAACAACATTTTGTAATAGTGGAATTACTTTTCCACTGTTATAATATAATGTTTTTACCACTCTGTTTAAGAAAATATTATGCACCCCTCTACTTGAAGTACTTTTATTATGTGAATATGAATGTATGGGGTTGTATGCTTTATTTTCTTAAAATAAGTAAGCAGTAGATCCCCTCTCAGGTCCCACTTCTTACACACCATGTGATCTATACCACTTTTTGGAAATATGCACATATATTGCAATATGATAATCGATAAATAAAATAATTATTATAGAAGCATTATTGATGAGGTGTGTAAATTTAATAATAGAACTACCAGTAGATAGAGAAAATACAAGATTTTGCATGGAAAAATATCATAGAATATGAGGAAAAATCACAAGACCAATTGACATGAAAATCACTATGAAGCAAAGATACAATGCCCTTCTAAGATTCAACTGGGGTTCATAGGACAAGTGTCATCTTCTTAAAAAAAGCATTTTCCACCTCCAAACCACCAAGCTCTTCCTCCTGACACCCTCGCTCACTTTGTCATCCTCTCTTGGGCCGCCAATGAAGGATGGATCTCCATTGAAGGTAAAATTAGAAGCTTTTGGCTCCTAGCAGTATCTATCTCACGCTTCACCCATAGTAAATCCATGTTGAGTCTCCAGAATGACTAGGAGGCTGAAGAAGCCCTTGCCCTTGGCTCCCTTACTGTGGAAGGTTCATGTTTCTCTATTGATCAGTGGTACACCAACACTGGAGTGGTCCCACAAGAAATATGGTGGATTAATATGGACGAGCTTCCTCTCCACTATCGCTCAGACAAAACTCTATGATCACTGGTTGAACCCTTTGGGGTCTTCATCGCCTGCTCTGAATGGCAACCCCAACCTTCTGAGACATTGTTCCCTTTTCCTGTTGATGGAGGGGCATGGTGAAGACATATTGATAATGGTTAGCATCTGCGTGCATGACCACCGCTTTCAGATCCCTATCACCAAAGTATCCATGTTGGATCCTTAAGGTTTGGACATCAATAGCCTACCCAACTTTTCTTCTTTCCCCCTGTCTTCTCTATGAACCTTCCTACCTCTTCTGCCACCACCCTCCACCTCTCCCCCATCTAGCTTACCCACCTAAGTTGCTACTAATGTTGCCTCCTCTGATGGTCTACGGTCGACATCCACCACCTCTAATTGTTTGAACCTTAGTGTCATTCTTGGCCATCCTTCATTGAGCACCTTAGGACAAATCATGATTCCTCATCCTGACCCTATCTCCCCAGCACGCCTTAAGAGCTCCTCATCCCTACAACCTTCTCCTTGCAATAGCAACACAAACAGAGTACCCCCTCAAATGGTGGTCGACACTAAAGGAAATTGTTGGTGGCTCCATAGTCCACAATTTAGCAACTTCATCCCTGATACTCTCAAAGTTGTTCAGAGATCCCTAGATGCCTCCTTGGATGACATCCAAGGAGTTTGTCTAGACAACATAGGAGATTTTGGTTTTATAAGCTCTGGTAACATCCTGTCAGACCCTTATTGGCCTAGTCATGATAAGGATGTTTTCTTCCTTACTCCATCAGTCTCCCACAACCAAATATAGCACCATGTGGACATAAACTTCTTAGATGAGAATGAGGAACTATGTGTAGATATCTAGACATTCACCTATCTTGTCGCATATTTCACTTCTGATTTCTTTAATAACATAAAAGGTTATCTTTCAAAATGCTCGAGGGGTTGCCAAGTTGAGAACTATCAATAGACTGAAGAATATCATCAACGTAGATGTCTTCTCTGTGGGTATTCTGGAACCTCTCGTACATTCCAACCACATATTACCTCTCACTGAACAACTCAGATTTGACTGGTGTTGTGCCAACAAACCTAGTGATGCCAAGATCTGGATTTTGGCTCTTCTCTCATCAAATATTAGAGTTGTCATCTTTAACTCCCAACATCTTATTGTTTCCTTAAATTTGGATAACCATACTTTTGCCCCTTGTAGGTTTCTGGGAAGATGCAAACTCTTGGATGATCTTTTGGAGGTGGGACGCTCTCTTAGGTATCTTCCATGGATTGTCGAAGGTGATTTCAATGCCAAAGTAGGAAGAGGCAGAGTCAACACACAATCTATTGATTAATTCAACAACTAGATCACTACGATATGTATCCTTGAAGTCACATACCATGGGAGTCCCTTTACATGGATTGATAAACATGAAGGGAATCCTACCATCTAGGCACACCTTGAAAGAGTTTTCTACAACATACACTGGCCTCCTGATATATCTCTCTTGCTTGAACATATGGATCAATCCATGGTGTCAGAACAATGTCCTCTTACTCTTTCTTTATCTTCAGGCAGTTCAGTTCTCACCTCAGCACCCCCTTTTCACTTTCATAAAATGTTAAATTCATTATCCAATCCAATTAGAGAATGGATGGATGGGGTAATGCATCCTGGAGAATTTTTGAGAAGAAAATGACTCTAAAATGGGCTTTGATTAAATGGAACAAAGAATAGGTCGAAACATTTTTACCAACACCAAGATATGTAAATCTAAGGTCCATGAAATGAAAGAGCTTTGGGATCTCAATGCTTCAGAATAAGTTCACACTACTCTAAACGACGTTGAATAACATCTAGAGGAGGCCCTCTGCTGGGAAGAGACTCTTTTGCATGAGAAATATGGCATCAATGGCTTCAGGATGGAGATAAAAACAATAACTTCTTTCACTCTCATCTCAAAGCACGAAGTCAACAATCTCATATTGATAAATGTTTCATCAACAACACAGATTCTTAGGTTTACGACATGGAAGATATCGCCCATGAAGCTGTTGCATACTATTCTGAGCTCTTCACCTCAGTCCCTACCACCACCAACTCTTGCTGCATTGACTTAATTCAATGGGTTGTCATAAAGGAAGATAATAAACTCTTGCTAAAGACCCCTACAGCTGATGAAGTGTATCATGCCATCAAGGGCCTTAACCAGAATAGTGCCCCAAGACCGGATGGTTTCTCTACTACTTTCTATCTTTTTGTGTGGGACTTCATTAAGGATGATATTATTGATATGGTTAAGCTTTGCTTCATTGGTGGCTACATCCACAAATGTATGAAATGTGTTCACATCACCTTGGTTCCCAAAGAAGACACTCCTACCAGTCTTTCCCAATTTCAACCAATCAACATTGGTAATGTGGCCATAAGAATTGCCTCCAAAGTCCTCGCTTCTCGTCTAGCCAGCCTACTGCCTCATATTATATCCCTTGAACAGAATGCTTTTACAGAAGGTAGATATATTGTTAACAACATCTGGATAGCACAAGAACTTTATCATGTTATAGGATAGGGCAAATATGGAGATAACATTATTCTCAAACTTGACATGTCTAAGGCATTCGACTAGGTCAAATGGAGTTTTCTCATACAAGTTATGCACAAAATGGGCTTCAGTTCTACTTTCATAGTGATTATTCTTAATTTTCTTGAAGGATCATGGTTCTCTATTTGCATCAATGGATACTCAGCATGTTTCTTTCCCTTTTCTAGAAGATTAAAATAGGGTGATCATTTATCTGCAAAATTCTTTATCGTCATGGAAGAAGCTTTAAGTGCCCTATTCTAGCATATTATTCCCTCAAGCTTATCACTCCCTTTTGCACTAGAGGGGCATTGCTACTGCCCTAATGCTTTTATGTTTCATTGATGACGTTATTATCTTTTGCAACATGAGCAACAACTCCCTATCTTGGATACTCACAGCCCTGTCGATATATGAAGAAGACTTAGGACAAAGAATTAATCGGTGCAAATCCATGTTTCTCTGAAGCTCGGATGATACATCTACTATTGCCCATCTTGAATCCATCATGGGTTCTATGCACAACAATGACTCCCTTATTTATTTGTGTGTCCCCTTGGTGGAAGGTCGGATGAAGAAAACACATTTTGATTTCATCAATCATAAAATCTCCAAGAGACTAAGCTCCTTGTGCGGATGTCTCCAACCTTTTTTGAAATGACCATCATCAAACCGACAAACAAATCGTTACTAATTAAGCAGAATAAACATAGATAGCGGATTAACAAAATCACTAAAATTTAAAACCATTTTTTCAAGGAGATCCTTGTTTAGGAAACTTTTACTGAAAGATCTAAAACTGATACATATCATGATTCACATTGTACAACATTGCTTCATCTCATCTTGAGGACAACATATAACAGTTGCTCTATCAAAACACATACTGGAGAAACATAAAACCTCGAGGCATTCAAGCCAAAATCTCATATCATTCATGAAACCAGTACAAACCAACTTCAAGGACCTGAGAGTACGAAGATGACACATAGGACTTCTATCTACAAGACACGACAAACAGTACACTCAACCTGAGCTGTCATTGTTGTCCCTATTGCTGTTGTTCTTTCTCTATAGTACGGTCTCAATCCCCCTTGTGCACGTCCACCTAAAAAAATGTAGATCTCACAGGGTGAGACAATTGTCCCAGCGAGAGATATAAGTCTCCACCAACAATGTTATTATCACAGTTAAATAGTACTAAACTGAGCAGAGGATACACAGTTTAGAACATTCTCATCTTTTAAAGCATTGCAACTATCTATGATAGAGAAGTAAATCATCTATTCACTTTGTAAGGAATATGAAGAACATATATATCATTTACCCATCATACTATATCAACATCTCCAGCTTATACTGTGATACTCATTATCATGGTATGTCATCCATGAATCATTCTCATTTCTATTTGTTGACCTTAGCCAATTTGTTAGTCAGATATTGAATTGTACCAGTCATGTGAGTATACATCATCATATTATGTCCAGGTATTGGATTATGCCAATCATGTGCAACTATTCTAGGTATTAGGTTATTACCAATCATGTGCAACTATTCCAGGTATTGGACTATGCCAATCCTGTGCAACTATTCCAGGTATTGAACTATGCCAGTCCTGTGTAATTATTCCAGGCATTGGGTTATTACCAGTCATGTGCAATTATTCCAGGTATTGGACTATGCCAATATTGTGCAACTATTCCAGGTATTGAACTATGCCAATCCTATGCAATTATTCCAGGCATTGGGTTATTACCAATCATGTACAATTATTCCAGGTATTGGGTTATGACCAATCATGTGCAATTATTTCAGGTATTGGGTTATGACCAATCTTGTGCAATTATTCCAGGTATTGGGTTATGACCAATCTTGTGACATTATTCCAGGCATTGGGTTATGACCAATCCTGTGCAATTATTCCAGGTATTGGGTTATGACCAATCATGTACAATTATTCCAGGTATTGGGTTATGACCAATCATGTGCAATTATTCCAGGTATTGGGTTATGACCAATCATGTGCAATTATTCCAGGTATTGGGTAATGACCAATCCTGTGCAATTATTCTAGGTATTGGGTTATGACCAATCTCTTTGTATGTATGCCCTGAGAGCCAATCATGGGATGATTGGTGGGATATATTAAGATTGATTTGATAAAGATCAAAGGCAAGGTTCCAATTCTTTCTGGTTCAGTCATATGAGATAGTGATAGAATGGATTGAATGTCTAGAGAATGACAGTACTCAATGACGTATGCTTTCAGGTTGAGGACCTGAACGATGAGATCATATGGATGCTAAGAGTTTGTGCATTCTTATTATGTCCCTAGTCGGATGTCATTATGGAAGATAGATAGACAACCATGACACACAAGACTGGATTGTGGTGTTGGTTGATGATAGAATCTCATTAGTCATGATATGAAGATATCAAACCAAACACATAGGTACTTGTTGGAGAACAAGTTTACCAGAAAGACCCACCGTGAGTTTGACACATGGAACCATGACATGGTAGTCACAGTCAGTTCTCACAGTGATGGTGGTGAGTGTGATTCTTTGACCTGAAATCACTACACTCAACACATGTCATTGGGTACACTTTAACATCATCAAACGCAGTCCTGAAATATGGGTTGTTATAAAGGTGATGATTGGGTGGCTTTGACACATGGGGCTTTTGAGGGGTGAGTGATAGATATGGGATTTGTCCCTCCTGAGGGAGTTTGATATCCATGGCCACTTGATGAGTAGGATTGAGATAGGAGTGTGCACGCATGTGTGAATCAGTATGGGATATTGATGCCATACATATCTCCTCCAATCTACTATGAGATCAAGAAAGTGAATGAACGTTGAAAGGATGACTGTTCCATGCCTTGAGTTCATTCGGGATAACACTGATAAAGGAATTATACATTCACTGTAACACCATTCACAGATTGTAGGATTGAAAGTTGTTCTCTAACTTTCTATTTCACTTAGGTAGCACTGATGTGCGACTAGGCACCGCTCTTTACTTGTGAAGTCATAAGTGTTATGGACTTTCACTGCCAATGTGAAATGGACCTACAGGGTCACACACATAGGATTTAACCTGGAAGAGGAGTTTATCCACAAACAATGTTTAGATTGATTACTAAAGGAGTTTAGTAGTTCAATTAAACACCCAATCAATTGATAGCTCAGTATCATAGTGTTCAAGGTGTTGGACCAATTGATTAGAGTATCGGATTGATTGAAACTGCAATTGACTGATTTGTACAGTCTGCTGCTCCAACTGATCGGCTCAAGAGTTGAACCGATCAGCTCAGGCTGGTGAACCGATCGACTCATATGATGAACCAATCGGCTCAAGACAGACTGAGATGACTGGTTCAAGGGTTGAACCGATTGGCTCAACTGGTCTAACTAAGATCGTTTGGAAAGTGAGAAGACTATTTTGCAAATACAATTTGTTTCACTTGTACAAATTCGATTTGGACAAGGATTAATATTTGATTAATCAAAAACAAATTTGAAAGTCAATTTGAGTTGGATCTGGACCACGAACCGATCGTCTCAGAAGTGAACCGATCGGCTCAGATGCCCCAACCGATCGGTTGAGGTGTGAACCGATCGGCTCAACTCCCCAACTGACCGTTTCATGCATGAAATGATCGGTTCAGGTGGCACAGTTGGTTGTTTTTTGTGAAAAATCTCAAACCCTTCTACTCCTGCTTTAATACCGCATTGCCCGGGATAGAGAACCATATTCCATGACCCTCCTATATATATATGGGTAGTGGGGGCTTCTCAGAACAACAACTCAGTGCACTAGTTGCTCTGTAAAGTTGTCATTCTCTCTGGTTTTGGTAACCGAGAGAGCCCGAGCAAGTGCTACCCGATAAGGGAGGCACAGAAAGGGAAAGACGACTGCAGAAAGTGACTAGTGGTAGGAGAGTGTGTCAGTGACTAGTACGCCGATAGGAGGGTGTGACTCCTTCTGATTCCTTGTGGTACAAGGAGATCGGAGTTCCAGGTGGTCCGTGTGGACTACTTCAGAGGCGGGAGACTTCTACTGCTCGGAGGATAGCTTTCAATCCCGACAGTCCCGGTGACACCAGGAGCTGCACAGACGTCGTCCAAGACTGGAGGTGAAGACCGTGCAAGTCATGAGGTTACATCGCCGAGTAAGCCTCGGGACAAGGTATGCCTCTACAAACCATCCTTCCTATTGTATAGATGTTGACGTGTTTCCTTTGTTCTGGGTTTGGGAGGATAATTTTTTTTCCACTGCCTTCTCTGTCTCCCCTAAAACCCAATAGTGGTATCAGAGCCACGTCAACTGCTCTGTACTTTAGGATTATCGAAGTGATCGATTTTGGTTTGTCGCCTTTATTTATTGCATACGATGCGAATAAAATTGGCTTTGTGCATGTCCAATCCTAAATCCAAAAATCCCAATATACATATATGATATGTAATATGAATGCACTCGATACGTGTTGCCCTTAAATGAGTTTTGTGGTGGATGTATAGTGTGGTTATGGCCAATAAACCCTATGTATGTGTGCTTGGTTGTATGTGGATTGCTTGCATCTCGGTCTGCGCACTGATTCCCTATCTCCTATTCCTGATGTAACTTGAGATAACTCGAGATTTCTTTCCTACCTTTGCTCCCCCCGAATGTAACTCGAGGTTTCCCAATACAAATATAAAATAGGATAGATTTTTTATTTCCTATTATGTCAAAGAACGTAGGACAATCTGACGACAACTGAGACGATCGGTTCAAGGTGTGAATCGATCGGTTGGCGATCCAGATGACCGGTTTGTGGAGCGAGATGATCGGGTGGAGGACATGAGGAGATGCATGATGACCAGGCCAACCGATCGGTTGGAGGAGACAACCGATCGGCTGGTGGCACCCAACTGAACAGCCTAATGGAGAGCTGATCAATCATGGAGATGAGTTGATCAAACCCAGAACGGCAAAGCACAGAGTTCATCTTTTACAGTTTACATGTGATGTGGACCTAGATGACCGTGATTCCTCTTGGCTCGAGGAATCACATTAGGATGGCCATAATCATTGCTTTTATCATTTCACATGTTTTTGTGGGATATAGCATGTATATGATACATATTATGTATTGTGGTGATTAGATATGTATATGTACCTATAAAAACCAAATCCCTTGTTAAATATTAGAGTTTTAGATGCCTTCCAAATGTGACACACGTGAAAAGCTTGATCGGCCAAGTGTGGGCATGCCCTAGCGTGGTGCACCGTCTATCTCGTGGAAGTGTGAAGGATGAATGTGTGGTTATGCCCTAGTAGGGTGCATATTCGTGTTGGCTTTGGGTCGGACTTAACAAGGTGACCTAGATAGGATCTAGCACCTTGAGGCATGGAGGTGATCATGGCAAGGAGTTGCATATGACATCTTTCAAGAGTTGCATATGATGCAATTGGCAAAAGTTGTCTACCTGGAAGATCTAAGTTGTGGGTGACAGCCCTAGTTGGTCAATGACTCAGAGGATTTCAGGATCTTGACCCACTACAAGATTGTACGATGCAATCTTCTGAATTGATGGTGAGGGCTATCAATTTGAACAAAATAGTGGGAGTGATAATTAATTAAAGGCCTAATGTATATCGTCAACTTTTCAAATAAGTCAAAATTGAGTTTTGGACTAAATTGCATATATTTCCTTTTGTACAATAAATGGATAATCAATAATAATCACTGTATTTGTGATTGGTCCTTGAGACCAACAAATTAAATGGGAATAATTTCCACGACTGGTTAGGATATTGAGAAGTGTTCTCAATCTAAGAGTGAAAGCTCTTAGTCCTAGTTATACCAGAACCAGATGAACTCGATCCCACCACACCAATGGCTGAAAGTATGCTTATGAAAGCATACCGAGGATGCCATTGATGTGGAGTGCTTAATGTTGTGCTCTCTGAACTATGAGTTGTAGAGACAACATGAGACATATGATGTCTCCAAGATACTGTCCTAGTACGTCATGACAGAAGGAGATCCAGCAAGGTATTCACACACTCAATGTGATTGGGTATGTGGAAAAACCTGACTAGACTGGGATTTCCTCTGAGCCAACAGTTGGCTACTGGTATGATACTACAAATGTTGCGAGAATCATACATTTCATGATGAACTACAACATGAACAACTTTAACAAGTTTTAACAGAGTTGTTGACATGTTGAGGACAGTAGAGGCAAAGATGAAGAAAGACAAACCCTAATCTATAATGTGATTGATGAAGGGTAAGTCTCAAAGGCAAGGACAAGGGCAAACAAAGAAGTGTTCTGATGCTAGCCAGCAACCCAAGTCGTCTTTAGCCTCAAGGCACATAGGGAAAGGGTGTATGAGGGAATTTCCCTCCATATCTAGAAGAACAAAAGAAGATGAAGGAGGGGATGGAAATCTCCACCTAAGGTATCATGAAATGAACCGCTTCTGAGGTATATGATACCAAGATGAAGATCTGACATATATGATATGTAAGATCTACAAAGAAGTGATGGCCTTTATGAAAGGACCAAGAAAGGAGTACCCATCATTAGAGCAAGTGTTGCTTCCATAGATAGGAGTACCTTTCAGTTTATTTCAGCCTAAAGGGCACGAAATAGAGTTGAGAACTGCTATTTCAATTTGCCAATAGAAACACTTTATTGTTGCATCTTGTTGTGACAATGAAAGCAATAAATAAAGTTGATGTTTCAATCTTTGTGGCAATGCCTTGTTTATCTTGTGGTACTTGGTATTCATAAGATAAAATGATACCTAAAAGTTATTGATAGCTCAAAAAATCAAATTAGCATAAATCATGAGAAATTCATTTCTAGTTTCCATATGATGGATAAGTCTAGACTCTTTTGGTTAAAGAACCATTGAGAGACATGAATCTCTTGGACATGATTAATCAATCTTCACTAAGGTAGTGGGAGAATGATTATCCTATTAGGTATAATACATGTGATGTATTTACATACCTATTAGAGTTAATGCTAGTACTTCAAATAGTGTTTAGAGAAATACCAATATGAATATCTTGAAGTGTTCCAAAATATCATAGATGAAGTACAAATTTGGTAAAGTGCTAATTCTTGATGAGATCAATGAATGAAATACTTGAACCAAATGGTTGAGATCCTTATGAGTGATTATGATAGTGTATCATAGTGAACTCATGATTAAGGCATGGTGATGTCTAATCAAAAGGAGTCATACTCTAAGGAGCTAGAGGATGATTATCAAATAGCTAATTTCTTCTTAAATAATGAATACCCCACACTAATAAAGGACATTAAGAATCACAAAGGGTTGTGAGTTTTTATATCCTTGACAGATATACCTCAATTATCTATGTGATGAGTTGGTCATGTGATGAGTCAACTATCTAGTTGAATATGAGAAACCAGATTTTGAGTTATGGTTTATGACCATTACATCCTAAATGACTTCCATGTGAACCATAAGGTATGACCTTGATGGTAGCACCCATTGGGATGAAATCCATAAGTGTGAATGAGTCTTAAGCGTTAAAACACATGGATAACATTTTGAGAAGGATGATTCTTGTTGATTGTAACTTAATGACCAAGAGATTTGGCATACGGATACTAAAACCGCATTCCTGTAAGGAATAAAACAAGGATGTGTATGTGACACAACCTATAAGGTTTATGAATCCATTAATGCAAATAAAGTCTATAAGTTACAATGGACTAATCAATGTGATTGATTGAGTACAATCAACTCAGAGCTGGGATCTTTACTTTGATGATATAGTCAAAGGGTTTGACTGATATGTCAAAGATAAAGAGAGATTTGTGATTTAGTGGGAGTGTATTCACATTCCACATGTTGATGTGAAATGGAAATGTTCTAGAATGGAAATCCAAAGTGGAAATTATCTTTAAGGAAGATAGAGACGTTTCCTATGTGATAGGAATAGAGATCTATAGAGATAGTTTTTTAAAACCTCTTGACCTGAAAAGAGAGAGCATACATTGGCAATCTATACTGAAGGGTTCAGTATGCATAGATTCAATGGGAGAAAACTTATCCATGTTACATGGAATTGGTATCCCAAGGCCAAGTGTCCAATTCTTATGAAGAAAGGGAACACTGAGAATAGATATGGATCTATCATTATGTAATCATCCCATCATCTTGCATGTATGGACATGGCAAGAATAAAAGGCATTCATCTTGTATGTAGGACATGACAATATGGTATGTTCATCCTGATAACTCATATGTGGGACATGACGAGTGGATGTCTGTCTAGTTCTAGTAAGGGTTACTGGAATACCATAAGAACTTGATAAGTACTTGAGAAGTACTAGTTCTATGGAAAATAAGGAAGGGTTCATTGTAAAGAATTACACTAATGCGAACTTCTGGAAAGGACAGAAAAATTAATCACAATATATATATGGGATATATAAAAGTGAATGTTTGTTGATAATTGGAAACGTTCCAATAAAGCCATTTTAAGAGGAAATGTCGAGTATCCGTGTGTTAGAGAACAACAGTGGATACTATATGGATCTGGAAGTTCATGATATGAACTTATAGATATTCTGATCTTTGATGACAAGGAGTACTTGGTCATGCAATGTGGCTAAAGGTTAGCAAAGGAATACTAGATTGCATAATACGGAAACTCCATCTCATACGTGTGACGTACAACGAAGAGATGAGAGACATGCAGTTAATACCGACTTTGGCAAAGTGTTGCCATAACTCACTGTGTTAGAACTAGAGCATGGTAACATGTGGGACATGTTTGAAGATCACTATGAATATGATTCAAAGGGTGATTGGCTCACAGTGCAAGTGGGAGTCTGTTGGTATGTATGTCCTAAGAGCCAATCATGGGATGATTGGTGGGATATATTAAGATTGATTTGATAATGATCAAAGGCAAGCTTTCAATTCTTTCTGGTTTAGTCATATGAGATAGTGATAGAACAGATTGAATGTATAGAGAATGATAGTACTCAATGATGTATGCTTTCAGGTTGATGACCTAAATGATTAGATCATACGGATGCTAAGAGTTTGTACATTCTTATTATGTCCCTAGTCAGATGTCATTATGGAAGGTAGATAGACAACCATGACACACAAGACTAGATTGTGGTGTTAGTTGATGACAGAATCTCATTAGTCATGATATGGAGATATCAAACCAAACACATAGGGACTTGTTGGAGAACAAGTTTACCAGATAGACCCACCGTGAGTTTGACACATGGAACCATGACATGGTAGTCACAGTCAGTTCTCACAGTGATGGTGGTGAGTGTGATTCTTTGACCTAAAATCACTACACTCAACACATGTCGTTGGGTACACTTTGACATCACCAAACGCAGTCCTGAAATATGGGTTGTTATAAAGGTGATGATTGGGTGGCTTTGACACATGGGGCTTTTGAGGGGTGAGTGATAGATATGGGATTTGTCCCTCCTGAGGGAGTTTGATATCCATGGCCACTTGATGAGTAGGATTGAGATAGGTGTTCACACGCATGTGTGAATCAGTATGTGATATTGATGTCATACATATCTCCTCCAATCTACTCTGAGATCAAGAAAGTGAATGAACGTTGAAAGGATGACTATTACATGCCTTGAGTTCATTCGGGATACCAGTGACAAAGGAATTATACATTCACTGTAACACCATTCACAGATTGTAGGATTGAAATTTTTTCTCTAACTTTCTATTTCACTTGGGTAGCACTGATGTGCAACTAGGCACCACTCTTTGCTTGTGAAGTCATAAGTGTTATGGACTTTCACTGCCAATGTGAAATGGACCTATAGGGTCACACACATAGGATTTAACCTGGAAGAGGAGTTTATCCACAAATAATGTTTAGATTGATTACTAAAGGAGTTTAGTAGTTCAATTAAACACCCAATCAATTGATAGCTCAGTATCATAGTGTTCAAGGTGTTGGACCAATTGATTAGAGTATCAGATTGATTGAAACTGCAATTGACTGATTTGCACAGTCTGCTACTCCAACCGATCGGCTCAAGAGTTGAACCGATCGGCTCAGGTTGGTGAACTGATCGGCTCATATGATGAACCGATCAGCTCAAGATAGGCTGAGACGACCGGTTCAAGGGTTGAACCGATCGGCTCAACTGGTCTAACCGAGATCATTTGGAAAGTGAGATGACTATTTTGCAAATACAATTTATTTCACTTGTACAAATTCGATTTGGACAAGGATTAATATTTGATTAATCAGAAACAAATTTGAAAGTCAATTTGAGTTGGATCAGGACCACAAATCGATCGGCTCAGAAGTGAACCGATCAGCTCAGGTGCCCCAACTGATCGGTTGAGGTGTGAACCGATCAGCTCAACTCCCCAACTGACCGTTTCATGCATGAAACGATCGGTTCAGGTGGCACAATTGGTTGTTTTTTGTGGAAAATCTCGAACCCTTCTACTCCTACTTTAATCCTGCATTGCCTGGGATAAAGAACCCTGTTCCATGACCCTCATATATATAGGGGTAGTGGGGGCTTCTCAGAACAACAACTCAGTGCACCAGTTGCTCTGTGAAGTTGTCATTCTCTCTGGTTTTGGTAACCGAGAGAGCTCGAGCAAGTGCTACCCGATAAGGGAGGCACAGCAAGGGAAAGACAACTGCAGAAAGCGGCTGGTGGCAGGAGAGTGTGTCGGTGACTAGTATGCCGATAGGAGGGTGCGACTCCTTCTGATTCCTTATGGGACAAGGAGATCGGAGTTCTAGTTGGTTCGTGTGGACTACTTCAGAGGCGGGAGACTTCTGCCGCTCGGAGGACAACTGTCAATCCCGACAGTCCCGGTGAGACAAGGAGTTGCACAGACATCGTCCAAGACTGGAGGTGAAGACTACGCAATCCATGAGGTAACGTCGCTGAGTAAGCCTCGAGACAAGGTATGCCTCTACAAACCATCTTTCCTATTGTATAGGCATTGATGCATTTCCTTTGTTCTGGGTTTGGGAGGAGAAATTTTTTTTCCGCTGCCTTCTCTGTCTCCCCTAAAACCCAACACAATCCTGTGACATTATTCCAGGCATTGGGTTATGACCAATCCTGTGCAATTATTCCAGGTATTGGGTTATGACCAATCATGTGCAATTATTATAGGTATTGGGTTATGACCAATCCTGTGACATTATTCCAGGCATTGGGTTATGACCTATCCTGTGCAATCATTCCAGGTATTGGGTTATGACCAATCTTGTGCATCTATTCCAGGTATTGGACTATGCCAATCATGTGTATCTATTCCAGGTATTGGACTATGCCAATCTTGTGCATCTATCACTGAATACCACATCACCTTTACTAGGCATTACCTTGACCAAGCCATCATACTTATTCACATCCTTTATATAATACAAGTATACCTCTTATCTCATTTAAGCATATTCAAAACACTATAGCCCTTATTTGGATATAAGCATAAATCATGTATGATTAAGATTTCATTATTATTATTGTATCCATTTATTATTATTATTACATTACTAAGTTTCTATTTCCTAGTTTATTTAAACAATATCATTTCTTACATGAGAATTTTATAAACATCTTGTTACCTCTCACTAGGTAACAACTATTCTCATGGCTCACAAGGCCCATTAAACATCTTGTCACCTCTCACTTGGCAACAACTAATCACATGGCTCACAAGGCCCATTAAACATCTTATCACCTCTCACTAGGCAACAACTATTTACATGGCTCACAAGGCCATTAAACATCTTGTCACCTCTCACTAGGCAACAACTATTCAAATGGCTCACAAGGCCATTAAACATCTTATCACCTCTAACTAGGCAACAACTATTAGGATTAGGGTTTCCCTTTATAGCCGAATAGGGTTTCAAGTTCATATTATCAATCCAAACCCTAATTTATTGTTCCACACATCTAGGAGCATACATTAATATCCTAAGTATTCAATCATACTTATTTATTCTCATCATTTTTCATTAAATGATTATCAACACAAAGTATGAGTTTCTCTCTTATCTTTACTAGGAAATTGATTACTTCATACTTTATTAAGTTGGCTCAACCTTTCCTTCAAGGTACATTAGCCTACTTAATCAATATTCATTAAACTCCATATCTCTTAATGTATGACTTGATATTAGACACTTCATGTGTTACTTCAAGTACATTGCATCTAAGGTGCTTTCTTCCATATGGGTTTTGAGGTGCTTCCACCATATCGGGTATGAGGTGTGTGCTTGCTACCCATATCACTTTATAGGTGTATGTGTGCTTACCATATCGGGTATGAGGTGTATGTGTGCTTACCATATCACCCTGGAGGTGTATGTGTGCTTACCATCTCGGGTTTGAGGTTTATGCTTGCTTCCATATCACTTTAGAGGTGTATGTGTGCTTACCATATCGGGCAGAGAGGTGTGTGTATGCTTCACACCATATCGGGCAAAGAGGTGTATGTGTGCTTCACACCATATCGGGCAAAGAGGTGTGTGCTTTCTCACCATATCACTTTAGAGGTGTATGTGTTCTTCACACCATATCAGGCAAAGAGATGTGTGTGTGATGCACACTATATCGGGCAAAGAGGTGTGTATGTGCTTCACACCATATCGGGCAAAGAGGTGTGTGTGTGCTTCACACCATATCGGGCAAAGAGGTGTGTGCTTAACCCAATATCATTTTTGAGGTGTTTTCTTGACCTCATATCGTGCAAGAGGTGTATAATACACCACCATATCATGCAAGAAAGTATAAAATCATATCCATATCGTTTTAGTGAAGTAGGTGCATCACCATATCGGGTTAGAGGTGCTTGCTTGTGTGCTTGAACCTGATATCACTTTATAAGGTGATACCATCATCTTCAAGCTCTAGACCTTCATTATACTTGTTCTAGTACAAGGATAACAGGTCTAAGAAACTACTAGAACTCATAATTTCATCAACCATTTCAGAATATTTTGGAATTTAAAATAGTTCATTTAAGCATAGCAATTTAGGCGATGGATAATAACATGGTTGAGTTCAAGTTATATAACCCGCCTTAAGAACAACTTCAAAGCTCCAAGCTCCAAAGATACACGTTCCTAAGGTTGAAGATGACTTATCAAAAGTCCAAGGCTCTTTCACAACTCCTTCATATACAAGGAATCACCATGGATAAGCAATTGGTGAAGAAGAAAAGAAAGGAAGATCATAACCCTAAAATCATGCTTCAATCTAAGGTTGAAAATGATCGTGGCCTCACCTTAGGGTTATGTATTAAGATCCTTCTTGCTTCTTAGCACCTTTGAATGATACCTCACTACCCTTGCACGATATTCCATCACTTGTAGCCGATATCCCCCTCACGTGTTATCAAAACACTTCACTATGACCGATATCACCTCACTAGGTCGATATCACCCTACTTGGTCGATATGATCTTGCTATGGATGATACTTAAGGCCCTATGCATGATACCAATTCACTCTTGCACGTTACAAGGACCCTATGCACGATATATAAGAGCAAGGAGGTGGTAGGATTCGAAAAAGTTCACTAAGGGGTGAAAGAAGGGGTATATATACTTGTTGTTCATGAAGAAGTGTGAAAATGAGGTGTCATCAATTTGAGCTACTAGGTGCCACGTGTCCATGCATGGGTGACACATGTACATGCATGCAATAACATTTATATTGACATGAAAAACACTTGAGGATAATCTAGGGATGAATTTTCATCCATTACTTATCCCTTTGAATAAAATATATCAACTAAATCACCACTTTATTCACAACCTGATTCAACTTTTCTAAGGAAGTTGTAAACCGATACACTTCACCTCCTTGAGGTGATTTGCACGTCATGGCCTTTTCCAAGAGTATAAAAACTGATATGAGTCTCCTCCTATGGCTCCTTGGCCGATAGGCACTCATATATAAGCTTTTCAACTTGATACAACTCAAGTTAAGGTTTCATATTCAACCCTTTTTTTGGTCATTTCATCACCAAGATTACCATCACTCATAATTGATTCAAACATGGTGTATCCTTCTTTATCTCTCCTCTAAATGATACATAGATGAAGTAGGAATATTCTAGAGGTGTTAATTTTCATATCAACCCCACATTTTGGGTAAATTACAATTTGTACCAAAATTGGTGCACAAGGTACTAGCATTATTCAAACATGTTCAAACTTGGAATTTAGGCTTTCTACAAGCCACCACTTAGAATAATTCTCTCTCTTATGATGATAAAACATTTAAGTCATGTTCAACATGTGACAATTTGCAATATATCCCCTCACCTTGGGTAAATTGCACTTTGGTCCAAAACAAAGGAACATTGCTCAAACAGCATTCAATCAGGACCAAACTTGGAACATAAGTGTGTCACGTGATAACAAAACACCTTAGAGGATTATATTAAATTTCTAAGAAACTTACTTAGCCAAAACAAATAGAGTTACCTCATAACCCAGTTCAAGGTCGTTACATTTTGTTTGTTGCATGACGCTTATTAATTCGGTTCTTTCATGCATTCTTATTTATTCTCTTATGACATGCAATGTCCCTAAAACCATCCTTCAAAAAATTGATTGCCGCATTTCTTCTTTTCTATAGGGGTCCAGGGAGGGCCATCGGCGCAGAGCCTGGGTGGGGGTGGCATAAGGTCACCCTTGACCAATTCAACGGCGGCTCAGGAGTTTGCAAACTCTGAGACATTCAGACTGCCTGCCTGATTAAAGTTGTTTGGCACATGCTAGATGACATCTCCATTTGGATTGTTTTTTTGTAGAGATAAATATAGCAAAGTTGTATATGGTCTTTCTCTTCTTCTAAGCCACACTTTCTCAAAAAGGGATCTTTCTCATCCCCTTACTGGAGACATATTTGGAAGCATTTTTAGTATGCTCTTGATAATTCTCACTGGGATATTGGAGCAGGGAACATATCTTTTTAGATTTCTAAATGGAGCAATGATTTCTTTATTAACCATGCACGTCAAGGACATCCCATCAACTTTAATCTCTCTATTGCTTCTTGCTATGACTCAAATCTTGGCTGGGATTGGTCTATGATCAAGCAACTTTTAACCGACGATGGTTTCACTATGTTTCAGCAATCTCACGTCTACATTAACCCTCTTTTTTACGACAAGCTGATCTAGGAACCCATTGAAAGTGGTAGGTTCTTGCTTGCCTCTGCCAAACGTCTGACCTGTGATCCCCACAACCTTGTGTGGACTCATCACAGGTGAATTTGGTCAAGTCTTCTTCCTCTCAAGATCGACACCTTTATTTGGAAGATCCTTCACAACGCATTACCTGTTGACTCAAATGTGAGACACTGCCAAATTTATATCACATCTCGTTGTGAATGTTGTATGGAACATTCTAATGAATCTCTTAATAACCTCATGTGTGCAAATGGGATCATATCGCCTCTTTAGGAAAAGTTTGAGTAGCTCACTGATATGACAGTTAGAAGGAGTGATTCAGACATAGAGACTCTCCTAAATCAATGTTGGGCAGCAGCTAATCATAAGGACCAATTGGGCTTCATTAGAGTATCCCCCCCATTCTCCTTCGGCATGTTTGGGTCACCTGATGTGCAAGTCGCTATGAAGCCAAAGCTATGAAAGTTGAGAGGATCTAGACTAAGGTCAAAATGATAATCAACAAAATGATCATTTCAACAACCTTCAACAAGCATACCAACCTCCAAAACCTCTCTATGAGGTGGCACATTGAAGGATTAATCCTTGGAAAGGTCACAACAACCTCCTTTTATCATATTGTTTGGCACAAACCCCCTGAAGGTTTCTTCAAACTCAACATTGGCTTAAAGAAATAGAAGAATACCAACAACAACCATGTGGCTATGGCAATGGACACCATTCTTCATAACAAGGAAGGTAACCTATGGGCTTTTGCTGCTCCATGTGATAGCTCATGTGCTCAAGATGGACACCTTGAAGCGTGGAACTACAGTCTGAATATGTGTCGTACGTGTGAGTGGAACAAACAACATCATCTTTGAATTTGATTCCAGCTTTGTTCGAGACATAGTCCAAGGTGCATATGACACACCTTGGAAAAGCAAAAAATAAATTGCCAACATTCGGGAAAATTGCTTGTTGGTAGGCGTGACTTTCTCTACAACCAGCAAACAGGACAATCATGTCGCCAAAGATCTGACCACCTATGGAGGTGGTTTGGACAGTGTTTATTTTTTTGAGAGCTTGGCTTACATAACGCCCTCGATCTGAGGTCCATACAACTTGGACATACATGATTTCGGTTTCATATAGTGTGGTGATGTACATGTACTACACATACAGTAGCTTAGTGTTTTTTCTTTTTGAGATGTTAGGAGGTTTGATTTTACACAATCAACTCACCCCCTTTCTACTTAGCCTGTCTAGGAGAGGCGGGATGAATAAAAAAACATCTCTCAATTAACTTTAAAAAATGAGATAATACAACCATCAGGATATATAAGAAAATAAAGACGTACGTATGAAAAAATCTCCTTACAAGTCCATAACAACAAAACTTTTCAAGAATACACCTTCCACAAAGTGCACCGTGATAAACGGCATGAATAAGAACATCCCATAGCTGTGGCAATCAGACTTGTCTTCTCTTCTTCCTTTCTTTTTCTCTCCTCTCTACTTTTTCTCCCCATCTCGGAGAGCAATGAACAGCAACAACACCGCTGCCTTTTCTGCTTCGTCTCACGCCTTGGCTTCACACGTGGGCTCAACAAAAAGGTCTGATTACCATCAACAGCCAACTAAGAATCGTGATCCTCTCTTTAACTGCACGAGCAACACGGTTAATGAGATGGAACGTGTTCTGTATCATTCAAAGTTTATATTGAAGTGAAACAAATGAGAGTGCTATAAGGTAATTTCAACAATTAAAAAAAAAATCAAAATGTAAAACAAACCTCGTTACATAAGCAATACGTATAACACCACCACGACAAAATATAACGAAGTATGGATAATATAATATGTAAATGGTGAATGAAGCAGACCACTCGGTAGACAAATGGATGTACTACATGGAAAAGTTGACAATAAGCTATTCCGACGGGAAGGGAAATAACACTAAATAGCATGAGCAGTTTGCAGGTTACGGCCGAAGTCTGTGCCATGTTTGCCAAAATCATCTACAACTTTTGTATTCTAATAAGTCTATATGAAACGATAGGAGGGGTTTAATGTAATTTTCATTTCTAATTTTCCAAATTATAGATTGGTCATTGTCTTTGGTTATATGAAATGTCTTGGTAAAGGTTTCATGCAAATTGTTCCTTTTGTCATTTGCATTATTAATTATGTATCCTAACATGGTTGTATGTACCGCTACAATAAGAGTTCACTCATACAAGTCTATTATTTCTTCTATCATTTACTTCTCTTTTAGTGATTCCTTCTTCCTTAATATTGTGTATGATGCCCCATTAACTGAAACAAGTTTCAACACTCTTTTCCTTCTAACTATCTTACTCACAACATAGTTGTCTACTATCTATTATTTTAGCTTCTTTTTCTTAAGCTAGATAGGTTGATGAAACACTGTCGTTTAAAATGTTCAAGTAACTTAATATTCTTAAACCCATGCATTGGGGATATACCTATATGGAATGAAAGAGCTGTCTTGGGTCCAATTTTATAAAAAAGAATGATCTAAAGAAAAGGTATAAAGCCATCATTTTACCATCACCCATTCTTGATATTAAAACTATTGCTCCAAACATTTTGTCAATGATGCATTGTGTATAAATCGTATTGATTTTACGATGTACCTTATCATCAACTAAGTATGTCATAATGTAAAATTGTTGCAATAAGAGGATATGAGGATTTTATTAGCAAGATTTTGCAGGAAGTTTTAGGACCATGTCAGCTTGTCACAAAACCTCCTTTATATGAGGATGGGATTAATACATGAACTAATAGTCACATCAAGAAAATATTTCATAAGAAAATTTCCTACGGTCATTTTCAAATGACATAATTAATTGACCTTTTTGTAAGGAGCCAACTTTATGAAGAACAAGCTACAGATATAATATCATTAAACTATAGTTTAAAAACCATAAGAGCTTCACAATATATAGATAGCACACCAATTGAATCGTAATTGCGGCTTTGTTAAATGCCTTGACAAGTCTACTCCTCTTGGATGTAATTGATTTTTTAGAATACTGACTATCAAATTTATACAGCTAAGATTCATGTAAACATAATTTGTGATGACCACCTTGACAATTATCACCAACTTGGCAGCTCTACCAATTTGCTGAACCAATTCACGGCAGAATATCTTATTAGAAGACAACAAGTTAAACGCAATCGATTATTCATCATTACATCAATATATGATTTAAGACAACTGAAAGATGAAAGCCTTTTCCACGTAGCTGAATTTATTGCTTAGTTTCTTGCCTAAAACAAATATACACGTGTTAAGATCTTCAGATTTGTCTATGACCAATGCCATAGTACTCTTGCTCTAAAAGAAAAGATACATGAAACGAACAGATCACAACTACCATCTTCCGCTGACCTTGAATTTGCTTCCTTTAATCTTCATTCTACTGTCACTATGATCTTCTTGCTTCTGCAGTAGCTTATCATACTTCTTCCATGGTAGAACAAACATAAAATCATGATAACTATTCTGTTTTTGTTTCCACAATATATGCAATCGCCAGAACTTGGAACCCAAGTCTCAACTGAGGCTTTCATGTTTATACAGTGCTTTTAGAAGCCTTAACATCTCTGAGAACAACATGTGCAGCGTTGCGACCAGCAGCGCCCATGACCGCTCCACCGGGGTGCGCTCCACTTCCACACAAGTAAAGACCCTTCAGTGGAGTTCTATAATCCGACCTGCAGATAGGAAAAATTTAACTGGGCTACTCAACTCAATCAAGACAGCTCTGTTAATTCAGCCCAAAATAACAGCCTAACAGAAAATAAGCATATAGCAGTAAATGAAATATTTCATTACACTGCCAACTCTTACAGATAATAAAACACCATAGCGAAAGAAGCCATTATGGTGGGACAACGTATTTTGATCCAACCACCACCAATACTTTAGATAGGATCTATCTAAACATATGCCGTTTGAGTTGAAGCTCATCCTTGTATCTGAGAAGAGTCTCCAGATTAATAGGAAGGTAGCTATGTAGCTGGGTGCTACAGATAGCTAGTTGAACTACCAATATATCTTGTAAGTTAACAACAGTTGATACATCTAACAAGGAAAGCATCATCCAGCACGTACCATCCTTTTATAGGCCGCATTAAGAACATACTATCAAGTCCCATAGCACCATGAAAAATATTTCCACCTGTAATTGTGAAAATTGAGAGCTAAGGCATTCAACTTATATATATATATATAAGTGGGACTTAAGATTCAACTTATCTTGATAGAGTAGTATACAATTGCGCTACCTGTGAGTCCAAATATCCTTTCAAGATCGACTGGTGTCAGCATTTCGTAATCAATAATTGATGAGCTAAAACCAGGTGCATATTCATCAATCAGTGAAAAGCACCTTTTTGCAAATGACTCCTGGCAGACGTCAAAGAAATATAGCAAATTAGTCAATTTCAAACATATACATAGATAAACAAACTATAGTAGTTGGAATACCCTCATCTGCTTCTCTTCCCAGCTACCTACAGAAAGACTGTACGGTGTATACTGGATGAAAAGGTTGATCACATGCTTACCTACAATTAGTTGAACAATAATGACGATTACTAAAATGTGCAGCAGTACATCAGCTGGAGTTCAGTCCTAAGAAACAGAATCATTCACCTCAAACAGCGGCAGATCATCCTCCACTCTATCAGCCACAAAACTAATCGCAAACCACATATTAAGGATTTTTCATTGATTTTACTAAACAATCTCCGACATTGCTTAATATAAGAGATGACAACCAAGGTGTATTCTATCAGACAGATTTCTATAAGCCCATAACCATACTCAATAGGCTATATTCAAGTGGTGTTGGTGGGAGGGGGGGTTAATTCTCCATTACCATGTGCTTAATGAACGAGCATCCCAAATAATCATCACCTTGTGGGTTTCGACCAACGAGTTTAGGGCTGTAAATGGGTAGGGTAGGATAGAGACTTACCTTACCTTTACCCGCGTCAAAGATGGCGGGTAGTGGGTTGGGTAATTACCTTTTTCCTAAAAACTTTTATCTTACCCTTTTCCCCGCAGGGTAACGGGTGATATGGGTAAAACAACATGAAGATAGTAGACGATATTTATAACAACAATTTCATATGATATCCCCTACATCAAAATCAAATACAAACCACTCTTAAAACTAGTTTTTGATGGTAATAATTATGTTTTTGGTGATATACAACAAAAATAACCAATATTTAACCCATTTTTAAAATAATAAAAAAAGAACAAACCTTTTTAATATATTATTTTATATTGACGAATCCATTTTTCTCCCTAATATATGACTATAAAAGGTGGCTACATGCTACCCATTGTGTACTAAAGCTTTGGGAATCATAATAGTACAAATTCAAAAAGTAGTGGTGTTTTTTTTGGGGTTTTTTGTAGGCCTCAATACATATATTAGAATCTAAAATTGTAAATTCAAACTTTTACTAATGGGTAAATGGGTAAAATGGGTAGGGTAAAGCTTCTCCCTTGCCCTACCCTATTTAGATGTGGCTAAAGTGGGTAAAGGGTAAACGGGCGGTGGGTCAAAAATATGCTTACCCTTACCCTATCCTATAGGATATGGGTGATGGGTAAATGGGTAATACCATACCCATTTACAGCCCTAAACAAGTTAAACCAATAGATAAAATCATAACGAAATACACCTTTCAGAAAAGTTATTCCTACCGACCACTTGAGCATTCTGATAGCCTATACATACTAGAGAGTTTCTAATTGGTTCTATACTTCGATGTGAAGCATTCTTCAACATATCATCGAAAAGGCAAAATTTTGCCAAAATATTTGGCACCAATGATAACAGGTACCAATATGTGGGTACCTCTAACTAGTTAGGGCGTTTTGAGAAATTCCGATGACCAATTTTTGAAGTTTAGACAAAATAACGTGTCCAATGAAAAAAAAGGCCACAAATGTACCATGTTTTGGTGAGAACAACATAATCAAAACCTATGTTTTGAGAAACATGGTTACAAGTATGTTGGTTTTACTATGGAACTCCTTAGGATTTTTAAGGGCAATATAAGTAATGTTTCTTCTCTTCCTAACCTATTTTTACCTCTCTTCTCTTTCTTCCGCTTCTATCATGATATATAAAGAAATATTCAAAGATGGGGTTCTGGAGTTGTATCTATGGCTATGATGACCTGGTAGGTTTCATTTCCGCGGTCATGTAATCCTGATAATGAAGTGCAGCCTGATCAATAAGATATTTGTATTTTACGAAATTAGCAATCACACCTCCAGTTGCATTGTTGCTCTAGTAGCTACACAAGCATACAACCAAGAACAAATGCTTGATGAGTTTATCCAAGACTATGCAATATGTTACTTGTCATGTGTATAGAGAACAAATTGAAACACATATATGCTTGTTTAAAAACAAAATTAATTGAAGCCAGCATGTTGTTAGAATTAATCAACCCAAGTACGGCCAACAACGAAGAAAACAACCATCACGGTTTTCAGGCTTCAACTAGGTACATAAACCATAATCGCGTCTCACTCATTCAATTGTTGACGATTCTTATAATGCTACAAACTTGTAATAAGTTACAACTTTCATTAGTGTACCCGTGGTCATAAAGACCCCCAAGCCCAACATATAAAATATTATTGCATAATTGTGTAACTTTAAGTCTATTTCTTGGCTTGCAAACTTCCATAAGTTAATTATTTTTTTCACCTATGAGATGTGCATCTAAATCCCCATCGAAACAATTTAGTTTCCTTCACTCGCACAGACCCTCCTCCCACATATATTATGGCATATTATTGCATAAATAAGTGTATTTACTATATAGATCCATCTGGTAACATTTCATGAATCAATTTTTTTCATTTTGGCCTCGAAACTCCAGTAACACGTCAAAATTTTTTGTAAATATTTTGTATTTTTTTGTTTATGCGCCCGATGTCATAATCTGACGTTTTCTCCTATATTATGGACGAATTTGTCTCTAGTTCAAGATGCACGTAAATATTACGTCATTAAGGTCGTGGGGGCTATGAAGAGCATAACCACAGCACTACGTCACAATAGCAAACTTCATTCAAGAAGTTGTCAAAAAAAGTACGAACTGTTTGTGACACTTTCAAGTTAAGACTGTTTGGAGGACGGCTTGAGTTACTAAATGTCTTACGTGGTTAGCAGTTGGACCAAACCATAAAAACCTATAATACTTCTCGTGGTGAAGTAAGCTCATACGACTATCTCTCCCACTTTTACATTATATCTATGGATTCATGGTTCATAGATTTATCAAAATTATATATATGAGTATAACTATGTGTACAAATGTAGTGGGTATTTGGTACAAGCCCGGATAAAGGAGGATTGGTAGTGAGAGCCAACCTTTTCACCGTCATTGTTTTTATGACATATTTGTCTTGTGGCTTTTCACTATTGAACAGCTATAAGGCCAGACATGTTGAGCAGGAGTGAATGTCGAGCAGTGAAGAAAATAAGTATCCACAAAATGAATGTATCAGAAAATGGGAATGATATGATAGATGTTTGGGGAGACGAGGAAATATCACTTGATAAATAACTATACAAGCGGGTGGCAAGTATCGAGTCGACTTAGATGGGATGAACATGTGCAACAGATGCACCAATTCCAAGTAATGCTATTGAGTTGAGCATTATCAAAACTAGAAGAGGCGGACAATCCAACATAATTGAGAAGAGCATAGTCAAATTACTTGAGGAAAGCTTAGAAAGAGAGATAAAAACTTTACATCTTAATTAGAATACAGCCCATAACAGAGCTAAATGGAAAAGAAGGATCCTAAGACAATCCAACATAATTGAGAATCAGGGTTAGATGAAAATGCTGATTTTATGAATATATTGTCTATGCATTTGTATGTAACAGATTACATGTGATTTGAGCCTATATAAAAACTAACATGCCCCTATGGAGAGAGTCGAAATTTTTGAATCATTCTTGGCTGCCGAAACAACAAGCAATTAACCTCAAATGAGGTCAGGCAGAATAGATAATATCGCATTCCAAACCAAATTCGAAGCAAAGCGCAGAAATGGGAAACCAAAACCTTGTTCTTGTCTTTTAAAAAAATTGTGTGAGAGGGGCAGGGAAGGTGGGGGGGTTGCGCTGTCCCACTTAAAAGAAGAAGAAAAAACAGACGGATTCATGTTTATACTTTTGACGCAAAATGCAATGGGGGTTTCTTTATCTACCTTTTCTAGATTCAAATCTTGTATCATGCGTGTAGTCAACACTTAATCCAGTTGTACATTCAGTTAAACAGTTCAAAAAGAAACTCAAAGAAGTGATATTGGATTAATATTTCAAGTAAATTCTCTTTTTTGAGATTATTAAAACCTGTACGTGAAAAATCCAATACGATACAGCATTTGTGTTGTATAAAAACTATTATATTGTTTCATATATGGAAAAGGTCTTGCAGCTTGCAGAACGGATATGGATTCGTACTTTATTTTGATCTTAAGACAAGTATTTGCATGTCATTTGTTTGTTTTCTTCTCCTCCAAAAACTATATTCCATAAATAACAGTAGAGAAACTAACGTGAATGCTTGTGAGGTACTTTTCAATAGTTCTAGTTTACGAACTCTAAACACCCCAAACAAATAAGGGCACTATGTAGACAGTTCCAATAAGCTTTATGTAGATATGAGCATTGCAAAGGACTAGTCTTGCAGTACCAAGCGGGGATATAGTTCTATCCAAGACTGAGGGAATGGTCATCTCAATGACCGGTCTCCTTGATGGCTCCCCATTCAAAGCATCTCTATAAGCTAAATCGATCTCCTCCATACTGCAGAATAAATATCAAATTTAAATAGATCCTCAGACTGACTTAAGAAGATTCATAAGATAGGGTGGTGGGCGCCCAGCAAAATCTAGGCATAACAGTTGTGTATCATTTTTTACCTGGTTATCACCGCCCATCATATAAAGAAAATTAACATATTATTATGAAACAATACGTTTAATTTAAGAAAGCAAGGTATTCTGTGAAGCAAGTGAAATCCTTTTCGAATAGCTGGTCGATTCGTTCGAAGAGACAAGAGTAGAGGAAATAAGTTCATCCAACTACATTCTTACCTTTCAGAACCGATATGTATGGTACCCATATGTTGTGGGGCCCCTTCAGGAGCAGAGGCGGTACAACATTTAAATTGGGGCAACTGATCAACAGCGAGATTGATTTTTGTAGTTGCCTGTCCAAGCAACAAATAGATCATAAAACAGACATTAGGGTACCAATGTGGGTCGTATCATCTACAATTATATGTTAGATTTTGAGATTTATTATCTACTTATTAAAAAACTAATGTCCAGAGATGAAATATCTGGACTTCATATTATTGTAAGCTAAAACATGCAAAGCTTAATCTGGAGATTGTACATACATAAAAATTTGAAAGATGAGCCTAACCCTGTGCAACTACATTGTCTACCAAGCTCTCTGAAAAAAAAATAGAACGAAGATGCTGAACCAAGGATTTTCGCAGCTTAATCTCCTAATAAGATGGAGCTGACACCAAGTGCAAGACCAAGAAATCACCCGTCATTGCTGCTTCCAGGGAGGATATGGGAGGTTGCCTATTGCCTAAGCATCACCGAGCATAACACTAACCCTGCAACAAAGGGGGTGCCTAAGAGCAAGAACAAGAAAATCCCTGATGTTTCGCTGCTCCCTTGCTGCAGTAGGAGGCTGCCTCAAGAGGTTGCACAGCGCAAGTCTCCTTGCGATCACCCCAACATCAAAGCTGTTGCTAGCAGTGCTTCAAATGCTGGAGCCAGAGCTATGGTGGCCAGTGCCTCATCTACCCTACGCCACCAAGCTCACAACCACAGAGTGAGGACATGACTCCCTGTCGTTCTACTAAACAGGAAGGAGCAGGTGTTTTGAGGACAGTCACATTTTTAGGGCATCTTGCTACGTGGCTCAAGGTCCGCAGGATTCACGTTGGCAAATAACATGCCAAAGCAGTAGCCAAATAGACAACCAATGAGTACAACTATATTAACAGTCTGCCAGAAATATCAACTTAAGAAAGTCCAAGCTATACTAGTTCTTTTTTGCTAGATTTGATTAGATGTGCATGGTGCAGTTCTGTGTAATTAACTCCAAAAATATATAAATGATTATACATATATATGAACATCTATTAGCCATAGCACCAGTCCCAAGTCTGGTAGAGAAGGAGGGTTGGTGGTACGTTAACAGCCAATCATACAACTTCGTCACTCATTATATGACATGGATCCTTATAATTACTTTGTTGGAGCGTCCCACCTAGCGACATGATGCATCGGCACTCAACTGTAGTGATACATATGCATGGCTTTTGACATAGGGCCTTCCCAGTTGTGTTGAAGGAAAATCAATGGTTTCTACGTATCGGTTGGGTGTGGGTAAAGAAACTAATCCCACTGCGATCCTTGCCCAAATGTAGTGCGTTGAGAGTTAATTAATTAATGGGTTAATCAACTATTTAGTGAATGGGCTAATTTGTGCTGGCCCATTAGGTTAATCAACTATGAGTAGGGTTTCTCAAATGAAAAATATATAGTAGCCTATAAAGCACGGATACGGGTATTGGGATACGACAATTTTGAAAATATAGGATACGAGTATGGTGTGGAATCTGTGGATACAATGATTTTTTAATGTTTGTTTGAAAATTTTAACAAAAAAAATATCAACTTATTTTAAAAATAGATTAAAAATCCAATTTATTCTCAAATCACAATATATCGGGGGTCTAGAGTTGGGGAATCGCATGGTTTTGGGATTTTGAGGTATCATGTGAGCTATGGGATGGCCGTATCCGGGCTGTATTGAGGTCATATCCTGCTAATTAAAGAAATTGGATACGACTTAAGAAGTATTTGGTACGTATTAGAGAGTTTCTAGGAAGTAACGGTATCAAATATGTACTCGCCTCGGGTAGGACACCTATTTTGCAGTATTGATGCTTCAAAGGAGGAGAGAAAAGGTTGGGGATGCAATGTTTATCTTTAAATGGGATGATGTCTAGATAGAAATCCAGACTAAATCACAATGGATCTAGTCACCAAAACAAGAGGCGTGTTAAGCAACAATACTAAATTGAAGCCTTTGAGAGAATGTGGAGGACATCAACATGCATAAAATTTGCACCCCAGCAAGGGAAACATCCACAAGTACCATGTAAAGGAGAACGAACTGGTTTGCATTAAAGAGCAATGGCCAATGCATGATTAGACATGGAAATTTGTTTAAAAGGAGAAATCTCATATAACGGAGGAGGTAGAAATAATAAAGAGAAAAGGTGATGGCATTTGACAAGGAGAATGGTGACTAACCTCGAACTGACTTCAAGGGAGCAACTGCGACAGCCTTGCTGCTAGTTGCTACTTAGCCCAGAGGGTTGAGACATGAGCTAGTGTCAAGTGCTAATTGAGTCAGGTCATACCTAAATTTTTTCCGGTTTTTACCGGCTTAATACAGCCTGAATACGGCATAAATACGTATCATGGAGTATCCGACACGTATCATGGAGTATCCACGGAGTTTTGTTTATCCAATATGTATCCGGTACGGGTACAACACCTATATTGGAGTATATGTGCTTCATCGATAATAGCCATCTAGTGGCTCTTTGACAAGGTATTAGAGCAGAGATCAAAAATCCTAGCCGTCAAGTAGGAGGGAGAAAAAGGAGACAGCTATAGCTGGAAAGTTGGCACCCCTTCTTCCTTCTTGGCCGCTCGTAGGCCTTGCCAACAAGCCATTCCATGACTGCTACAGCTTCCTCCTCTCCCTTTTACAATTGTTGATGCTTCCTCCTCCCGTTGTTGTTGCTTGGACATCGTTGCCTCTATATCACTGCCCATTTGATGTTGCACCAGGCAATTACTTCACTTCTAGTCTCATTTCTACTACTATAACAGTCCCCTCTTCGCCAACCCCCTAGTAGCATGTAGGAGGCAAAGAGAGGGTATTGTAGCATCTTCTTTCTCCTCCATGGGTGGCTATTTTAACAGAGAATCGATTTGAAGGTTGTTGCACCCATTTAGGGGTTTTCCTCCCCACAACATCCTCTTCCAACTAGAACAACGAGAGCGGTTCAACAACTCAACACTTGAGGTGGAGAAGCAATTAGCAACTAACGCCTAGGCAATGGTAAACATCAAAATCTTCCTCAAAGTTATAATTGAGGAAATAACATGTTTGGTAGTGTCGCAAGAGAACATATGGAGTGTCAATGAATTTGTGCTTAAGACGAAGGAGCGATTGGCAATGGCCAGAGAGATCTAGTGGTGGTAGCAACTCGAGATGAGCAAAGTAACACATTAGTAGCATCAAGCAAGGAGTTTCTTTATTTCCAAGCAATAACAACCACTAGCGATATGAAGTTTTAAAAGAACAATTATGAGCAACAAAGGCATATCGAACAACATCATGATCTAATGGGGTGGAAATGAGCTAGAGCAACTCCAAGCAACATTATCAAACCAGTTGGCACATAGTCAATGCTAAAAGAGTGCTTCATATTAGAGTATGTACATGGTTGTGCGGAAAAGAATATGACTTAAAAAGATAAACTACAACCACAAAGATTGATGGCCATTCAAGTTTAAGAGTTTGTTGTGGGAGAAAAGAAGTATATGTAGGATTTTTCAGAATTCCAATTGGGGTTTCGTCCAATTTGTGTTCATGTATGTTTTCGATCTAGGGGAATTGCTCAGAAATATGTAATTAAATTCCAGTTTAGTGAGTCATAATATCATTTTTGTATTTTTGTGTCAGGTTGCCTCAGATTTCTTTTCACACATTCACGGGAAAACTTTCTATGTTAGACATTGTTCTATAAGGTTTAATTGATTGTTTTTTCCTACGCTTGGCTATAATGCCTTCGATTTGATTCGTCAAGTTTCCTTCACTCCATTCTCAATCTATTGATCTTGCATTTGTTGCTCAAGTCTTTGTGCCTAGGCTACCTAGATCCACCGGGAAGCAAAAAAAAAAAAAAAAACTACCTTCTTCTAACCCTCCACCACATGCCTTTTGACCATCAGCCATCCCTCATTGATTTGCTCATCCCCCTCCTTCCCTTTGAATATTGTCACAAGCATCAAGAACCTCAAGAAGTGTCCTTGTTTACCAGGATGAGAGGTAGAACCATTGGAGCTGAACGGGGTTGGAAAAGCATTGGCAGGAGAGAAGCAACAGATAATAGAGAAGGAAGTGGAGTTATGGTGAATCTCAAACAAGACAGTCATCGTCTGACCATTTCTTCCCCTCATCATCTTATCCCTCAAGCAACCTTTCAACTTTGTTGGCATTCCTCTCCTCTTTTGGCATCCCTTACCACACCTCCCATGGTAACAGTTATATACAACAACTGTCAGTTATTGTATCTAGCAACAAAGATGAAGGAAATAGTTAGTTTATGGTTGAAGGAGGGATGGGGCTAGGGGATTAATGATGGTGAGGGGAAGGGAGGGAAGAAGATTGGGCAAAAGGGTTATACAGAATCCCCATTGCTCGCAGTTGTCAAACTAACAGTTTTAGTAGTGATGTAGAAGCAATATGAGAAAATGGGAAGTATATAAGTTCCTCTAAGATAGTAAGCACAAGTTCCCAAGTCATTGACTCTACCATGAACTAGCCTTACGAGCCACTGTCCAAAGGGAAACAACCTCCAATCAGAAAACTAAAACAAGCCGCGTAAAAAGACGAAATATCAAAAAGACCTCTAAATAAACTCCTAGACATGGTAAATAAGAAACTTGTACCAAATTTTATAGCATACAACATATACTGAGGGAGGTTGATGAAGGAGTAACAATATCATTTTCTTTTCAGAAAAAAAAAGTTGTAAAAACATGTGCGTCACTATTATAGGTTGGATGAGATAGATGTTGCAGACAGGCTGCACATTTCGTCCCTTTGTGAAATTCAATAATATTTGACAAACCAGTATATTGTCCTTAAAACACACAAATTTGTCAAAGGTTTTCCAATCCTGCAAGGATGCATTATATGAAAAAAGAAACATAAGGATACCAATATGAATAACAAAGCCTAAGAATACTTACCGAGCTATAGTCTAAGTTCTTTATAGATGAGAGAAAAGTGTCAGGCAGTACATTACGAGGTACCAGTTCCTGCAAAAGTAGGAACTCAGATTAACAGCACGTGGCATCCAATAAGGCAATGATATAAAACTATCCACTTGTTTAGGCTGCAGGATCCACAGATAATAATCAAAGAAAAACTAAAATTTCTCAATTGGTATTTTCCAGGCAATCACATATGTGCGGAGAATTGGTAAATAGGATTATAGGAGACCAAGATTCTGTACCATGAAAGTGCGATATGGGGTGGCATTTGATAGAACATTTGAAGCGTGCACCTCAGTCCCATCAGCTAGAACGACCTAGATGGCAACCACAACTCATCCTGATTACAAGAAACATAGCAACAACGATTCAAGGCAGAGATAGATTAGATAACTGACCCCTTTTACTAGTTCAGAGCTTGCATCAATTAGCAACTCCTTTACCTGCACATAGCATTACACGTGTAAGTATTCTTAAATCAACATGGACATTTTACTTACCTGCCGTGATAGCTGTTGTTTGCTGCAAAACATACTAGTCCTTCAAAATGTCTTAAAACACTTTTTGAAGTGTGTAGCAAGGGTAAATAGCTTCATAGCGATATTAAGTATAGTATAAAAAGATGATAATTACACCTCGGCAGTTGTTTGAATATGAGCACCTGCCTCAACCGCTGCATTGCTTATGGCTAATGATACCGAACCCATTCCTCCTTCAACATATCTACAGAAAGACGTATTGACTGTTAATAGTACCTACGAAGAGCTTTAAAGGTAAACTATCAGCTTTCAGACGATATATGAGTAGAAAACAAGTTAGTGAATACTGTAAATGGGCACTACTTTGATTGCCTTATTTACAATTACAAATGATGTTTATCCTTAGAAGTAAGATACATACGACCAAACTCCTCGATGTCCATCTGTTTCTCCCATTACATGATGTAGTAAAACGTATCCACTACCAGGTGTGTGACAACTTGTCTGCAGAATTGTAACCAGATTTGGAGAATCAGTAACTTTCAAACTAAAAATTAAATCAGATTTACCTCTATACACAATTTAAGTACAGATGTGAATCAAGTGTTTGATATTTGATGCCCTCTGTTCTATGTTTTTACGGTAATTAACTAAACAAAATTGATGATTTCTTTTTTTTCTTATTCATAACTATAATGAGGACGCCAACTCGACCTACAATTAGGCATGTGGCTGTTTGTGATTATGCACCCTCTTCGAAAATAAGATGAAGGACAAGATTTGGTCGTAAATTGACAGCCCAAGATAAAACCGTGTTAGATCTCATGACAGATGCTCATACTTTTTTCATTGCATCATACATATTTAATGACATGATGCATCAGCAGCAGGTGGCTGTAACCCTGATAAGTGCTCCTCGTCATCATCAACGCTGGGCTCACTGGCTGGGAGTATGCACTCATACTCTATACACTTCTTTTTTTCTCCACTACAGTGGTCATGACGTGGATGGAGCACTGTGAAGACCGTGTCCATAACCCTAACAGGTGAATTACCGTACCGACTTTGGTGCCATGGGCTGTTTGGAGGATGATGCTGGTGTTGTGATGAAACTTACTGTGCCAAGGGGTAGCAGGGGCAGAAGAGACCGACGAACTGCAGGAGTGGGAATAGTTGGAGTTGGTCATCATAGCTTGTCCTCCATTTGGTCGTGTTAATATATCTTTACTTTGTGTTTATTTCATATTTCATATTACTGTTGTACCTACATGTAAATTTCCCTTTACTATAAATAGAGAGGAGAACCCTATTGGGTTTCTTACGTTGCCAACGTGCAACAACGCTCCATCCGTCTCTTCCGTTCACATGGTATCGAGAGCAGGTTAGAACTCCAGCCGCCGCCGGCCCTCCCTCCCGCCCGGCGTCGCCCCTCCCTTCCGCCGCCCTCCCCTCTCCCCTCCCTCCTCTCCCCTTCCAGCCGCCGGCCGCCGCCGGCCCTTCTCCCGCCGCCGGCCGCCGCCGCCAGCAGCAGCGGCTGCTGCTCCTTGCCGCCGGCGCGCGGCAGGAGCGCGGGGCCTCCCTGCGGCGCTGCTGATCTTCGGTAGTCCCTCTCATGCTGCCGTAGATCCCGCCGCACCGATCTAAAGGCTCCGTCTACGTCTCCGGGCTCTTTTTCAGCCTTTTTCGGTTCCTTTTTCGGGCGCCGACCTTGCTGTTCGGGGATCTCCGGTTGATCCAACGGCCTTCTAAAGCCCTACCCGGAGGTCTCGTCTCTTCCACCGTGGCTTCCTAATCACATCTCCTTCATGTGTGATTAGGAACTTCTCGTTTGAAGGCTGTCGATGCGTCAGTAACGCATCCTCTTTTCAGTTTCTGTTGTGACGTGTATCTCTCCGTCACGGGACGTGTATCTATCCATCCACTCAGTTTTCTGTGTGACGTGTATCACTCCGTCACCCGTATCTCAGTTGCATCATGGAGAACAAGACCTATTATGAGGTCTCGCCTATTCCTATCAAGCTCAATGGGAAGAATTTTCTGCTATGGATGAATGCGGTTCATACTGTCTTGGAATCGCGCGATCGGGCAAAGTTTGTTGATTCTGCACCTCTCACTAGCACTGACAAAGACTATGCCGAGTGGAAACGTCTTGACAGCCTAGTGAAGACTTGGCTATGGGGTAGCATGGAACCTTCTATTGCTTCGAGGTTCATGTTCTACTCCACTGCTAAGGAGATTTGGGATGCCGTTAAGCAGCACTATGCTCAGGAGAAGAATGCTCTTTGCCAGTTTATGATCTATGATCGTCTGTTTGCAGAGAAACAGGGTGATAGATCCCTTGAAGAGTATTTTGGTGTGATTCAAGCTATTTCCCAGGAATTGAGCTACTATCATCCAGTGAAGGTTGCTGAGCAGATTAAAGATAGAGATGATCTTGTCACTGCTAAATTTCTATCTGGCCTTAGCTCCTCACTTGGTTCCGCACGCAGTGTGATACTTGCATCTGACAAATTACCGAGCCTTGCGGAAGCCTTCTCTAGGATTCAACAGTCCACCTTTGAGTCTGTTGATCCTACTCCTGTTGTTCCTTCTGGAGATTCTCATGCCTCCATTGCTGCAGCAGTTCGCGGAGGACGACCTGCACCTACTCCAGCTGACAGACCTGGCTTGGGAAGAGGACGTGGGACTCGTCCTCGATGCACTTTCTGTGACAGACCGGGACACACTGTTGAGAAATGCTGGAAGAAACATGGGCGACCTGCCGCCCCACCTGTTGGAGCTGCCAACTGTGCTACTTCTGACTCTACTACTGCGAGCCCGAGTTCCTCTGGCATCACACTTACTCAGGAGGAGTATGACAGGTTTATTCAGGCAACTCAACATTGGAGTATGGGCGCCTCTTCTGCTTCTACAGCGAATCTTGCCTCTACCGCGGGTAATCAGGCTACATCTTTTATGGCTTCTGGATCTGCAACTCCCTGGGTGGTTGACTCTGGTGCCTCCCAGCACATGACTGGTATGAGGCGATTGCTCCGCACATTTGACTCATATATTCCTCACCCATCTGTTACCTTGGCAGATGGTTCTGTGAGGAAGGTGGTAGCTAGTGGTTCTGTGTCCCTTACCCCAGATATTGATTTGAAATCTGTTCATTTTGTACCTGAATTTCCTTTCAATTTGCTTTCTGTTGCCAAGTTGATTGACACTGTAAACTGCACAGTAACATTCGGGCCTTCTTGCTTTGTTTTACAGGATCTCAAGAGTTTGAAGATGATTGGTGGGGGGCCTAGGAAAGGTGATCTCTACCTCTTTCCTGGTGATTATCTACCTCGCCATCCACCTCCTGCTCCAGTTTCCTCCGCCATGCTGAGTGGTTCCCCCTTGTTGTGGCATTGCAGATATGGCCATCCCTCCTTAGACAGCTTGAAGAAATTGGAACCCGATCTAGCTCATGTGTCCTCATTAGAGTGTCAGTCCTGTCAGTTGGGCAAACATCATCGGTTGTCCTATCCTATTCGTGTCAATAATCGGGCTTCTAGTCCGTTTGAGTTAGTCCACAGTGATGTATGGGGTCCTGTTAAAAACCAGAGTTATAATGGTTTTAGCTATTTCATTTCTTTTGTGGATGATTACTCTCGTATGACATGGATTTATCTTTTAAAAAGTCGTGAATCTGTGCTTTCCATTATCAAACATTTTCATAAACAAATTCAAGTTCAATTTAACTGCAATATCAAAATTTTTCAATCTGATAATGCCCTTGAGTATGTTCAGAAAGCGATGAATGAGTTTTGCAGTTCGGTTGGTATGATTCATCACACCTCTTGTCCTCACACTCCTATGCAGAATGGTGTTGCTGAGCGAAAGAATCGCCATCTATTGGATATCACTCGGTCTATCATGTTTGAATCCAATGTGCCTAAACGTTTCTGGTCTGAGGCTCTTCTCACTGCCTGTTTTTTGATTAATCGGCAGCCCTCTTCTGTTTTGCATGGGCGCACTCCCTTTTCTGTCTTACGCCCTATGGATACACCGTTTCATGTTCCGCTTCGGGTTTTTGGTTGTACATCCTTCGTTCATAACTTTGATCCCAAACAAGACAAACTCTCTCCTAGGTCCTTGAAAACCTTGTTTCTTGGTTATTCTGGTACGAGTAAAGGTTACAAGTGTTATTGCCCGAGTTTGCGTCGTATGTTTGTTTCTAAGGGTGTCACCTTTCATGAAACCAGTCCATATTTTGCACATGCTATGAGCAAGGGGGAGCAATTGAGTGAGGGAGTGCCACCCGCAATTCAAAGTGAGGGAGTGCCACCTATCATTGTTGAGGACATACCGCATGATTCACCTACCATTCAACCCTATACCCAAGTTTATCATAGGCGAGGTAGACAGGATCCAGATGAGGTAGCGGCACAAGTCCATGAGCCTCCTTCGCCATCTTCTACTCAAGAGATTCCTGCAGAGGCCTCTGACCTTGATCTTCCTATTGTTGTCCGGAAAGGTATACGTTCATGTACTATTCGACATCCCATATCGAATGTATGTTGTTTGTCGCACTTATCTATACAGGCTCGTGCATTTGCTGTTGGGATGGACTCCATTCAGATACCAAGAAACCACTTAGAGGCTCTGAAGGACAGTGGCTGGCAGCAGGCAATGCTGGTGGAAATCTCTGCTCTGATTGACAATGGCACATGGGATCTTGTTACTTTACCTGCGGGCAAGAAAGTTGTGGGTTGTAGATGGGTCTTTACAGTCAAACACAACCCTGATGGATCGATTGAGCGGTTGAAGGCCAGATTGGTAGCAAAAGGCTACACACAGACATATGGAGTGGACTTCTTTGAGACTTTTTCTCCAGTTGCTCGTCTCAATTCTGTGCGGATCCTTATATCTCTAGCTACTACTTTTGATTGGCCTCTTTTCCAGCTGGATGTCAAGAACGCCTTTCTTCACGGGGATCTTCAAGAAGAGGTGTATATGGAGCAACCACCAGGTTTTGTTGCTCAGGGGGAGTGTCAGCAAGTCTGCAAATTGAAGAAGGCTATCTATGGGTTAAAGCAATCTCCTCGAGCTTGGTTTGACAAGTTCAGTGCTGTTGTTTTACAGATGGGCTTCTCTCGTTCCATGACTGATCACTCTCTATTTTATTCAAATTCTTCTGGTGGGTCCATAATTATTGCTGTCTATGTTGATGATATTGTGATTACTGGCAGCGATTCTACAGGCATATCACGTGTGAAGGAAGGACTACAGCAACACTTTCACACAAAGGACCTGGGGAAGCTGAGATATTTTCTAGGGATTGAGGTTCTTAGATCCCATGCAGGTATAAATCTCTCCCAGAGAAAGTATGTGCTTGACTTACTACAGGAAACGGGTATGACTGATTCTAAGCCCGTATCCACTCCTATGGATTATCACATCAAGGAGGTGGAAGATGATACTGCATATTCAGATCCAGGTCATTACAGGAGAATAGTTGGGAAGTTGATTTACCTAACTGTCACAAGACCTGATATTTCTTTTGCTGTTGGAGTAGTAAGTCAACACATGTGCACACCACGACAGTCACATTGGACAGCTGTATGCAGAATTCTGAGATATCTGAAAAGTGCTCCTGGAAAGGGGATCACTTATTATAAACCCAAGAGTCCTCTATCTTCTTTGACTCTCACAGGTTATGCAGATGCAGATTGGGCTGGTAATCAAGTTGATAGAAGATCCACATCTGGCTACTGCACCTTTCTTGGTGATCATCTGATTACTTGGAAGAGCAAGAAACAACAAGTGGTAGCACGATCTAGTACTGAGGCTGAGTACCGTGCTATGGCACATGCATGCTGTGAACTACAATGGGTCAAATCTGTCTTATCTGAGTTGAAGATTTTGATTCAAACTCCCATGATTCTCAAGTGTGACAATCAATCTGCTATACATATTGCCAGGAATCCTGTCTTTCATGAGCGCACAAAGCATATAGAGGTTGACTGTCATTTCATCAGAGATCAGATAAAGAATGGCAATGTGGTGACGCCATATGTCAAGTCTGAAGATCAACTAGCTGATATCTTGACAAAGCCATTAGGTCCAGCAGTGTTCCAGAATTTATGCGGCAAGCTGGGCATCCACAATGTGTACACTCCAGCTTGAGGGGGAGTGTTAATATATCTTTACTTTGTGTTTATTTCATATTTCATATTACTGCTGTACCTACATGTAAATTTCCCTTTACTATAAATAGAGAGGAGAACCCTATTGGGTTTCTTACGTTGCCAACGTGCAACAACGCTCCATCCGTCTCTTCCGTTCACAGGTCGCAATCTATAACACATCCTTAAGCCTGAGGAAAAAAGACAATGCAACTTCTTCATGACTATATCGTCAAATCCTCTATGGCAATTGGTGATCATGACAGCCTCATCGCCGTGTGCGCCTGAGTGTACTCTGAGACGATGTCAGACTGTCAATGCCTTGCTTAAACTCAGTGAAGAAGACGTAACATTGATGGTAGTCATGTTGCAAGAAGGTTACTTGATGATATATTGTAGCACGACCCAGGAGTCAGGAATTTCCACCATGCACAGGTGAGGCAGGAATTCCCACCGTGCATGGGTACCACCCTTCAGTTTGGCCGTAGCAAAGAGTAGCTTTTACGTTTCTATCGGTCGGTATGCAATGGAAAATACTTGTCAATGTTGCAGAACAGTCAAGTAGTACTTCAGGGGTGACATACCCTAGTGTAATCAGGCACATCCAATTTGATGATACACCTTGAATGGTACCCTACCGGCAGGGATCAATGATCACCCACAACATCATCCACTGCTAACTTCAAATCTCGAGTCTAGATAGTATGTAGGGCACATTTTGTATTTTCTTCTAAGAACTCCACTCATGCTTAAACTAGGTAAGGCACTATTGAAAATCCTGGGTAGGGCTTGTGACCACACAGGATTGTATGTGGCTACGCCACTAGTTATGAGCCACATGACCTTATCTTGTTAGCATGTATAAAAATTCAGATATGAAGATTTTGCATTAAGTTGAATATGAAGCCATGATGACATCATCAACTTAACCAGGTCGATCCATCCAACAATTGAGCTGGAGACCTGAAAAACGATGGTTGGAGTTGAGGAGCTCAGATAATGGTCATTTGTTATAAGGGAGGAAATCCAAATTTAGCTTCAAATAGTAGTGTGATTAATTACAATTCAGACAATTTCTTGCATTCCTTGTATTACACTAACAATAGTTAGAATTTTTATATGTTGTATGCATGCACGTTGCAGTGTAGCATCTAATAAACTGCATACTCGCAAAACAAATACTGATACGAGCTTCACTTGTTTGAATATAGCAAACTGACAGGTTCAGATTAACAGCAACAAAATAACATCATTAATCATAAACTCAAAGATTATTACCATAGCACCAATTACAGCATCAGTAGCAAGTGTCGCCTTCAGTACGTCTGACTGTAAACCCAGTGTATTTATTTTTAGCGGTGGTGAAATAATAATGGAAAAGGAGAAAAAAAGCCAGAATATCACAAGTAAAATTTTTCTAGCCACGATGTGACAATACAGAACCAGTCAGGCAACTTTTAACAACCTCAAACCAGTTGTTCAACACCTTCGAAGCTGGCGCAACTAATAGGTCCAGAAAATCCCTGAAAACGTCAATTTGAGCATGATTGAGAGAGAAGGCGAGTATTTGTTAGTGTGGCATGGTTAAGTATGTATAAAATCAAGTTGCTGCTGTGCCGAGTTTTCCGTATGTGACAATAAACAGAATGAGGCCAATGGTTCACTTCACGCCCAAATTATTATCTTACACCATGTCCTTTTGCCCAAGCCCCACTGCCTGGCGTAAACATCGGGACCAAAATGCAGATTTATCTAGTCTATCCTTCATGCGATCCACAAATGACATGTCCAACGGTCTGCTTTCTGGAGGACAGGAATCTAGGAGGGAGTCCATGAAGTCCGAGAACCTCTCCAGCTGCTTCTCATAGCTGATTTCATGAATTGCTCATCAACATAACGCATACACAAGACAAGTAAAACCAATGAAGATTGTGTAATGGCGAGTCGCTGCAGTACATTGGGAAAGCCGCGGCATCTTTGGCAGAAAACTTGGAGATCTCCGACCGGTTCAAACCAGCATCCGGCCCGAGAAGGAGGCACCGTCCATCAAGACATGGTGTGAACGAGGACGGATTACGCTTAAGGAGCTTCAGTCCATGCCTCTTCAACTCGAGCTCCCTGTTGTATGGAAAAGACACGGGGTTGGTGGCAGTTGTATGACTGTTGCTCACGTGTTGTCTGAGCTTAGTAGGAGATGCAATGACGACGAAATTTTCCAACGCTACCGTATTACGGCGGGGCGGAGGAGACTCTGGAGGTAGCTGCAGCGGGAGAATCGAAACCCCGGGACGATTTCTTCAGTCACGGCGGCACCGCCTATTACGTTGCGCCTCTCGAGTACGGCAACGGAGAGGCCCGAGCGAGCAAGATAGGCGGCGGCAGTGAGGCCATTGTGGCCGCCGCCGACCACCAGGGCGTCCCACTTCTTCTTGGGGAGGCACGCGGATGACGAGAAGTATCTCGCCGATCTCCACATTGGTACTTCGAATACAGCAGCAAATAGCAACAGCCCCAGCAACAGCGGAGAATTCGAAAGCCTGATTGAGTTCAGGTGAAGTACTAACTGTTATTTATCATGCGTGGCGCAAAACTGCGCGTAAAGGTCCCATGGTCTAGTGGTCAGGACATTGGACTCTGAATCCAGTAACCCGAGTTCAAGTCTCGGTGGGACCTGTGGTTTTTTTCACTTGTTTTGTTATTTGTTGTTGTTAATAATATAAAATATATATGTAATTTAGCTCATTGAAGCATCAAGGTCCCATGGTCTAGTGGTTAGGACATTGGACTCTGAATCCAGTAACCCGAGTTCAAATCTCGGTGGGACCTTAAAATTTTTCACTTATGTAGTTATTTGTAGTCATTAATAATATAATATATATTATATGTAATTTGGCTCAATGGAGCATTAAGGTCTCATGACACTTTTAGGACATTTGACTCTCATTCAGTCAGGTTGCATAGGGCAGCAGACTTCAGGAGTGGAGCAGCACCACTCTGAATCCAGTAACCCGAGTTCAAATCTCGGTGGGACCTTAAAATTTTTCACTTATGTAGTTATTTGTAGTCATTAATAATATAATATATATTATATGTAATTTGGCTCAATGGAGCATTAAGGTCTCATGACACTTTTAGGACATTTGACTCTCATTCAGTCAGGTTGCAAAGGGCAGCAGACTTCAGGAGTGGAGCAGCACCCATGCCCTGCACATTGTCACCGTCCACCCTGGTCAGGTCGAGTCGTGCCCGTCTTGTCTTTTCTCCGAAGCCAGTGGTCGTCGTTGTGTTCATCGATGCTGTTGCGACGGAGCTTATCTTCCCGGCGATTTGGCAGTTGGTGGTCGTTGTCGACCAATTGTGAAGAACAGGTTGGTTGAATGTAATAATGCCGCATGTGTGTATATCGATTCTCTTATTTCATACTGACGCGTGTGTGCTTTTCATGTGCTAATCTTGTGCTTATGCTCCGTGCTGGATTTCTATGGTGTTCGACATTGCCGGCCATCCTCCAAGTATCCCATTCCCAAATTTCCCTTCTCCAAATCTGTATCTGCTTTAGTTGTGAATCAGTATTATTGGTGTTGTATGAAGCATCAATATAGTATGTTTAATTTGTACCTAGATTGCTCAAATATTAGCCAGTGTATACTACTCAAATATTAGCCATTGTATATTACTACTATAGCAATTCTAATTGTTATCAACTTAAATAAGAATATATAACCATAATCACAAACATAAAGTTTAATCATGTGTAGTTATTTGTAGTCATTAATAATATAATATATATTATATGTAATTTGGCTCAATGGAGCATTAAGGTCTCATGACACTTTTAGGACATTTGACTCTCATTCAGTCAGGTTGTGGAGGGCAGCAGACTTCAGGAGTGGAGCAGGCGTGGTGAATCAATGAGGGGAATTGTGCCGCCGGGCTAGGGCGGCTACATCTTGGAAATGCACCCATGCCCTGCACATTGTCACCGTCCACCCTGGTCAGGTTGAGTCGTGCTCGTCTTGTCTTTTCTCTGAAGTCGGTGGTCGTCGTTGTGTTCATCGTTGCTGTTGCGACAGAGCTTATCTTCTCGGGGATTTGGCAGTTGGTGGTCGTTGTCGACCAATTGTGAAGAACAGGTTGGTTGAATGTAATAATGTCGCATGTGTGTATATCGATTCTCTTATTTCATACTGACGCGTGTGTGCTTTTCATGTGCTAATCTTGTGCTTCTGCTCCGTGCTGGATTTCTATGGTGTTCGACATTGCCGGCCATCCTCCAGGTATCCCATTCCCAAATTTCCCTTCTCCAAATTTGTATCTGCTTTAGTTGTGAATCAGTATTATTGGTGTTGTATGAAGCATCAATATAGTCTGTTTAATTTGTACCCAGATTGCTCAAATATTAGCCAGTGTATACTACTCAAATATTAGCCATTGAATATTACTACTATAGCCATTCCAATTGTTATCAACTTAAATAAGAATATATAACCATAATCACAAACATAAAGTTGAATCATGTGTACTCGAACTCCTTTTCTCAGTTCCCAATGCATGAGACATTTCATCTCACCTCTACTTGTGCATAACCCTTTTTGCATAATTGCAATACATTGCCTCAGACTAGGGTGCTACATGTCCATGTCAGCCCAATCTACTATAATGGATTTAATACATATACCATCTTAAACTAACTCCTTTCAAGCCCTTCTTCTATGTTTAAATTTATTACAAGGAATATGATCCCACTAAACCCAAGAAACAGGTAGATCAAAAACCTATTCAGTTGACATAAATTGATTCAACACAAGTTATTTGGTTAGTAGGCTCTCATCAGTATTTAAACCTCTCTTGTTACTTTTAGTTGTAATGTGAAACTAACCTTCTTTATTCCTTTACCACACTTTTGTCTTAACTTTGGAATGTTACATGCAAAGAATCTTGTTTTATGGTCAAGTATCCAAACTGCACCAAAATTCTTAAATTATTAAAATACTCTTTCAAACATATGTAATACTTGTAGCAATGAAAGGCGTCCATTGGGAGTGATGGTGGTAGGAGACTACATACTTGGTTCCTATGTTTATCTATGATAAAGCTAAATGAGAAGAAGAACTTTTGGGAATTAAACATAATAAACATTATGAAAACTTAATGATAGAGCATATGTAGGGTATTCTAGACTAGGATGTGACATCACTTGAGTTGCTAATGTACTATGGTCAAAGATAGACATGATTAATGTACTATGTTGTATACATATTTTTATTATTTTCAATAACATAATATTTGAAAATCCAGTTAGCCTTTTGGGAAAACAATTCATTTTTGGTAGATAACTACATTGAATTATGGGTTAAGCATTCTCATCATAAACCTAAAATCCAACTTTCCTTTTTCCAACTATATTTCCATCATTATTCCAGGCCTTACATCTGGATTATCTGATGTAGTTTGGTAGCAGGGGATATGCTACTAATTATACCAACTAGCAAATTTAATGCTACACTCACAATACTATTTACAAATCAACCGCAAACATACATAACAGTTGCAGTAATAAGTTTTTATTTTTGTGGTCATGTTAGGAGGCATTTATTAGCTGATGAGATACATTGTTGGTCTCTTTGTGTGGTTATTACATTATTTTTGTCGTTGTTCATTCTGGTTCAGCTTACTTCATGATAACTTTTCAGTTAATTTTTTTGTCTGCTATGTGCCATTGATTTCTGCTTCAGCTATACATGTGTGCAAAATTTTATATTTTGTTATACATTTGCACTGCTGCATAGTATGTATGTGTGTTCCTGTGAATTGAAAATTGTAAACTGGCAATATATAAGCTTTCCCCTTCGTATTAAGTTGATTCCCCATATTTTGCTATCCAACTTTTCTGTCTTTCACCCCTCCATAGAAAATCTCCAGGGAACCATGGATCTCCCTACACACTCCCTAAGCTGAACATGTTAAAAAAAATCTATGGAGTTATCCAAACTTCACATAAACTGATTATATTGTTGGAACGCAGCTTTTGGCATGCCAACAAATTATAATGAAATTCTGGAGAAAATACTTCCCATCAATACAAGTTTGATTAAAACAAAAGGAATTGGTTCAAGGAATATGAGAATGAGTTGTTATAGACTGAGTACATATATTGATTTGTCAATCATAGTAGACCCATTCCATATGCTTCATTTTATGTTTCATAAGATAGGTGTCCTTGTATAGTTATACTTCCCTATCTCTTATATATTACGTAATAAACTGAACCATATCTCCTCATGGGTGTCCCGAGGACCAACTTGTTGAGGAGGAGGTCAGGTAGACAACTCTGTTAAAAGCCAGTCCCCCATTCTCAGGTCACCCAACTCTTGTCGAAGGGGTCTCACAAAATGAGTTCCTTTGATCATGGTTTATGCATGTTTACATTGACCTTCCATAAAATATGTATTAATTGTATCTTGTATATCTGTAATAGAAGCTTACTATTTTATAGATGTTTACATATGGTTCCTTATTAATGACAGTGGTGTAGTGTATCCTTCTATAATGTCATTTACCACATGATCTATTTCCAGATCCCTTGTTGTTAAGAAGACAAAAATTGATCGTTGTATGGCCATTATTGATGGTCATCTTCCTTTTATTTTTCTCATTAATGATGTAACTCATTATTGATGTAAAGCTAGTCTCACTCATAGAAATGCATGAATTTCTGTTAGGGCATTGTTTTGTTAATCAATAAGCTTTCTTCTTTGACAATTGTTTGGTAGCCTTACAAAAAGTGCTTGGAAAAAGCTAGCAACCCATGTATGTGTATCAATCAGCTACCACTGACTGCATTTAACCATAAGATGTGTACTATGTCATGGCAGTCACATGGTACAGAAATTCCTCCAACAAGTCATGGGTTCCACGTGTTGTTGTCTAGGAGAGGGTAACTTTATTTAGTCAGACCAATTCGTATTTAACTAATAAAAAAAGAACTTGGAAAGCCTTAATCACATTTGTGTTGAGTATGGATATCTGAAGTGGGCTAGAAGATAAAAGGATGGTCAGTTATAAAGAGGTGTTTTCCTATGAAGCATGTTTTGCTCAAACATTCACTTGATTAGTCTACATTACATTCTCCTATTTATTTTTTCCAACTATATTTCCATCATGATTCCAGACCAAGTTTCTAGGTTGTTTGATGCATTTTTCTAGTAGGGGATATGCTACTAATTATACCAACTACCATCCCATCACAAACATCACATGTGTGCAAATTTAATGCTACACTCACAATACTATTTATAAAACAATCACAAACATACATAGCAGTTACGGTAATAAGTTTTAATATTTGTGGTCATGTTAGGAGGCATTTATTAGCTGATGAGATACATGGCTGGTCTAATTTATTTTTTTAATCTAATATTATATTTTGTTATTACAGCTTTGATCTAGTTTATTTGCTTGATGTTGTATTTGATATATGGTTTCTATCAGTTGGTGTGTTAATTTTGTGTATTTCCTATGGTATCCTCAAATAGTGCATCTCCTCATTTAATATTACTGTAAACACCCCTCACCGTCATTATATGTTGCAGCACCTATGCGAGTATGTCTTCCGCAGACCCCAGGTTGCGTATTACATGGTCGAGAGAGTCTGATGATGCTCTAGTTTCATCATTGCAGAGGAAGTATGACATAGACATGTGTATTGATGGCCATTTTACTAGGGACGCTTGGAGGGAGATACTACATGAATGGAAAAATAGGATGGCTAGGCCGGACTATACGTTAGAGCAGTTGAAAACTAGGTGGAAGAACCTGAAGAAGGACTATGCCAAATTGAAGCTTGTAACCAACAAGAGTGGTGTCGGATGGGATGAGACTAGGAACAAGCTGAGGCTGGCTGACACCTCAGAGTGGAGGGACAGTCTTACGGTATGTACATCAATCAAACCCTTAGCTGAATACTAGTGTCCTACATTTACATTAAAATGTCATACTAAAATATTTTTTTATTATTAGGAAAACAAGGATCTTACTAGATTGATTAACCGACCATTTCCCCACTACTATGACATCGAGTTGACGGCAGGGAGGAACATTGCTAGAGGACACCATGCAATGTCTTCAGCGGATAGACAAATATTGTCCAACGTTGCCTCCGAGGATGAAGTTGTTGTAGACTTAGATGTGTCTGATTCACCCATGAACACAGAAACCCCCCTGGGGGAACCTGACATAGGCGCATCTGCTATGCATAGTGAGGGTGACACCGGTGGAGGAGGAACATATACCCAGGGGATTGGGGGAAGGACTCCTCCTAGCCATAGGCGTAGGAAGTGACTGTCAACAATACAAGAGTGATGTGTTCTATCGAATGATTTGTTATCTCAATTCACATAGGTGTACGCAAAGGTACACGAGTTAGGCACATGTGTGGCCAATAGAACCATCAAAAAGGAAGAGTTTAGGACTATTTTGCAACATTTCAATTACACTTTCCCAGATGCCTTGGCCCCTACATTTACAACTCTTGTGAATGCCATAAAGGTGTCAACAAACTGCAACATCTACCTCAGCCTTACACATACTCCACACAAAATAACAATATGGTTGCAGGACCTTTGGGAAAGGTCCATAGGCGGTAGTGTGACACCACGACCTTCAATGCCATCCTCTTGTGTGCCATCTCAGTAGGGCTTTGCTTTGCAATCCTCATCATCAAACGTGAATGGAACATCAAGTATGCCATCAACGTGGTATACTGGTACCAATGATGTTGGCACAAGTGGGAATAACAGAGGCCCTTCCGCATCATAAGTTAGACGATGGTTCATGATATTGATTGCTTTCCAATTTAGTATTTTCTTTAAATGCAGACATTTGTTTTGCCATTATGTTATCCGTGTTTGGGGACATGAAGACCAATTCACTTATTGTTGTAATAATTATTCGACGGTCAGACTTTTGTTGCTTGTACCATTACATTCGTATATAATGTTGATGTACTTCATTATTTGTCACATTTGTCATATTATGGTCAGGGCGTTTTTCATTTCATTTTAGGGATCATGTCAAGCTTGTTATCATTTTCATTATAGGAATCATGGCTACTGCTGGCCATACGGAAATAACAAACCTCCTTACATAGATTTTAGATATCGTGTCTGGGCCAGCAAATCGCATTGATGATGCAATAGCTGACTCAATAGCGAACTCCATCATGGATGATATTTCTAAGGATGATGACGTATCACCTTCAATACTTAGGTCTGTTAGTATTAGGAGTGGCCACTAAAAGGTGTTAGAACTCATAACTGGTCATGAATAGAGGGCTTATGACCTATACCGAATGCGACCTCAGACTATACTAGCCCTCGTGGACAAGCTTGAGAATCGGGGGTTGTTACAAAGTAGTAGAGGCATCTCATCAGTTGAGGTTGTATGCTACTTCCTACAGATGGTTGGCCATGGCCATACAAACTGTGTTTTGGCAGAGGACTACATTCACTCTGGTAAAACCATAAGCAAAAAGTTCAACAAAGTATTGGAGGGGGTGTGTGTGTTGTGCCATGACTATGTTGTCATGCAAACAACAACCACAACAACACATCATTGAATATTGGAGAGCCCAAGGTTCTACCCTTACTTTAAGGTATTAGTTTTCCGCTACAATTAATAAGAATTTTTCTTATACTTTGTATGTTTACCCCCAATTTTTATGGTGTAGAATGCCATCGGGGCAATTGACAGGACACACATCCCAGTCCTGGTGAATCACGACAAGCAAAATCATTATCGAGACAGAAAAGGGAATGTCTCTCTAAATGTCATGGATGTTGTAGACTTCTCAATGGAGTTTACATATGTCCTGACTGGGTGGGAGGGATCTGCTGCTGACCAAAGGATCCTACAAGTAGCAATGACAACAGGCGGTTTCAAAGTACCGGCAGGGAAGTTTTACCTAGTAGATGCAGGGTACGCAACACACGTCAGTTTCTTACACCTTATCGCAACACAGCTTACCACATATCTGAGTACTGAGGAAACAGACAATCAAACAACAACAAGAAGGAGATGTTCAACCACCGCCACACTCAATTACATAATGCTGTAGAAAGAGCATTCGACGTGCTGAAGAGGCAGTTTGCCTACCTCAAAAAAGGGGTGGCATATCCTATACACTAGCAGTGTCACCTCGTAATGGCTTGTTGTATCCTTCACAATTTCATACGTCGCCATAATGATGGGGACATAATGATGGAGGAAATCCCTGATAACAATTCAACATCTGACGTCCCACCCAATGGGGTCGACCTGAGTTCGATACAACAAACAACTCCGTCCGATGCAAGGGAGGGTGATGTTTTTACGTGAAACAATTTCCAATTTTATTTGGGATACACATTGAGATTATTTGTAATTGTGATGAGTTGTGTTTCGTCTGCCAATCCAGCTACAACTTCACATGTACTCTCAAATGTTTGTTTAATACAATGTTAGCATTTCACAACTCCTCTATGAGTTCACATGTGTTCTTAAATGTTTTTTTACAAAAATGTTGGTATGGCTCCTAATAAAAAATGTCACATTATGTTTCATTAGGTAGTCTTTCTTGAAATGGAGAATGGAATTCCGTTGTATACATGTGGGCTCCAGTGCACTGTACGAGTGTACATGGATGCCACAGATGTGGCAAATGGTCAGTTTGAAGACAACAACCCCCACAAGACGTATTTTACGTGTAGTAGGGGTGTTGTTCCAAACAGATGTCGCATGATGCTGCCCGTGCAATGAGTACAACATACAGTTCCCACACTAACTGCAGTTAGGGATGCGTTGGTAACACAACTTGCATATGCACGCAATGAATGCAAGACATGTTCAGAACAATGCGACTTTGTCTGTTCCACTAGAGCAGACACCCATCGGCTAATAGAAGAAATTGAACTGTTGCGGGAGAGGTGCCTATATCTATGTGAACGACTACACCTACCGAGTGATAATGACTCTTCAACGGAGGAAGAGGGATACAATACATCATAGTTGTAATATATTTTGATCTAATGACGTATGGCTTCACTACATGTTACAACATTCAACTACTTCTATCGAAATACTTTAAAAACTAAGTTTCGTAGAGACATATGTTTTGAAGCCAATTGTATGTTACTAATCATTAATCATGTTTTAGATGTCGATGAATCTATCTGAAGTTCTGAGGTGTGATTCTGGTCTGGTTACAGCATTGCGGGTAAACACAGAGGATGCATGGTTATATGATTTTGGCATTCTGAGTGAAAGGTCGAGAGAAATGTATTATATATGTCCTTCTAGAGAGGTGCGCTAGTACAACCACAAATACTCAGTTGTGCTACCTAAGTAAATGGCGTATTTGTTGTTATTAACTCAAATTTGGGAATTTTTTTTAGAGAAAAGACCGATGCAAATACTTTCATTGGGCAGTCGATCTCCCCCCAACAACTGATTCGTTGAAGGCTAAAATTACGTTACTAACTTGCGAGTGCAAGTTAGTGTGGGTCCATGCGATGAACATGAAGGACTTTGTTAAAATTCATCATGACTCCCAATATGTTTACACCTCTAAATAGTACAAGTATGAAGTTTTACAAACCTCCATTCGGAAGTTGGAGGAGAGTTGTACTCTGCTTTTGGATACTCATTCACCTCTGATGACTCCATGAAGTTGTTGTTACACTTACATCACAAGCTTTGTATTTTTTTTCTTAATTTTGTTGGATGCTTATGGATGTATCACATTTTATGGCATATATTAATTTCTCACGAAATCGTAATATTATAATTATATCCACAATTGTAAAATGAGCCCTTACACTATTTCAACATCTTACATTCAGAATTTGTTCTATGGATAGTCGTCTAATATGGGGAGTGGAGCACGATCAAATCATGTTTGATGCGATGAGAAACCAGTATGACTTGGGGAGATGTGTCCACAGATCATATACTAGAGAGGCTTGGAGGGAGGAACTGCTTGAATTTCATAACATAACAGGGTTGTTTAGCATTGATTTGAACACGTTGAAAACCCGTTGGAAGAACTTAAGGAAACAATTTATCAGACAAAATCGATTCCTTTTGTATGATTGGATGCATAGGGATGTCTTAGCCCTAGAAAATATTACAAATGCTTCAAATATCAACAATGTCGTTGCAGGAGAAGGTGTTCAAGGCAACGAATGATAACCATCACCAACAATGTCCATGTTTACATTTAAATTAATGTTGTTTGTAATTGCTATAATCGGACCCCCTATCTTGTTTCCTAGTACATGTATGCTCTTACTTCATAACAATATCATGTTTATTTATGGATTTACTACTAAGGATGCCCTTTCTTATATGCACATTAAAATATCTGTATTCCAATTATCATAGTAGCTTCACATACAAAATTAGAGCCTTACTATTGCAATATTATATACATACATAATTTTGTAATATGGCTGCACAAAAAACTACGATGTATGTTACTAAATATGTTCTTATCAGTTTTTTACTAATCCATTTGTTAAACGCTTTCATCTAAACTATGTCATTTCTTTTATCGTGGAACAATTATGGCAATTTTAGTAACACTATCAGTGAAATGATTTGCTATTTGTGCGTGACTAATGTTTTATTATGCCAATTACAATTATCTTATCATCTACCAATTACTAGACCGAATATGCACAACTATATACACACATACAAAATTAACATGCAATGCAAGACAATTGTAAAATAAATATATAAAATGAGCAACCTCATCGAATATTCATTTCAATAAACAACACACAACATCAACCACATTATCTATGCAATCATTATTTTTGCAGTTAATTTTATACTTGTATCGTACAACCATCACAGCTTCACATATTTTTACATTGTTAAAAACAGTTATGTAAGAACAGGACAGAAAAACAGATCATGGATACATTGTCAAACAAAATCAGACTGAATCCAGACTTGTAGCCAAACAAAATCAGACTAAAACCAGACTCAAACCAGACCAGCTGACCAGAATCAGACTGGGTTACCAAATAGAATCAGACTGGATCCAGACTAACCCAGTCCAGATCTACTGACTAACCCCGACTAACCCAGTCTAGACTATAGAATCCCAGTCCTAAACCAAACAGGGGCTTAGGATTTAGGACTCTAAATCTAGTTGCCCAAGTTCTAATTTCGTGGGACCTTGTAAAGTAAATATTTTTTTAACTTGTTTCTAATATGCATAATCATACTACATATAATTAAGAAGATTGTACTCATAAATAATGTAATAACCCTGGCTCAAATCTTGGTGGAACCTTCTAAACAAAATATTTTTAACTTGTGTATAATATGCATAATGTATTTCATTTAATTAAGAAGATAGTATCATTTAATTAAGAAGATAGTACTGAATTTTTTTTACTTATTTAGTTATTTGCATATATATATATATATATATATATATGTGTGTGTGTGTGTGTGTGTGTGTGTGTGTGTGTGTGTGTGTGTGTGATTTGGCTTAATGGAGAATTAAGGTCTCATGGTACTTTTAGGACATTGAACTCTAAATCTAGTAACCCACGTTCAAATTTTGGTGAGACCTTGTAAAGTAAATATCTTTTAACTTGTTTCTAATATGCATTACACACTACATCTAATTAAGAATATTATACCCATAAATAATCTAATAACCCTAGCTCAAATCTTGATAGAACCTTCTAAAGAAAATATTTTTAAACTTGTGTTTAATATGCATAACGTACTTCATTTAATTAAGAAGATTGTACTTTTAAATACTCATTTATTATGATGTTATCAAACTAATTTAAATAAGTTTAAGGTCCCATGGTCTAGTGGTTAGGACATTGGAGTCTGAATCTAATAACTTGAGTTCAAATCTTGGTGGGACTTTGTAAATAATATATTTTTTTAACTTGAGTCCAATATGCATAACAAAATCAGAAGATTGTGCTTTTAAATCATCATTCATTATGATGTTGACGAAACAATTTCAATTATTCTAAAATTATGCTTATTCATTAGAAATTCATAGAATTCCTCAAATCCCAATTACAACAAAGAAATATTGTTCAAAGAAACATCTTCATAGAGCGTGAGGTACAAATTGGGTTGTCAAGCCTTTTTGTATGGCAAAGACAAATGATTTAAAGATAAAATATGAAGGAGTAGATGATGGCATCATTATATTTTTATTTATGATACGTTGTATGTGTTATAAGAGGAAAATTGATTCATCAGTAGGAACAACAAAGATATCAAAGGAAAACATGAGGAAATGATGATGGTTTACTTCACATGTTGCCCCATGCTTACGAACTTCATGTGTGGCCGCATCTGACCTGTGTTGAAATTATTCAAAATATTCCCAATCAGTAGAGAGACACCAGTAGGATCAACACAAGTGTACTTTCCATCGATCCAATCAAATAATAATATGTCAACAAGTCTCTGGGCATGGACACCATCATGACGTGTCCTCAAGAAGGCGAGTGGATCCTCATTCAAGGCTTTTATCCCAATACGAGAAATAATGTCAAATGAACATCTTGAATGACACCATGATGGAAATAAATCATGGCAAATGTGGCAGTGCAACGCTTGGTCACCAAAACAATCAAGATCAACAAAATGATAAAATGGGAAATGCTTATTGACATCATATACATGGATCATTAATCGGTAATGTTGAATAGTGCGGTACTCAACTAATGTCATAGATAATCCAACACCATCAATAGGAATAGTAAGAAGAAAGTCTTATGCATGGTCAACATGTAGGGAAGTCAAAATAGCACTACCCTTTGTTGTTGAGACAACTCTAATGCCTTGAAGTGTCGGAAGACCATGTTGTAGTAGGTATCTTCCAAAAGAGATTGTCTTGGGGTTGAAAGAAGTAGTACATGATAACTTGGACCAACAAAAACACAGTAGAAACTTGCAGCTGGAAGCAAAAGTAGTTTTTAAAGTACAACAAATAGGAATAGGACCAACCTCACAAAGAATATGGTCTTGAAGATTTATGGTGTGAATTCAAGAAGCAACATTGGCATATCTTCCCACATTATGTGCAATTGTTATACCCAACCCTCTAAGATGCATAGGTAAGGTGGCAAGACACCATTATAGATCACGAAAACCTTGACCTTTACCAACAAAAATATGTGAAAGGCAACGACAGAGTCCATAATCAAAGTCTTCCAAGGGTGAAGAAACAAAACCAAGTGGTATTGTTCGGAGAGAAAATAACAACTTTGGCATTTTATGACATAACATAAGGAGGGGAAGTTCACTTTGTGGAACATTGAGTGAGGCAAGGAGGTCCATCATATCCAGAGATTTGGCGACATGCTTCCTCAATAAATTCAAAGAAAAAATAGGATCAACTAAAAGTGGACTACCAAGAAACTCCACACCCTACATAGATCAAGAAATGTTGTAGGAAATAAGCCATAACATTGAGCTCTTCTGGGGTCGTCAGAAGGCCAAAAGATTTGTGTTTTTCTTATATTGAGATGAAGTCCAAAACAAGGGCCCAGATCTTGTAAGAGAGATAAGGCCTTAGACACTTCAACAGTGTCTCCGATGAGAGTGCCATTATCTAGGTAGATTGATCATAAGTCAAAGTGGCATGCATCCTTTAGTTGTAAAATCAAGAGGTGAAGAGACAATTAGAAAAGAAGTGGCCCAAGTGGATCACCTTGTTGGACCCTAGGGGATGACAAAATTGACTCACCCTAATCCCAAGTAAACATGAGCAGGAAATTAATAACAAAATTCAACCTAATGTGCAACGTCATGCAGTGAAGATGAACTTCACAAAAAATGTTGGACATGTCAACCATATTGAAGGTATTGGAGAATTCTACAAGAGCCAATATAACGACCCTCAATTTTGAGCATCCCCTAACTAAGAGAGACCCAGAACATAAGGAAAGATACACAAATTTCCATGAGAAAAATTAACATTTAATAAAAAGTCAATAATGTCCATTAATTTAAACAAATAATATTTACAAGATACCTATTGAGACTTCACTAAGGAATTGCATGAATTTTTTAGAGAAAACTAACATATACATGAGATATTAACATGTATGAGAAGAAGTACTAGAATATATAACTAATCCTCCAATGATCTTTAACATGTGTTCTTTTGGTGCCAACTTCTTGATATCCATTAACCAAAATGCCAGAAAACAAATATGTGAATTAGTATATCACTATATTGTGTGTGTGGTGCACCCGAAATGTATGCAAGTATTATAAAAACATATAATGTTCACAACAAAAAATTGCACATATGAAAGTTGTATTTTCATTACATATTCTAACCCATGCTTGGTATGCACTCTTGGGTGTAATCACTATCCATCATTAGAATTATCTATATAATCCCTTGTTGGATGTAACCCAAGGTTCAGGACATTCTAATTTACTTTATGTGATACTCATACTGGCATTAAACTGAATTAAATAAAATTCAATAGTATATTCAGAGAATCAGTACTTCAGAGATCCTCTAACAAACTTCAAAAGTCGATAATATGGGTACTCATAAGTAACCACGTACCTCAATGCAGAACCATGAAACGATATCCATGCAGAATGCTTCATATAATTTAAGAATGCAATCCAGGCAATCAACAAAATCAACATTATATGCATGTATGTATAAAATCATGAAGTGTTACCATGTATCAATGTTACTCAAATTAAATCTAACTTATGTTCTAATCTAAGGTTTAGGGTTGTCTCTAGTTTGGAATAGGAATAAGGGTCACAAACCCTAATTCCATCATATCATGAGCCCTAAGGGTTTGAATTCTAATTTACATATTAAGTGTAACCCTAATCCATATACCTATCTGATCATGTTATTATGAACATATAGATCATATTATGTGGATTAAGGTCATAACAAGATATATTCATTGGTTTAATATCCCTAATTGTGCATGTATATGATTATCAAATTTAGAACCATACAGATCACTATTATGATCTGAATATTTACTATGATCGTAGGAAATTATCATTATTCTATAATATCAGACAATAACTTAACATGAATGTATTCAACTTATTAACATCAAAACTAGGGTTTGAAATAATTAAACACCCTATATTTCTGTACTAGATATAATTTTGGAATAAGGGGCATATGTAGACTCTGAAAGGGTCTTATTTGTGATCTACTCATTTTTCTGGACAAATCCACATATAGGTTCATTATCATCCGATCTACCAATTAATTACTAGAATTTAAATAAGATAATTTCCGTTAGACCAATCCTAGATCAACATGTTAGCAAAATCAAGCATTATCCTATTAGCCACATGGGCCCACTGTGGGGCTGATGGATCGTGCCTCATCAGTGCCATGTCTACATGGGATGGGCAAATGGGAGAGGCTAAAGGACTTTTCTTCCCTTGCGTGATTGGTGAAGTTTATGTGCATACAATGGGCAATCTAACCTAATCCTACCCAAGATTACTTCACCTCCAATGCAGCAGCTCCCTCTACCATGGCAATGTCAACTCGCTGGTTGATAGGGGTGGCAAGCTGGTTCGGTTTGACTGGGTTTCATTTTGGTTCATTTTGGATCAACACTTTTTTGCTAGACCCTAAACTTGCAAAAGATGGATATCTGGGTCAAAACTCTTGACTCTAACCCGACCCACAAATATTTTTAGGTCTATCAGGTCTAACTCGTAAATCTATATATCAAGAGACAATTGAAAAAAAATGTGATTTATTTAATTATTGATAATTACCAAGTGTAACAAACAAATTTAAATGTAAACGAACTAATAACGTGATTGAGAAACACATATAAATATTATTATAGTTTATTCAAGATATTTAAGCACAGATTCATAAAACAATTAGCATAATAAATCACACAAATCAATATAAAACTATGTAAAATTGCCAAAATATACTTTATAAGTGATGGATTCGTAATTTAATTGGCCATTTGGTGTCTTCAGCTATAGTATGTATAATTTTATTGGAATATATATTTGTAAACTTTGGGTCAATTGGATCAATTCAGGTTTAAAGTACAAACCTGCACCCAACCCTAAATTAATTTTGGGTTCTTTGGGTTCGGGTCAATTTTGGGTGGGTCAAAAGACCTTAGACCCTAACCCCCTTAAAAATTTTGGGTTCGGGTCTAGTCTTGTTTTGCCAACCCTACTGGTTGAATCTAGTCTCCTGGCTTTAGGGCACTAAGGTGAGGGTTTAGGCACCTTCACAAGGCCACCTAAAATCTGGAAAATTGTGGAGTGTAGGTCATGGTGGCCTAGTCCCCATGAATGAGGTGGGGAGGTATGGCTCTAACATAGGGTTGAAGAACTACAACAGAGAAGAGATTCATTGTTACTTAACAACTTTAGCATGTTGGGATGCTCATAGGGTGTTGACGGAGCTTCCTAACATCTCGACATGGTCTGGAGTAGTCAGGACCCTCCCTTACCGACTTTCATCTAGCAGATAGTAGAGGTTGAGTGTGGGGTTTGTCTCCCTAACGCTTAATGTTCTTCTGATGCTCAGGAAACCTTCATTGCTCATCCCTAACATTCCCACTCCAAGAAATCAATCTAAAGTGTCAGGGTCAACCAACCCCTTTGGCTTGAATCTAGACGGAGTAAACTCGATTGTGGGGTGTATAGGGTGAGGAAGAAAAGGGTCATTGGAACATTTATATTCCTTTTCCTTGTACCTCAGTGGTGTTCCTATCATTAATTTGGCTAGGGTCTCCTAGAGTCAAGGGAAACAAAAATGTAAGAGGGAAAATATGATCTATAATTCAAGATTTATTCAATCGCTCAAGATAATTCAATAAATAGGGTTGGTTGGATTCCACCTATCTAATATAATGGTGTTGAGAATCTTTGGAGTTACCGATTGGGGAGGGAGAGAAGTCCACAGGTTCATGGTTTCTTTTGTGCGTCTAAGGTCTCAAGAAGAGTCTTAGTGAGGGAGAAGGACTCTCCTTACACTGCACAACCCAGATCCAAGAGTCTGGAACCAAAGGGGCTATGTTCTCAAATCTATTCTTCCCATTTTATTTAAAAACCCATTTCCTAGTATTAATTATATAGGCTACGTCACTCATTCTTTAAATCCCATAAGCTCCCACTTCAATTATCTACTAGCGGGAAAAGGATAAATACTTAAGTCATCCACTAATTATCAAAAACTTGGATTCTAAGAAATAAGTGATTAATTCTTTAATTAAGTTCCTAGGTCACATATTATCCTACAATCTTCTTGATTTTCTAACTCAACCCCATATTATGATTACAAATCATACAAAATTAACTTGAATATTTATAATGACTTCAAAATGTGCATGTCCTATATTGGAATCTCAAGGACCCAAATGTAAACCCTAATTGGCCCAAATGGGCATGTATTGGGTCTCTAGGGCCAAGGCCCATGTCCAAGTGTCCCAAAGGGTCTAAGGATTTAATGTTTTCTTTATACAAAAATAGGGCTTGATATAATCATTACATCTCGATTGAAGCCTCAATTTCCTATATTTTCTCAATATGACATATTTTCCTTCAATTGAAGACTTACTCTTAGATTAATCATTCCAATTTAATCAAGGTCATAATATTACTCTGATTTTTGTGAAGTGAATCTCAAGATATTTCTATTGGATTCATAATTATAAAATCCAAGCATTGATCAAATTTGAGGATCTTACAACCAACTTGTGTGTATAAACATGTCTCCTATCATGGATAAGGCGTGTCACATCATGTAAATCAGCTTTAGAATCCCCAAAAACACCGACACCAAATTGGTGATCCTAAAGATAACATACAACACATGGTATTACTCCCCTAGATACAATCTTATAAACAAGATGACACCAAATGGTTCCAATCATGATGGGATGAATGCCATTGTCAAGATTGAGAAGAATTTTCAAGGGAGTGCTAGAAAAATAAGAGCCAACAATATAGGGCAACATCCAGCTAACCAAAATTTACTATAGTAGATACATCATCTAAGAACATGTCTATCATTACAGCAGTCGCACCTTGCTTGGCATTGATAAGGTGTGCTGTGCATGAAGGAAATCATGTGTACAACCCTTGCCTTTATGAAACAACAATATAGCATCTTAGACCATTGCAAGAAGCAATGATCAAAGAAGAAGACATCTCTATGATTGATAACACCATGGAAGGTGGGAGTTTAGAATGTTTGGAGTCAAGATCCAATTGAATTGTAGTATTATTTGGTGCAACACCATTAGAAGAGATCATCTAAATAACTGTTGTAAAATTGACCATCTTTGACCTCAGACTTGGTAGATGAAACATTTGAGTCTATGATTTGAAAATGATTAATATGTTGTTGGAGTTGTAAAGAAGTGAATGAGAAGTTGTTAAATGTTATATGGGCCTGAGTTAGAAGTCTCCAAAGATTTAATAATCATCAATTGTTTTAAAGATACATGTTTTTGAGAAGAGATTTTAGTAGCCTAAAGTGGAGTGAAACGATAAATAACACAAAGAGGAAGCAATAACATACATATCTAGGCATCAATTGAGGATGGAAATCATGCCAACACAAATTATTTGCAAAAGGAAGACAACAAAGGAGTGGGATACTCTTGATTGTAGGGGTAACCACTCTAATGACTTTTTCAAGGAGATCGACACATATATCTAAATAGATTGTTGGTAGTGGTGGCATTTAATGCGTTGGTAGGCTATCAAGTTGTAGTGAACAAAAATTGGAGACACAACCTCCATAGGAGCAAGAAGACCAATAATAACATCTAGATGTTCTGAACAAGAACGACATTGGAGAATGATGGCAGAATTATATTTTTTTGCTTCTTTATGGGATAAATCCTTAGACTAGCGTTGGGTGTGAATAAAAACACCACACACCCAACATTAGAAGAATGTAAAGCAACAATTAAGGACTGCCAAACATCAACATAATCCAATGCCTTATGAATGCCAGCTACTAGTGCAGGAGAGGACAAGTGAATCATATGAAAGTAATTTGGAAAATGGTTGATCCCAAAAGGTTTTTCATGACAAGAATGAAGACTCCAAAAGGGACAAATAAGCTAAGATGGATATCAATACAATGACTTTGTATTGTTTTCAATGTAAGACCCCTGACCTGGGATTTGGGGTAATCCTATATTTTTTGCCTAATTAAGTTGCTTAGAACCTTTCTATAATATTTTGAGATGTAATTAAGACTTGTGGAGAGATTAAGTTTCAAGTTTGAGCTAGTTTGGATGTTGTTTGTGCTTTGTGTGCTAGTTTTGGTGCAAATTGCAATTTACCCAAAGTAGGTGGTTGATATGCAATTTTTCACTCCTAGAGAGTGTCTTACATACCTTGACATCATCTAGAGGATAAAGGAAGAAGTGGGCATCTTTTTTTGTCCTCTAATGAGTGGTGGCATCCTTGGTGGTGACTAAGGTTTTCTAGGGTTGCTTTGTTTTGACCTTGATGTACCTTGATGATGGTAGCAACCTAGGGGCTGTTTTGGATGTGTTTCGACTGAAACATTTCCTAGGCTTGATGGTTTTACATCCATAAAGGTTTGGGGTCATGTTTTTTACCTATATTCTTGTCTTTTTGTGTTTCAACCTCTTTGATGATGATGATCTTGTTTCGACCTAGTCATGATGTTTGCTCTTATTTCGACCTCTAGAAGGTGTTGCGACCTAAACCATGGGTTGGTGACCCAAGTATATCAATACCCAACATAGGTTTTATTACCATCTCGTGCATTCATGGTTTAAGTGGTTTCATGTGGGTTTCTTTGGTGGACAAGTGTCCCTTGGGTGCCTTAGGGTGTTGACACCTCATCTTTGACATTCTCTCTCATCTCTCAAGCATATAAACCCTCTACTCTAATTGTCAGTGAACCCTTTTCAGCCATTCATGTTCTTCCTTCTCTTTTGCTTGTCCATGGAGCTTTCTGGAGCAAAGAAAGGTTGATCCTTGGAGCTTTGGTGATCGGAACCCTTACATGTGGTGATCTTTGCTCATCTTCAACCTTGGTAAGTATCTCCTCTTCTCTTGCAATGTTTTCCTTGGAATCTCTACTCCATCTTCTTCCCTTTTCTTGGCCATGGACCATTCTTAGATTTGATAGTCATTCTTGAGGAATAAACCCTCACCACAAGGGTCATAGTCCTTAGTAGGAGGAAGTTCTTTCCCTCTTTTTCCTCCTTCTTCCTTTAGTTCGGCTAGGGTTTTCTTTTTTCCTTTTTCTTCAGTTATCTTGACCTTGATATCTCCTTTCCTTTAAGGTGTTGTTGTGGTCGTGACAAGAGCCTTTGGAGGAGCTTGTTCAACCCTTGGATCGTGTGCTTGGAGCCCTTGATCTTGGAGCTTGGACCCGTGGTTTTGAGCTTCTTAAGGCGGGTTTTATAACTCTCTACCCTCCTCTATTATTAACACTCTTAATCTTATTTGCATGTTGCTATTTCTCACTCTAAAACTTGCTCTTAATATTCTAGTATATGATATCATGATCTATAGTCTAAGTGATGGAGGTTATCATGCTTTATATGCTTGAAATCTAAAACCCTAAGGTTAAGTACCCGATTTTGGAGATGGGTGTGTAATAGTGGTTTACCTCCTATGTCTTAGTTTTGGTTCTTGGTCACATGCATGAGTTTCATGTCCTATGATGAAATGTGGAGTTTAGGTTCTATTTTGGATGGGTTAAATGTAGGTTTATCTCCCTTGCTTGAGGTTCTTTCGTAATGTTCTAAGGCACATGTCTTAGGGTTTCTAGGTGATTGATCTTGTGTGAAGTTCCCCCCTTGGATATGGTGGATTTCTTTTGGTGTAACCTTATATTTTAATGTCTAAATATTATGCTAAGATTATGGATGATGATCTCAAAGCTTAATGTTTGTGATCATTTAGTTTTCTCACGAAGATAACTCCCCTCCTAAACCTTAATCTTCTTGTGCTCATTTTCTTGGTGATTTTGAGGGGATGGCTTTACATGTATCTTTAGCTTTGGCTTTGTCACCATGATCAAGGTTTCAGATCTCATGTTCTTCCTTGGCATTTTGATGTTCTCTCTCTCATGTTTTGAGGTTTTGTTTCTTCTCTCCTAGTAGTATTTTCTAGATGATCACCATGGGACTCGTTTTAGGGCTTGGTGATCTTAGACCCTAGAACTTGATATTGACGATGTTTGTTTTCTTGTTGTTGATCTAGTATCGGCCATGACAGATGTGTGTCCTTGGGTTTGAGGTCAAAATGGTCGTGTTTCCTTTGTTGTTTTGGGGTCTAGACACCTTATTTCCAGTTGGTCGAGTTGCACTCCTTGTGTGTTGATCATGATGCCCTGGTTTGGGTTGATCATGATGTTGTGTCGTGGGAGCGACGACACTGTTTCCTTAATCTTGATTGTGACACCTTGTTTTGGTTTGCTCGCAACGCGATATATGTGGTGGGTTGTGACATTGCTCCCTACTAGTAGGCGTGGGTCACTACCATTCCCTTGTAACAGTCAAAACCATGTTCTTATGGACCATGATGATTTGGGTTTTGTAGAGGTCATAACACCATGTAGTTGGTTAACCCTTTAGCTATTTAGTGCTGGTTTAAACAAGTATGATGGTGATGGGTCGTGACCATAGTTCTTGGGGTGGTCAATACATGTTGAAAGTGGTGATTTAGCCTTGTGTTTTGACCTAACCCTAACCCTAATGGGTTGTTGTGGTTGTGACATGCTCTAAGGGGTTGAGGTTGAGACTAGTGATGTGTTACAGTCATAACACATGGGTTAGGTAGGTCTCTACACCTTTGTTCCTTGAGTGGTCATGACCTAGATGGTAGTGTGTCATATACATGTGAATGGGGTGGGTTAATACCTATACATGATATGTGGTTAGAACACATACTTGAATACATAATGATACATGTATGGTACTATTTTGATAACATAATGTCTGACTCTAAACATGTTGCTTAACCTTTATATGATCTAAGCAAGTTGGAAACTATGTACCTAGGGTTTGGTGATGTGGTATGATACAAAAACCTAAATCGGCTATAATTTGGAACTCTAAAATAATATGAGAATGTATGAAGCATTCACTTTCCTCTTGGATTGGTTAATATGTTATGATGCTTTCTCTATCTTGTTTATAAACACCTAACCTTATGGGTGAAATGTAATGGGATATCATAGCTAGTGCATGATGTGATGAGTATGATGTGACACAAATTGAAATAGCCTTCATGAGGCATGTTGAGACACACATGATGCATGGATAATGTGAATGGGTCTTATGACCTAGAAGAGGCATGTTGCCTAGTTTGAGATCATATTCTCAATGATGAGCTGAAGGATTGGTATCCCATGGTGAATGTGATCATGTGACAGGATGTGCTCCATATGTTATAGATCTCCTGATATTGTGATATGCCCTTTCTCTTACAATATTTTCCTGTGTTTTATATGTTTTAACTTGATTGATGCTAAAGGACACTTAAATGGTCTAACTAATGAAGTGGAACCTTAATCACATAGTTTCCCTGTGCCATAGATCCATTCCAGTGTCAGTCTTAGTACTGGATGGTAAAATAGGTTCTCCCTTAGTGGAAGCTCGAAGTCATATATTGTTGAGTATACACATTCACATGATTGGCTGTGGGCCATACCCTTCCAGGAGTGTGATTGCGGGTCGTATCTCAGTTCACTAGCATCGTGACCTATACCAAGGCAGATTAGGCTATTTTGCAGTTAAACTGTATATGTCTTTGTGGTGTTCTCTCATGCTGATCGGGAGGTGTGGAGAGGTCGTGGATTCGAACTCTTCCTTAGACCTTGTATGGCACTATTGGTTGCCTTTCGCAAGGGGAGGTTGGATTTGGGTGGTACGACTCAAATCCTCAGGGAATAATAAGATACGTAATCAGCTGTGTAGCATATTTGCTTAGGTTCAAATACAAAACATTGGTTGAGGCCTTGCTTTTCTTTTGTATAGTATAGTTGATATAAAATATACATGTTCTTCATATTCCTTTTTAGAATATTAATTGCTCTACTTATATCCTTTATCTAAATCTTCTTATTTATTAATAGTATAATCTCTTGTCTTAGCTATCTGTACTTTTAATAGATGTTGGCGGAGAGTTATAACTCTCGTTGGAATGTTTTCTCTCACCCTATGGGTTTCCACATCTTTTAGGTGGACGTACATGTTGAGATGGAGATTGTGTTGTTGAGGTAGACATCCTCAGATGTTGTAGTTGTTGGAAAATGGATATACAACTAGTGTTTAGTAATAGAGTCCTATGTGTCGTCCTTATACACTCAGGCTCTTAGGGGTGTTTTAGATGATGTACATCAGTTTGAGTTTTTGGACATATATGATGACAGTTCATATGTGATTTATGTATGTGAATATGTTATCACATGTAACAGGTTGTGGCTAGATATCCAGTGAACTATGTCATGTAACAATGCTTGATATGAATGAATACAAGTGGCTCCGGTTTATGGCTTCAGACACAATGAGTCAGCTTGATGCATGGTTATGAAATCTATTTTAATTTACCCTCTTTTGTGGTAATTTTTTTGTTAGTGTTAATTCCACGTCTGGTTTTGAGTAATCTCACTTTGTGTGACAAAAGGTGTCACATTTGGTGGTATCAGAGATATAGGTTCACTGAGTCTACAAGGACACTAGGACTAGGTCTAGAATGGTGTCTAAGTTGATAACATGACATAAAATATGGTGAATACTACCTAAACTCAGTACTTGAGTGCCCTGGACAGGTATTCAAATATTGAAAGAAAGGTGAGTATGGAACTCTCAGGTTGCTTTCTTTTTTATTACTCTGATCAAGTAGTCATTTTGAAACAACCTAAAGAGAATAATGAAACATGAATCATGGTAATAATATCTTTATCTTTCTCTAAAGAAGGACATAACTACATCATAACCTATCTGATCTTGAATGGCCGATAATCATAAGAGAAGAATATGACACTATAAAACCTAAATTTGAACATGAATAAGCTATAAGAGATCCATGAAGTGGTAATTCCAAGAAGTTTCTAATGTAAAAGAAGGATAAATTTGTGTTAATAAAGTAAGTCAAAGTGTAAAACTCACATAAGATGAAGAGAATTCTTGAGATAAGTATGACAAAAGGTGACAAATGAAAATAATGATGAACTAATATAGTGGAACCTGAGCTAAACTCAGACCAACCTATGTGAATAAGGAAGTTCTAAAATGAAAACCTTCATTATATATGAAAGAGTTAAAGAGGTACGACCTCTGCTTAATGAAAGAAGTATGAAATATGATGGTCTATCTCTTGATGGGGGGTGGAAAACTTGATAAAACAAGAAAACATACATGAGAATGATGAACAATAACCAAAAGAGAAGTGATGAGATTCTTTAACCTTAATAATTCCTATTCTAATAGCAAGGAAGCCAATGTGAAAAAGGTAAGATGACACATAAGAAGTTGTAAATTTGTATAACAACAAAGAAGTTGGTAACCCTTTCCCTTATTAGATGGAACTGTTGAGGCAGTCACCAATAAGACCGATGTTGAGTCAACATATCAGAGTGGTGCAGCAGAAGTGTGGTGGACCCATATCCCACAAGTCTTGTAACATCACCGTGCTATAAAGGAAGCCACGTGGGATCTTGAGGAAGAGATGAGGAGGAAGTACCCCTCTATTTTCTCTTAGGATTTCGGGGTTGAAGTCCCTGTTAGGGATTTATAGCTTGTAAGACCCCTGACCTGGGATTTGGGATAACCCTATTTTTTTTCCTAAGTAAGTTTCTTAGAACCTTTCTCTAATCTTTTGATATGTAATTAGGACTTGTGGATAGCTTAAGTTTCAAGTTTGAGATTGTTTGAATGTTGTTTGTGCTTTGTGTGCCAGTTTTGGTGCAAATTGCAATTTACCCAAAATAGAGGGTTGATGTGCAATTTGTCACTTCTAGATAGTTTCTTCCATCCCTTGAAATCATCTAGAGGATAAAGGAAGAATTTTTCACCTTGTTTGGGCCTGGTTGAGTGGTGGCATCCTTTGTGGTGACTAAGGTTTTCTAGGGTTGCTTTGTTTCGACCTTGATGTACCTTGATGATGATAGCGACCTAGGTATCCACCTAGGGGTTTTTTGGATGTGTTTTGACCGAAACACTTGCCTAGTATTGATGTTGTTATGACCATTAAGGTTTTGGGTCATGTGTTTCGACCCATATGCTTGTCTTTTTATGTTCAACCTCTTTGATGGTGATGATCTTGTTTTGACCTAGTCATGATGTTTGCTCTTGTTTCGACCTCTAGGAGGTGTTGCAACCTAAACCATGGATTGGGGACCCAAGTAAGTCGATACCCAACATATTTTTTATCACCATCTCATGCATGCATGGTTTAAGTGGTTTCATGTGGGTTTCTTTGGTGGAAAAGTGTCCCTTAGGTGCCTTAGGGTGTTGACACCTCATCTTTGACATTCTCTCTCATCCCTCAAGCATATAAGCCATCTTCTCTCCTTGCTAGTGAACCCTTTTCAGCCATTCTTGTTCCTCCTTCTCTTTTGCTTTTCCATGGAGCTTGGTGGAGCAAAGAAGGGATGATCCTTGGAGCTTTGGTGATCAGGTCCCTTGCATATGGTGATCTTTTCTCATCTTTAACCTTGGTAAGTATCTCCTCTTCTTTTGCAACGTTTTCCTTGGAATCTCTACTCCATCTTCTTCCCTTTTCTCAGCCATGTACCATGCTTGGATGTGATGGACATTCTTGAGGAAGAAACCCTCATCACAAGGGTCATATGCCATAGTAGGAGGAAGTTCTTTCCCTCTTTTTTCTCCTTCTCCCTTTAGTTCATCTAGGGTTTTCTTTCCTCCTTTTTCTTGGGCTATCTTGACCTTGGTATCTCCTTTTCTTTGAGGTGTTGTTGAAGCCTGAAAGGATCCTTTGGAGGAGCTTCTTCAACCCTTGGATGGTGTGCTTGGAGCCCTTGATCTTGGAGCTTGGACCCATGGTGTTGAGCTTTCTAAGGCAGTTTGGGGTGGTCGCTACATGTCAAAAGTGGTGCTTTAGCCTTGTGTTTTGAACTAACCGTAACCCTAATGATTTGTTGCAGTTGTGACATGCTCTAAGGGATGAGTACTAGTGATGTGTTACGGTCGTAACACATGGGTTAGGTAGGTCGCTACACCTTTGTTCCTTGAGTGGTTGTGACCTAGATGGTAGTGGGTCATATACATGTGAATGGTGTGGGTTAATACCTATACATAATACGTGGTTAGCACACATACTTAAACACATGATGATACATGTATGGTACTATTTTGATAACATTATGCCTAACTCTAAACATGATGCTTAACCTTTAGATGATCTAAGCAAGTGGGAAACTATGTACCTAAGGTTTGGTGACGTGGTATGATACAAAACCCAAAATCGGCTATAATACGTAACTCTAAACCTAATATGAGAATGTATGATGTATTCACTTCCCTCTTGGATTTGTTACTATGTTATGATGTTTTCTCTATCTTGTTTATAAACCCCTAACCTTGTAGGTGAAATGTAATGGGATATCATAGCTAGTGCATGCTATGATGAGGATAATGTGACACAAATTGAAATAGCCTTCATGAGGCATGTTGAGACACATGTGATACAGGGATAATGTGAATGGGTCCTATGACCTGGAAGAGGCATGTTGCCTAGTTTGAGATCATATTCTCAATGATGAGTTGAAAGATTGGTATCCCATTGTGAATGTGATAATGTGACAAGATATGTTTCAGATGTTATAGATCTTGTGATATTGTGTTATGCCCTTTCTCTTGCAGTATTTGCATGTGTTTTATATGTTGTAACTTGATTGATGCTAAAAGAAAATTAAATGGTCTAACTAATCAAATGAAATCTTAATCACATAGTTTCCATGTGCCATAGATCCATTCTAGTGTCAGTCTTAGTATTGGATGGTGATACGGGTTCTCCCTTAGTAGAAGCTCAAAGTCGTATTCTATAGAGTATACACATTCATAGGATTGGTTGCGGGCCATACCCTAGCAGGAGTGTGACTACATGTCATATATTAGTTCACTAGCGTCGTGACTTGTACTAAGACGGTCTAGGATGTTTTGCAGTTAGACTTGACATGTCTTTGTGGTGTTCTCTCGTGCTGACCGAGAGGTATGGAGAGGTCATGAATTTTGGCTCTTCCATAAACCTTGTATTGCATCGTCAGTTGCCTTCCACATGGACGGTTGGATTTGGGTGGTATGACTCAATTCATCATGGCATAATAAGATACGTAATCAGTCATGTAGCATATTTGAGTCAGGATCAAATATGAAACATTGTTTGAGGCCTTGCTTTGCTTTTGTATAGTATAGTTGATAGAAAATATATATGTTCTTCATGTTCCTTTTTAGAATATTAATTGCTCTACTTATATCATTTAGTTGAATCTTCTTATCTGTTAATAGTATTATCTCTTGTGTTAGCTAATTGTGCTTTTAATAGACGTTGGTGGAGAGTTATAACTCTCAATGGGATGTTTGGTCTCACCATGTGGGATTCCACATCTTTTAGGTGGACGTGCATGCTGAGATAGAGACTGTGTTCCTATGGTAGACATCCTGAGATGTTGTAGCTATTGGATCATGGAAATGCAATTAGTGTTTAGTAATAGAGTCCTATGTGTCGTCCCTGTACACTCAGGTCCTTGGGGGTGTTTATTCCTTGGGGGCGCCCTAATCACCGGTGCGGCACTCCGCCCCCGGTGGTCCACGTAGTCTGTGACGCGGGGGAGATGAGCGGCGCCCGTCCTGGGTACGGGAGCCAAGAGTCTCGGGGAAGTAGCAGAGCTCGGGAGGCCGTCACTGGGAGAAGAGCCGTGTTGGCGGCGCAAGCAGTTCAAGTCGACGACATCCTTCCGGACGTCAGGGTGCCGATGCAAGCCGAGTCGAGGTCATCAACGATCAACATGGTGGAGCATGGAGGACGTTCGGCTTCACGTGGAGAGGCGCAGGTGCAACTGCGGAGGGATGCGAGCACGCCAAGGCAGATGTGCACACCTCCTAATGCATCGGTGCGAGAGCAGATGGAGAATCACACGACGCAACAACGTAGACTGGCATCGATTGTCCGCGTCCCACGCGTGGACGAGGAGCGGCAATACTACGGAAGGGGCAGCAATGCTATGGACAACAGAAGCCTCACGATAAACCCTAATCGGAGGGTTGAAGATGATCGACCGACAATGAGGAAGGACTTCTTTGATTATAGGCACACACAAATGAGTGGTGTCCCTTGGGACACGTGCTACAGATGTTTGGAGAAAGGTCACTGGCAGTCACAATGCAATCGCGAGAAAGTATGCTACAAGTGCCGCAGGCCGGATCACCTTGCTCGAAGATGTACTGCTGATTTAAGCTTTCGTCATCCTCCCCCCCGGATATCACGTCGAGGATTGTGTTCCCACCCTTGCACGTGGGTATCCCGGCTCGTGGTGCACCTTAGCATGTCCCGAAGAGAATAGCTGTTGATCTAGGGCCACATGATGATGAACGTAAAAGAAAGGATCAAGCTTTGCGCAAGGCGGTGGAGATACGCTGGCCACCCCAGGTGTCTTGGACGGAGCTTTCCCCTTTTCTGAAGAATGTGTGGAAGCATGCCATTGATCTTTACAGATTTTCTAAGCGTAAGGCGGTCGTTTTTTTCGGTAGTGTGAAGGAAGCACAGGATGCTGCCAATTCAAAGATGTTGGGGTTCAAAGGTTTTGATATTAGCTTGCATATCATGGAGGAAGGTGAGAGATGCGCTAGAAAGGAGGCAATATGGTTCTGGATTGAAGATTTACCTATTGTATGTCGGGATGACAAGGCGATAGATGACATTGTGAACAGTTTTGGGAGATTGGTAGTGGCTTCTGGATGGATGAGAGGACCGGATGACATTGCTGGTATACTGGTGTTAGTTGAAGCTTTCAATGAAGATGTACCTCAATATGTCACTTTGACATATGGGAACAGAAGGTCTAGCGTACACTTGCAGATGGTAGCTCGGGGGGAACCTGGTTCAAGCCTTTTCTCGCTGACGGAGGTTGGTCATGACCTTGACATTCCTTTGCATGTGTTGGCTGTTAATCGGAATGGAGGCGTAGCGGGATATGCTTCTGATGAGGGACAGATGATGATAGTGCATGAAAGGGGAGATGATGAGAATCTACAACATGAGAAGGAACATCAGATGCCGCCACAATCTAAACCATGCGGTGAGGAAGCTGAGTGTTCTATACAGCAGGTTGGCCCACGTAGGATTGTGTTTGATGAAGATGGTGCAAGGAAGATGTTGCATGATAGAAGTCTGCGTGATTACATACACATAGGCAATGAGGAAGATGGTAGATATCGTGAAGATTTCGGCCGTGAGGAGCGTATGGGACAGTGAGGACGTATGGGTAATTCACACAGAGTTGTTCATAGAAGAAGGTTATCTGAGGGTGAGCTTCCGTTTGCTTATGAGGATCGGGAGGACAGAGATAGGAATTTCTAAAGGAGGCTGTGTTTGTTGTCGGTTGTTTAGTCCATGGACTCAAACTACCTTTTCTGGAATATTAGGGGAGCGGCGAATAATAAGACGAGAAGAGTCTTGGGTAGGTTATGCAGGAGGCATAAACCCAAGATTGTGTGTATTTTTGAGCCTTTTTTACATGCTCGGGTGGCGGAGGAACTCCTGGAAATTGTTAATCTGGATTGGACGACTGATAATGAAGCTGAAGGGGGTAAAATTTGGTGTTATGCGGATAGCACTCTCAAGCCGGAGGTTGTGAAATGTCATAGGCAGCATGTGACGATGAGATGTACTGATGAGAGGAGTAATACCTTTTTTGTTACTGCAGTCTACGCAAGTTGTAGCTACGTGTACAGGCGGTTTCTTTGGGATGATGTTCTTGAGATGTCAGGTATCATTGCTGATAGTAGTTGGCATCTTGCAGGTGATTTTAATATCATTAGAAGTGATCAGGAGAAGAGAGGGGGCAATAACAGGAGCTTTCAGGAAATTGTTGATTTCAACGCTTTTATCCAGAGTGGTTATTTTAAGGAGACGCAGTTTGAGGGCAGCAGGTTCACGTGGGTCAATAAGCAGTACAATACGCCTACTATCTGGGAAAGACTTGATAGAATCTTGCTGAATGATACTTGGGCAGCTCTGTGACCGGATTCCTGTACGAGTCATCTTACTCGTTATAGAGTGTCGGATCATTGCCCGATTTTGTACAAGTCTGGAAATTTGGCTTCTGTCAGAAGGAAGAGTTTTTTTGCTTTCATGAAGACGTGGCTGCAGCATGAGGAGTGTATGAAGATCATTGCGGATACTTGGGATGATTCCAGAGAGGGGCACCCGTCAAATGTTTTTTACTATGAGCTTAAGAGGATGTGAGAGGCTCTAAAGTCTTGGAGCAGGAAGACTTTTGGGGACGTAATCCAAAAGATCCTAGATCTAGAGGATGTGGTCCACGTTACCCAAACTGCCTTTGATGAGTATTCTTGCACGGCCAATGAGACAGCTTTGAGGATTGCGGAGTTTGAGCTTCAAGAGGTTTTAGATGTGCAGGAGAATGTATGGAAAGAGAAGTCCCAGATCCAATGGTTGAATGACGGTGAGCGCAATTCTAGATTCTACCATGCTGTTGTGAAATCCCGTAGAAAGAATAAGAGAGTTAGATGCATCATTCTACCATCAGGGGACAGGGTGACTGACCCGCAGGAGATTGCGTCGTGTGCTGCTGATTTCTATAGGAATGCTTACAGCGAGATGGTACCTCATGATGATGATGTTTCAGGAGGATTTTCTAGCTAGCATTCTGGAGGCTGTGTCTATGGATGATAATATGTCTCTTACTGCTGTTCCTAGTGCGACCGAGGTGTTTGATACTATGAGCCAAATGGACAAGTTCTCTGCTCCTGGTCCTGATGGTTTTACTATTCTGTTTTATATGGCTGCATGGGAGTATATTAAAGATGATTTTATGAGACTCGCTGAAGCTTTCTTCCTTAGACAAAATTGCCACCGTAGTTTGTTCTGTTGTCGTATTGTGCTTATTCCAAAGAAGGATGATCCGACGATCCTGGAGAAGGATTTCCGCCCGATTTCTGTAGAGAATGTGGCGCTGAGAATTCTTGCACGTGTTATTAGTAACAGGATGGTTTCTTTGATGCCGGCTTTGATTTCTGAGGAGCAGGCGGCGTTCATTAGAGGGAGGGAGATCACTCACCATGTCCGTTTGGTGAAGGAGCTGATGCATGACATTTACTATGGGGGTGAGAGGCCGAACATCATGATAAAGCTTGATATGTCCAAGGCGTATGATCGGATTAAATGGGATGTCCTGGAGCAGATTATGGCGAGGTTCGGTTTTGTCAAGGAGTTCATAGAGTTACGTCTCAGTTTCTTCTCTAATTCCTGGGCAACGGTTACGATTGGGGAAGAGTCCTCCAGTTTTTTTTCCTTTGCTTAGGGGGCTGAAACAAGGTAATGCCATCTCTCCCTTTCTGTTCATTCTGTTTGAAGAAATCTTATGCAGAAGGATTGCGCTTATGGGGGACTTGAGGAGAGTGGCGAGGTTTCGTACTAGGGGAAATGGGATCCCTCCTCTTTTTCTGAGTTATGCTGATGATATTATGATCTGTGTGAATGCTACTCCTAACACGATGGATGAGATTCATGTGCTTCTTTCTATGTATGAGAATGTGTCGGCTCAGAGGATTAACAGGTTGAAGTCTTCTTGTGTGGTGGGCAGCAAAGACCTGGTTACTAAGATGGGTATTGGCGCAGCTATTCAGATGGATAATGTGGTTGATCATTTTGTATACTTGGGAGTGCCGATTAGAGCTGGAAGGAATCTGATTTCTGACTTTGATTATCTTATTCAGAAGGTATCTCATAAGATTGCTTCATGGAAGTCCAGGCTCTTATCTTTTGCAGGCAGGAAGCTTTTGATTGCACATGTGTTATCTTCTACTATGGTGTATACGACGACTTCTATTGGTATTCCTGATGGTATTGCTTCTCGTCTTGATGCCATGTTCTCTAAATTCCTTTGGGCGGACCGTGCAAACGTCCATAGGAAGGCTTGGGTCAGATGGGACAGAGTGGCGATTTCTATGAAACAAGGTGGTCTTGGGTTGTCTACTACTCGCAGCATCAACAACGCCTTTGTGGCCAAGGCGTGTTGGGAGATGATTGTTGGAGACACTGTTTGGGCCAAGTTCTGCAGCGCCAAGTATGCAAATAGAGCGCCTGGTCGTTCAGCTTTATATCCCCATCATCTGAAGTATAGGTCGACTGTGTCTCCTTACTGGAAGAAAGTTTGGAACATGTTCCCGAGCATATATCCTCACTGCCGCTGGATTGTTGGAAAGGGTGATTTTCCGTTTTGGGACTTCTTGTGGTGTGATGAGAGGTTGTTTGGTCATGCAAGGTTTAACAGTGACCGCAACCAACCTTTTTTGGTGCGTGATTTCTGGATTAATGGTAGTGGTTGGGATTGGCCATCCTTACAGCAGGTCCTCGACGAGCATGGAGTGGAGCTTATTAGGAAGGCGGGTCAATAGGTATCAGACACGGATGATTATCCCATTTGGATACCGGATTTGAGAGGACAGTTCTCCGTTTGCTCTGTTAAGATGATTTTGGGGAGTTCAAGTTATGATGGACCGCATGGGCTGCACAAGATTTGGCACGTCAATTCACCTAAGGCGTGTGCTTTCATTTGGAAGATGATGAAGAATGTTGTTCCTACTGATGAGAACGTGGCCAGTTGTTGTATTGCTCTTGCGTCACGGTGTGATTGTTGTGATGAGCCAAGTGTGGAAGACGTTGATCATCTTATGTTTCATAGTCAGATTGCCGCGTCTTTCTGGACCAGGTTCAGTGAGATTACGGATTATCCTGCTCCCACGGATCAGATGTCTTTGATTGATGCTTGTTCTTTTGGTAGTTCTGGCGATCTGCAGCTGTGGCTTGTGGCGTGCATGGCCACCATTATTCCTTATTGTATTTGGCGGATGAGGTGTGTGGCTAGATATGATAATAGGAAGATTATCTGGAACAGGGAGGTGGATTGGTTGATTTACCAGATTAACGCCTTGTTGAAGCAGAAAAGATTCAACCGCATAGCTGATTCTTCTTTTCATAACAGGATTAAGGCCTATGGGGTGGAGGATCCTACGTACAGGTTGAAGGAGATTAGTCTGGTGAGGTGGATGAATCCTGACATTTATAATCTGAAGCTGAACATTGCGGTTGGGCAGAACCGTGATATCTATGGACGTAATAGATGGTGGATGGCTGGGATTGTTAGGAACCATCATGCTGCTGTTTGTCAGATTTCTAGAGCTTGGTTGACGGCTGATTGTTACCAGATGGCACTTGTTCAGGCGTGCGCTGTGGGTGTTAAGCTTGCGGAAGATCAGTTTTCACACATTTCTAGTGTGGAGATTGATGATCGTTCGGTCTATGGTATGTTGTGGGGAGATGATGTTGCACCGTGGAAGATCGTAAATTTGGTCAAAGAGGTGAAGGAGATTATTGCGGAGAGGGACATCACTGGATCGTTAGTGCATAAAGTTATCAATTCGATCCCGAAGGAGATAGGGAGATGGGGTATGCATTTGACTGAGCCGCTTGTTGTTTCTGACATGAGGGTTGTTCCTAGCAGGATTAGGGGCATGGTGCTTCTTGAGAAACACAAGACGCCTTATGTTGTGTTGCGGAGAGAGAGATAAGAGGGGTTTTGGGTCGGTGTGTGCGGCCATATTATGTTGTGTGATGTGTGTTGGTGTGATGTATGGGGTTTTACCTGCGTTTTCAGCAGGAGATGTATGTTTGCTTTTGATTGTGCCCACACGAGGGGAGTGGGGTGAATAGATGGTCCCCTGGCTTATTTAAAAAAAAACATTAGTTTGAGTTTTTGGACATATACGATGACGGTTCAAATGTGATTTGTGTACGTGAACAAGTTATCACATGTAACATGTTGTGGTTAGATAGCCAATGATCTATGTCATGAAATAACTTTTGGTATGAATGAAATACAAGTGGCTCTAGTTTAAGGCTTCAGACACGATGAGTTCAACTTGATGCATGGTTATGAAATCGGTTTTAATTTACCCTCTTTTGTGGTAATGTTGTTGTTAGTGTTAATTCCGCACCTGGTTTTGAGTAATCTCGCTTTGTGGACTAAGGGTGTCACATTCAAGGTGTGCTAAACAATGATCTCCTTCTTCCATCAATGCATGGAGATAGAAACTCTCCTGGAAAGAATCACTTAAAGAGAGATATCCAAGATCCGACCAGGATCCGTAGAAATCTTAGACGGTAGATCTCAAATACAAGGGAAACATAGATTCAAAATACAATGGAAATGTAGCATTAGGGAAGAGGTTAATATAGAAAATCTAGTGTTAGGGGAGAGGTAGATCATGAGTGTTATCTAGGTTAGGAAAAATGCCATAATCATGTGGATGTACATGCATTTACAGATTATATGAAGAGTGGGCATGTTTCAACAGATCCAACATAGACTTTTGGCTAGTTTGGTTGACGTGCATGAATAGGTAGAGGCTTTCTAGGATAGGGCCATTAATTATACTTCTTCATTGATGCATGAATATGTATGCTATTGTACTTATAAACTAATGAAGTGTATTGTACTTCTTTTTAGTTTCCAAATCAATTAGTTTTCCTCACAGCCAAATAGTCAAGAAATTAGATCTTGTCCATGTCTAAGACTGTCATATTTTAAATGATGGGGCCAAGTGGCCGCTGAGTATTTTGCATTTGAGAAAATTCCAGTGATTGGTGGATTCCATATGCTCCCTATGTTCAAGATTACACAATTTTACATGACATATTGTATTAGATAATGCCTAAATATATTTTGGCAACATGAACTAGGGGTCAGCACAAGATTAGATCAATCTATCATACCAGACCAAAATAAACTGAGTAATTTAATTTGGTTTGGTTTGGTTTAGTTTGGAGAGGATGTTGGTCTCATTTGGTATTTAAATTCACCGGACCAAGTCTTAATGGTATGGACCTAATTTAAGTCGTTGGAATTACCATTTAGAAAAGACCATGCCAATATCTAACAATACTATAATATTATATTTGTATATATATTCTAGTATAAGCATAGTAAAATAATGGTAATATATAACATAATTAAGGCACTACCATGTATGTTGTATATTTTCTAGAAGTCAATAAGCAACAATACTCTAAAATAAAAGAAAACTAAATAAACTTCACTATTTTCATTAAAATTAAACTCAATAAGAATGACCATACATTTCCCTAATCTCTCTTATAAGGCTCAGGATATCATTCATGTTATTTGGGAGGGACAAAATTCTTCCACATCACTCACATTGTATAACATGATTCTCATCACGCCCAACCACTACCTTTATGGGAACCTTATTCAAGGAACATGTTGGCCCATGCTAAAGCATGATGATTTTCATGTGATTAATGAATATTCATCTCAATTTCAATTGCATTTTTAGCATAACCTTACACTTATATTTATCATTTAGCTTGGAACTAGCTTGCATTTAGGTTTCCTTAATTTTATGGTAATTTTAAGGTTTTAATCCAAAAAAATTTCATGGCATGCTTGAGCTTCATTGCATGGTAGGAGTGTAGGAGGTGTGGTCCCTCTAGTTGATTTTCATATATCTATCCTTCCATTGGTTGACTGTTCCTTCAGAAGATACTCCATTGGAATAGACTAAAGACCTCACGTCAATTAGCCCACCCTGTTGGGGATTGAATCCACTGATCTATCAATTTAGATCATTCTACCGATCCATCATTTGTGGTTGAAGGAATCCATATCACATACTAATGGTTCTCCAACATTTTCATAGAAAACATGTACTCACCTTTCAATGGACGCACTGCGTCTATGTTCAATTGGAATGCATGTGCCATCTTTCAATGGTTGTTTTGCATCATCAACCAAAGGTTTCCCTACACACACCTTTTGATGGTTGTTTTGACTCCATCTTCCAATGGACGTCCTACACTGCCTACTGATGGAATCCATGCACCTTCCAATCGATAGTCATTTTACATCATCAACTGAAGCTTCCCCTACATGACCTTCTGATGGAACTTCAGTGTCCACCTTCGATGGTTGTGTAGCATTCCCTTCCGAAGGCACTTCTACTCACCTTCTGATGGGCCATCTGTTTCACCTTCTTATGACAATTTTGTGATTGTTCGCCTACTGATGGCTCCACTGAATGTCGTGAGACTCCTCACTTACTAATGGCATCACTACAGATCATGAACCCTTTGTCTTGTCACACTGTCACTGACTCTTCACCTCCATGGAAGCCAAGACTTCATTCCATGATGATTGGGAGGGTTCCAAACCATTCCCTACAACTACAAAGAGAAAATGAAGACTACAAAAAAGCAGATCTACCATTGATGTCGTAAGGTTGCTACTCTCACTCCTCACCTTCTACCTCCAACTGAATTTGACCATTTTCATCAGTTTCTGAATTCCAACTGAAGACCTTCCACCTTTTCCAAGTCTTGTAGCTTCTAACCTCGAAGGAGGTTTTGAAGGACGATGCCTTCATCCATCGGTTGATGACCTCTGCCCCTGTCAGCCTACTGCTCCTTCATCACAATGATAAAATCTATCCTTTAAGGGGGAAGAGTGTCACTCTGATTATACTTCTAACAAATGTGTAGGGGTAGATCTATTATTGTGCTATCCACCATCAACTTCCAACACAAAGACAGACTTCCACACACTATGGATCTAGTTTTATCTTCTTCTGTGATCATGACTTTCGTTCTTCTTCTCCTATTATTTTTGTTGGTGTTGTCATGAGCAACTCTTACTAAAGTGTGGGGAGTAGCTCTGCTACCAGATTTTGTTCTTTCATATGCATCTATTTTTTTATGGACCAAAATATGTTTATAAATCAATTGTCTTATGCTTGTACTCTTGTTTGATCGCCAAGTTTACATGTTTACCAGGTCTTGGGTGTAGAGAACTTCAAACCTAGGAGCTAGAATATCGATTGATTCTTGTTAAACCCTTGATGATAACTTTGGATAGGTGTTTTCAGAGGTGATATATGTATGATCTCTAGGTAACGCGACAACGATCTTAGAGCGATATCTGTCCATGTTTTAATCCTAACACCATAGGGGGATTTTCCAGAACTCAACATATACATGTTCATGCTTAATGTGATGCAGTCAGAGAGTGAATAAACTGCTCGGTAGTGAAACCCATTCACCCTAGTGTTTTCATCATCTGATTAACAACCCTTAATTCATCCTTTTTGCTACCTTAGTTTAAATACTCAAATTGAAATCTTCTATTAAATACTAGTTCTATCTTGGTTACCTTGATCAGATAACTCTTAAACAAGTTGTCCTTTGGGTTCCATCTTGAATTATACTACAATAAGATTTGTCTACTTCTGAGTGGTGATAGTTTAATTAAAACTTAGGAACTTCTACATAGGTGAATTTGTTAGTGCAATAATCTTCCACATCAACATGTCATTGATGTAGTGATTTTAGGTCAAGGGACCACAACACCTTTGTCACATTTTGTAGCTGATTAAGACCATCATATAACAATATTGAATCACTCTCAAGATGGGTCTTTATAGTAAACTTGTTCTCTAATAGTGCCTATGTACCAAACCGATATCCAATACCTATGACCCATGAGGACATGCCATCAGTCACCAAACATATTAGTTCACATACATTATTATTGTCCAATCCATAATAATGCTTGACTAGTGAAGTTTAAGAGTATTGTTCTAGTATCCATTAGGATCTTAATTTAAAGTCATATACTTGAAGTCACATGACTTTGAACCAATTATTCTCAAATGTGCATCAAAAAGTAGAAATCAAATCAAAAGTACAAGTTATCCCTATATCCATCATCCAACGGTTGTCTTCTAGGATATATACACCAACTGTTGCAATGTATTTGCTTTGAAAGTACCATAGATCATGAGACAACATGCTAAAAAATACATACAACACGATTAATCATGAATTTTAGTTCCCTCAAAGTTTGTAACAAGGATCTACATATGAATCTAGATGTTTATTTTTATTTATCATATTATGAAATTGTGTGATTCCAATTGAATAACCTTCTAGTGTACAATGCTTAAGCTTCCAAGAAGATGGGTTCTATGTCAAAGTTAAAATGAGTAGCAATGTCTTGGAGTTGGGCATAAAATTGATGATTACTAGATGGGTTTTTGTGGAGGTTTAGCATAGTTGTATGATGGGTTGAAGAATTGAATTCTACTGGGATACACATGTGTAGGATATTGGGATGGTGTAGTGGGATCTAGTTGAACCAAATGTGAATTTATATATTCTAAGGCTTGGTCATTAGACTCATAATCATGGAACATTTGATATCCCAAATCATGCATGTATGAAATGTAATTTGGTTTATAAGGGCATGAAGCTTGATGTGCTTGGTCATGGGTTTCTTAGGTCTCTTCTTCCCCATCCACACAAATATTGGCCTCTTTTATGCCCAAAGCTACAACCTATATTTTTAATTTTAGATTGTGTCATCTTTTTTTCATTTTGATCAAGTTTGAAGCATAGCCCAAAAAGTACTTTGTTTGTACACTAGGTAATATTGTAATGATGGAAACTGAATTGGCATATGTAGGTTTGCCCAAAATTCCATCATTTATCTAAGAATTAGACTAACAAAACAAATTTATTGGCTATGGCATAAATGATTTGTTGGTGAAATTCAAGATGTTATTGTATCTAGGATGGATTTTGCAGGAAACAATGAGATTCATGATATGACCTAGGAGGATGACATGTATGCTCAGAAGGGTACCCCTAGTCTCATGCATAGGTTTCCCTTTTACCGTAATATTGTTTATAATGGTAGAGCTAGATATTTGGATATATTAGTTGGTGGAGAATGCTTTAGGAGGATTTCCAATAGACATGTCAAGATAGTAAGAGTAGGTGTCACAATTAATAACAAAGATATTAATAAGATTATGATATCAAAAAGTGATAATATTACCAACCAAAAAAGTGTTGATGGATAGAGAGTATTTTTCATCCTACTAGATATCAAAGTCATATTCCCGTTCCACCTCGGGTGACTAGAATGTCTAATCATATCATGCATCAGTTAAAATGAGGACAAAAATACAATATCAAAGTGAATGGCAGCGTGAAAATCTATATTGATGATAATGAATAGGATCGTGGATGCATAGCTTAGTGTAACATTCTAGAGCATACACTTCGGATAAGTTCACTCCAGATACATTCACATAGGTAGGGTTTTTTTCCTTCTTCTGTGGGTTCTCTTCTTGGTGGGGCAATAAGAATATGATGTCATTTGATCACTCAAGGATTTTGTTAATGAAGACATAAGAGTGCATGTTGCCTCACAAAAACTCATGGGAGATTAGGAGAGTAGAAGCATTTCTTATCTTGAGGATAGGGTGTAGATATAGCAAGTGAGTGATGCACGAAATTGAGAGCATGACTATCAATTTGTAGAAATTTGATAGTGCCTCAGTCAAATGTAAGTTTTCCCAACAACCACAACAATACAAAATATGATTGGTGTTGGTTTAAGTGTATGTTTGTTTGCCTTACCCTAAATCTCCCTCGATTGAATAATGAGTTCAACCGACCCCTTCCTAGTTGAACTATAGTTTTATTGAAAAAGTTACTAATTCACAAAATTCCAATTTTGTAGATAAAAATTTCTAGACTAAAGAGTATTGTTATAGAAAGATGTACTTATACTAGAATAGAATTTTTGTTAATAAAAAATCCAAAGACAATTATTATATATAGAAATTCAAAATAATGTATTAGTATATTTGCTTTATGCGTTATCCTGTGTTGTTCTTGTGTTATCTTGTAATATGTGTTTTGTTATGTGCTTAAAACTTGTCTTGTCTTTAGCCTTTCTTTTATCCCATATTGCCTGGATCTTGTTCTCTCTTACTCTCTTGTTCTATAAAAGAGAGTGCATTGTAACTTCTCAATATATCAAATAAAGGTTTTTCCATTCTATATGGTATCAGACGTCTTTGATCCTCCCTAAACCACTCCATTAACCCAACCCCCTCCTATCATCGAACACCCCACTACCTCCACATTTTCTACTATCTCCACCATTCCCACAACCTAGTCACCCTTTCCCTCCATCAACTTCATCGACACCACCCTCCTCCAATCGACTACCACCCCATCAACCACCACCCCATCAACCACCACCAATTGACCTCCACCCACTAATCAACCCTTCATCCCCCACCCATTGACCACCACCCATCAACCACCACCCACCAACCACCACCCATCAAACACCACCCACCAACCACCACCCACCAACCACCACCCATCAACCACCACCCACCAACCACCACCCGTGGACCACCACCAATCGACCACTTATCAACCTCCACCCACTAATCAACCCTTCATCGACCACAACCCCTCTACCACCACCCATAGATCACCACCTATTGACCACCACCCATAGACCTCTATCCCCCATCGACCTCCACACCATCGACCTGTAATCCATCGAACTCCACCCCATCAACCTACACTCCATCATTTATTCTTCCAGCTAGTCCCAGAATAGCACGTTGAAAACCTAAAAGGTCTCACCTCTTTTCCTACCTGCGTCACATGGTGGAGTGAATCTCACATCGTGGTGGCATGCGTCTTTTCTTATTTCTACTACCCCTATGTGTGTTTCTTAGATCTATTAATCCACATTGATGCTACTATCTACTGCCCCTATGCAGGTTTCTTGGATCCGTTGATCCATATCTACTATTGTTGTTGTGTGCTTCCTCTATGCAGGTTATTGGATCTATTGATCCAACTCTTCTATTACTACCATTTACTACCCCTATGTGGGTTTCTCAAATCTTTTGATCCAGATCTATTGTTGTTATCTTCTTCCCCTATGTGGGTTCCTTGGATCTATTTGGATTTGGCTATTGCTTCCTCTTCCCCTATGCAAATTGTTTAGATATGCTCTTTTGGTAATGTCTTTCTGCTGATCTTATTCTGTTGTTGCTTGATGTGTAAACTACATGTTAAAAATACAAGTGCACGTATCAATGTAATATAGGCCTAAAGAGGCCCAGATATCAAACACGGGAAAATGTGCCAAAAACTACTACTAACAATGACTTAATCATCTAGGCTGATGAAAAAGAGGGAATTGGTTGAATTAATAACTAATTTGTAAAAATTAGAACTAAAGTTATTAGTTGTGATCACAAGTGGAATGAATTCCTTAGGATTGTTGTTTCACCATGGATCATATTACAATTAACATAGTTTCATTAATATTAATTTCTCCTAACCCTAGATAAAGAGACATGTAGCAAGAATTACCCACTCTCGTGGCATAATTCACTACATATCCAAATACAAATCCCACTCTCATAGCAATTGTGTTATTAGTTAGGTGTTTTATTGAAATCTCTAGATTATCCTCTTCACATTTGTAAGCCCTTTTCTCAAGGTGTGATATAAAATGTGTAAATCTATGAGTTTTTCAACCTTTAATCCCTCTCTCGAAGCAATTAACGGTCAAACAATTACCTATGGTGATCAAATACAGATAATTTGTGATGCTCTGATAGAAATATGTCCAGAAATTAAGAGAAACATGTGTATTAAATCATAATCATCAATTACAAATGCAAAACCGAGCTACTCCCAAATCCTAAGGAATAAGGGGGTTAACCCCACATGATTTCAATTGCTTTGCACATAGAAAAGGAATAAGGGAAGAAAGAAAAAATCAAGAACAAGGAAAAAACCCTAGAGAAAGACGATGTGGAAGGTTCCTCCCGAAGAACACGGTGATTTTCCATCTTCTGACTATAAATCGGGCCACCGAAAGTGCACGAACCGCCATAAACATTGTTTTCTCCTCTCTTTTACCTCTTCTCTACTCTCCTCCGTCGTACAACTGAACAAGACATGACTATTAGGTATGGTTGAACTCCCCCTAAGTCATAGACACGACATAGTGCATCATTAATTATCAATTGTCCCGTTAATGGTGATTTCTGATCTTGCCTGATCCTGTAGAGTCGGTACTACCGACCGGGTGTCATTACTATCGACGTCCCCGATAAGTTGTGGCTCCTGTGAGGTTGTCGATAATACTGAGTTCCTTCATCGGTACTACCAAGTTTTCTTTATTTCATTTTTCCTCTCCGATCAAATGTCAGTACCACTGATAGACGGGTCAGTAGTACTGAGCTATGTAGTTTCTTGTAGATTCACTTGAAATTCCAAAAAACAAACATAAGCTCCAAAATCATAATGAATCTATCATGAACATCAAAAATACATATATTTGATGCAATTGAGTGTCACAAGCTAATGATGATAAATAATGCACAAATTAATATGAAAATGAACAATAACTGCATGAAAATCCATAATAAATAGCCTATAAAAATGACAATTATGCAATGCATCAAACTCCCCTAAGGTTAGATGTTGCTCGTCCTTGAACAACACACCCTTGAATCTATTTGAGATAAGTTAGCAAAAGGACACAAAATATGAATTTTCATTCTCAACTATCCCTGCCGCACGGTCCCAAACCAGACTTTACTGACCACTGAACAGTCAACTACTCTCAACTGACCAAAAATATCCATAAAAGAAGTCCACCCCTAGATCATTGAAATACTATCAATAGAGTAGTTAATATCATAGTCAATTAGGCATTCGCTTGGTGCATCATTTGATTCCCTATCAACATTGCTCTTTTCCTAACTACCAACTGCTTGGAAGCAGTTCTCCTTATAAGAATGAATGCGGAGATCAATCATATATGTGGCCTACCAATAAGAGCAATGGACGGAATGAAATAGGTGGCTTATGAAGAATCATAGGTAACATCTAAATTATTTATGAAAAAACAAAACATGATGAACCTATATGGTAAAGGTAATGAGAAATGCATGAATCCAAATGCCTAATATTATGGGTGGAATGATGCATGTATTGATAATCTCATCAAATGGATGAGAGTGAAGTACATAAGAGAATGCATCATGTCAATGTTTCCATTTCTTTGTGAAGTAAGATTCCAACCCGAGTTTAGGGAATCCTTTCTCCCTCTTCCTTTAATAACATCAAATTCATTTTTCTCTTTTTTTTCATTGGCCCACTATTTTAGCATGGTAGAAAGTTATGCTTGGGCTTCAGTAACATATCTCATTCATTTTAATTTTTTTCTTTGAGGGTATGGATGTTTATCCCTGCACTCTAATTTCCAAAGAAAACAATAACTACATGACGTAAAATGAATGATGAAAAATGTATGCAATCTACATGCAATTGTTATGCAACTAGATGATATGCACACAAGTTGTTTAAGCACATTTTTTTCATTTTGTAACTAATGCATCAAAAGAAAAACTAACTATCATGTCACCTATCATGCCATGAAATGCAAACAAGAGGAAACAATTCGATTTACTTGATTATCTTAAGGTGGTGGATCAAAATGGATGGAATCACATAATTAAGAGACAATGCCTTTCTTGAACTATGATATGTCCCTCTACTATTGACCTGTGTATAAGGTAACCTTAGGATTTCTTTCTAAAATTTCAATTTAAGGTATGGTTAATTGTTTGATTAAATAAGGCTCAAACCCCATCTTCATCCACATTACATGAATATTTAAGATTTCCATTCATATCAAGTGTCCAAAAGCTGACTAACCCATACACTTCCTCTAGGTGATGTAACTCAAGAAATTGCAACTAAGCCAAAAAATTCATTTTTTATTTTTCATTGCACAAACATGGAAGATAGACTCTATGATGACAAAGATAGAAATCATGCTTATATTGCTCGATAGTTACACTAGATATATTGTGGATCCTATAATCTTGGAATAAAAACTAAAAATCAACTAAAGACTAAAATAAAAATGAAAATAAGGATAGAGTTGTTCCAACACCCCCAAAGCTTGAAATTGACTATGTCCTCATAATCAAAACCAATCATAGAGGTGGAACAATAGTACTGATCAATATGGTGGTGGTGGTGGTGGTTGTTGTGGCATGGTAAGGTCATGCAGGTAAAATGTGCCCTGAGATGTCGACGACTGCTATGTCATTTCTGGAGGCTGTGGATAGCCACCAAAATAGTTCTAACACCAATAGTTGTCAAAGAATGGTTGTTGATAGTTCTCCATCGTCTACATATGAGTATGCATGTTCTCTTAGTTGTCCAAGAGAAGTCTCTCATTCTTGAAGATCACATGTTGGTTTTGATAAAGTCATCCTTGGACATTCTGGATGCCCGCCAGTCTAGCCGTTTGATATTGTTGACCCTCTTGAATCACATGTAGCATTCCATACATACTTATCATCGAGTATGGATCATCCTCCTGGGCAGGTGGTGGAGCAGAAGAACTAGAGGCTCCATATACTCTAACGCGCTTGTGGGGGACCTACCTCCTCTTGATTGGGATGGTGTCCTCCTCCTCCTCTTCTTCATTCTGCTCCTATTATTTCTCTTACTCGACCTCTTATTCAACTTCATCTTCCTCGTTGTTTCTATCTATTGGCCACCTCATGTGATACACTCCTTTCAAGTTGAAGATAGAATTAGGGAGCTCCCTCTCCTGGTACTGGCCATCAACTGTACAACACATGTACACCTTCCCATGACCCAGGTTGATGAGTTTCACTCTCTTAAAATATTCCAATCCAACTTGGGAGAAGCCTTCAGAGATTTGGAGATGGAGAGATGAAAATTAAGATGCATAGCTATTGGAGTGATAAGCCCTCCAAAATGGATAGGGGGCATCCTCTCTACACCAGTCGCTTCACCCCCATCATGTGTTGTAGGAAGAAGGAACCAAAGTCCAACGACTCCCTTCCTAATTGTAGCAAATTATAGAGCAAGAAGAGATCCACCATCTGAACCTTCCCTTACCCCTGACTGGACTTGGCGAATAGGGTGTTGGTGAGGAAATGATGCACGATATGAGCAAATAGGTTCTCAATGTCAGTGATAGAGTTGACATGCCAACTGATGTGGTATCTTTCTGGCACCACCGCCAAAAGTTTCCAGGCACCCTTGTAATCGAAGTTGCTGGTAGCGAATCGTATCTCACCCAACGGTCACCCATAAATGGTGTCGAATTGCCTTAGTGTCATTTTGCAGTTGTTATTGAAGAGACCAAATTTTATGTCCTCTTCCCTCCATTCATCCCCATACTCAGAGATGCAGCAAATATCCAGTGAGGCCAAGAACTCGCTGATAATCTCTAAGAAGATGAGCCAATCAACAAAAAAAGGGTGATCACCTACCAACCCCTATCCTTCACAGACTTGGCAGAGATGGTTGATGAAGCCCACGGATGCAAGGAACACACGGTCTCCATACCATGTCGAGGCGATCACTCTTTTCATCAGGTCATCATAGATCTTCTTCACGTCACTCTTGACATGATATCCATTGGTATGGGTACCAATGTGACATTTCCTACTGATGAAGAAGTTGTTCGCTTGGATGCCATCAAGATGGTACAAGAAGGTTATGGAGAAGAAGGAGTGTGGTGAAGACTCTGAATGCCCAGAGGTGCTTGCACAATCTTGCTTGAGAGGGGTGTGGTGGAGGTGTGAATGAAACAATATTCACACCCCTCCTTATATAGCCTCTAGCCAACCTACTATCTATGTGTCGGTAGTACCGACCATGTTGCCATTAATATTGACTTCTTCTCCATGATCTGTGTGAATCAATACCATCCATTGATACAAAAGCTCTTCATTGGTCGATTTCAGTAATCGCAGATCGCCCAACATCAGTATTATCGATAGATGTCAATAGTACCAACTTCAAAAAGGTGCTCGACGGATCAGTACTACCGACCATAAAATGCATAAAATAGTATTCATTGATGGTGCTCACACAGATCCTATGTTTTCTGGTGTTAATACTATAGACTAGGTGTCCGTAGTACCGACTCATTGAAATTTCTCAATAATTTCAAGCATTATCTTGGTATTTCAAACTTGGAGCATCGCTTGGAATCAGTACTACCAAGTTGGATGTCAGTAGTACCGAGTCCTTATCAGTTACTTGGCCTCTCTCTGTAAAAAGTTGGTGCTACCAAATTTGTTGTCGATAACATTGAGAAATTTTTAGGGCTCCCTATGATGTCGTTGATACTATCAACTTTGCGGTCAATACTATCGAGATTTCATGAAAATTGACCGTGCGTCCCTGTGCTTCCATCGGTACTATTGACTTTTTTGTCGGTAGTACCGACTGTTGCTCAGCCTACACACCAAAGATGATTGATCAAGGCACCTTTCTTACAATGAAAACAATTACAATGCAACTAGAATGTAAAGAACATGAATGTAAAGAACAAAATCCTAAAGAATTAAAAGATGGTTGGGTTGCCTCCCAACAAGCGCCCTTATTTTACATCATAGGCTCGACAATCAACTCAAACAATTAGTGAAGCTCAATGAGCTTCAAGTCATCTTCTTCCAGGACCACATCTCCCCCAAAGTAATGCTTAAGCCACTGGCCATTGACAAGGAATGGCTCAGCTCCATTGATAACACCCAAATTCAGGCATTTATGCTAAATATTTATTTATGGTTTTGTGTCATTATATCCTTAATATGCCCAAAATAACCCTAGATTCTTATCTTTTAGTAATTTATATCTTTTCACAGATAGAGCTTCTCAACTAGCCAATTTTGGGACTTGCAGGCACCAAACTCAAGAAGACATCAATTCTCCAGATTCTATCCCACAAGCATCGCGTTATACGCACCAGCTTAGGAGACGGTGGTCTCGCTAACTGACTAGTGGGCCCAAGAAACTTTTGATATCTTGGATTCTATTTTTGATGGTCAGTCCTTTATTAGAAAACATCCTCATCAATCAGAAGATTCATCGATGCGGGCCCATCAACCACCAGTAATAGCCCCACCCCCCAGGGTGGATTTGTCCCTAAAGAGCAAGGTGTAGTGACTTCTGCACTCGCCATGACTGCTTCTAACTGCAACCATAGCAAGAGTGTCATGACTGCTACACTCGTCGTGACCGCACCACTCGTTTCGACCGTGACACAAAGCAACAACTCCGAACCTTATCCACTGTGACCGAGACACCCAAAACGGCCATGATGAGCCTAGCACGGTCAGGTTGAGGACAAGGGTCGACAGCCGTCTCGATTGTGACATCCCCCACGACCGTAGTGATCGTCTCGACTACTACAAGCTCTACATCTATGACAACTGTCTCGACTACTACAAGCTCTGTGCCTGCAAAAACCATCTCGACCGTTACACCCGATACAGCCATGCCAAGCCCGACACGGTCAGGCCGAGACCGAGGTAGCGATCAAGATAGGTTTCGCAACCACTTATTACACACACTCCACCTTCACCTATAAATACCTACCCCTTGCTACATGGAGAGGGATTCCAACACATTTTGGTTCTAAGATTTTTTTGGTCCCTAGAGCCCTGTGGTTGAGTTCCAAGGTCTGAAAGGATTGAATGGATCATCCTACATCCATCCCTTCAGTTTTCTTCAGTCTAGTACCATTTTCCACCACCATTCACCCACTTCCCACTATCTCCAGCCATCTTCCGTCTCCATACACTCATCAAGCTACTATTTGGAGCGGAATCAAATACAAAGGAGGTCAAGAAGTCTAGAAGACCAAGGAGGAAGACCCAAAGATGAGATCCAGTTCATACGGAGTCTAAGGAGTGAGAGGCACCTCATCTCTATGGGCTAAATCTCTTCTTCTTCTCCTTTCTTCTATTGTTCTCATTTATTTCTATACAAACGATGTTTTTCCCTCTTTGTTCGGTGCCAACTATGCTTGTCCATGGTTATTTGAGATCCTTCTTAGCTAGCCCATTTTGGGAATGTTTATGTACTTTTACCTTAAGCAAGTACATTTACTCCAATCTAGTACATTTTCTATTATACCTTCTCTTTCTAGTTATGATTGCTAGTTTGGTTGATCTCTTTCTCACTTGAACTTATATTTCTACCTATATGGAGAGTTGCGTTGTAGAAATAGATAAGAGAAGGTATTTTGGATCGGAATTTAAAGGAGGACGGTTCAAGGTGATATGTGCAAAACTATAGATCTGGGAACGGCCGGGCCCAGCCCGGCACGATCAGGTCCACTACTAGGTTCTACCCAGATCACACATGTTCCTAGCACCTCAGAATATTCTAGACCTGAGAGGGTATCTAGAATATTTCAGGGCGTTGATTTGTCATCCTTTAGAGAGGTTTCATATCAATGATGGATTTTAGTCACATTGTGCGAAAGCGACTGGGATGACCCCATAGGAATAGATACCATAGTACATACTATGTTTGTATGTATGTTGTTTACTGAGGTGTTTGAAGATTGTCTACGCCCAAGAATGGGTGCATAGATTGCCCAACTTGTGATTACATAGCCAAGCACTCCTTCTCTTTGATTAGTAGAATCCGAGTGACTATGTTCTATTTTCTTTTCTTTATTTTGTTTTATTTCATGACAATCTGCTAGACTAGTTCTAGTTCCATACTTTTATCAACTATCATATTGGATTAACTGATTTAAGAGTGAAATTTTAAACATCCTAAACGTACCCACATCCCTGTGCTTGACCCCTGTATATCTACTTCATCCTCATAATAAAGTTGTAGGGGTCCTTGAAGGTTTCAGGTTATAAACTCAAAGTCCAATCCTCCTTTGGGATGTGATCACCCATTGTTATCTCCACTACCCCATGGGGTAAAGCCTTAACTACCAAAAAAGGACCACTCCACCTAGACCTCAATTTGCTAGGGTGTAATTTCAACCTAGAATTGAACAGAAGCACCTTCTGTCTCAGAGTAAATACTCTATGCAAGATGTGGCAATCATGGATCTTCTTTGCTCTCTCCTTGTATATCAAGGATTGAATGGGCGTGCTCTGGGGAACGACCTCCTCAAAACTCCACCACGGCCGTGATGCCCAGCACGGCCGTGCTACCTAGCCACCACCACGGCCGTACTGCCCAACACGTCCGTGCTACCAACCTTCATTTTCACCCATCCAACCTATGATTTCACACTTCACCAGAACAATTGTTCTCCACCACCACGACCGTTCTCACCTCTACCCAGCACGACTGTTCTTCCATCTAAAACCTAACATTTTTTACACTATTTTCCCCACAATACCCTACTTACCCTAGTACTTCCACCACCACCTATATATACATAGGTGGCGGCCACAGTACTAGGTTAGCTTCTCTAGCTGCTCCTAGCCTCCATTACTCCAACCCTTGAGTATTTAGTGCATTTCCCTTGCATTTATGCTCTCCACCCTCCATTTCCACCTCCATTTCACGTTGGAGACCTAGTTTTCTAGGTTTTCATCCATAAGACCCCATATCTTCTTGCTCACCTGCACCCTTGGAGGAGAGAAGATGTCCCCATCAGCAAGGAGGTGAAGAAGAAGGTTACTTCCCCAAGCTCCATGGAGTTTCTTCCCCTTCTTCTCCTTTCTTTTGCTATTTCTTTGACTATGTGTAGCTAAGCCCCTAGTGGTGGGCTGTTTGGGGTTAAAATGTGACTTTGATACCATGTTGGGGGGAATGGCTTGTAATGAACTCATTTTTATCTATTATGATTGCTCCATGCTTGTGTCTCTTATCCCATTGCCATGCTTGTGATTTATACTTTTTGCTATTAATTATTTGTTTGGTGGTACTTGATGATACCATGTTTCTAGGAGAATTGGGATGTATGTGGCAATATTAGGTGTGATTCCTAGGTCCCGATAGGGGATCCCTAGCTAGTCCCCTTTGTTCCTACATGCCTAACCCCTCTCCTACTACTTGGTATGAGACCTAAGTTACTAGTATAAGTGGGATTAATGTGATTGTCTAGGGTCTTCTAAAGGCTAGAATGGCTAGTGGCATGAGGTCAAATATCCTCATCTCTACTTCCATCTCTACCCTCAACCCTCAATTGCTCAATATCACTTATCCTAGAAACCTAAATTTGGATAATCCTATTAGAAGTACACCTAACCCTAGTCTTCTACTAGTAGTATAGGGTACATTCTAATATCATCCGTCTTATTGTTTGGTTTGGTAATATAGATGTAAAATGAGAACCATGCTTGTCTAATAACCTCCCCCAACTAATATCAAAGTTACATCCCCAAACGGCCCACCTACCTTAATCATCTTGTTAAAACCCAACTTGCTTTGCTTGCTTGTTCATGCTAGTCTAGCTTAGTCGCTTTTGCTTAATCTAGTTAATTGCTTAGTTTTTCTCTTTAGTGTTAATTTAGGTTCTTGCTCTTGCTAGTGGTTAGTTAGCTCTTAATTGCTTCTTGCCTTACTAGAGTAGTGTAGTTCATCTTGCTCTCATTTGGTTAATTGCTTGGCCTAGTTTCTTAGATTCAACTTGCTTAGGGTAATCTAGCTTTTTGATAACTTAGTTTCCATCTTGCCTTTCCTTTCTTGTTTGCTTAGTGTAATCACAACCAAACCCCTTTTAAAACCCTTAAACCCTAATCTCCGCACTAGGAACATAGAAAACACTACCCTAGCTCTAGTGCCCCCTCTATCCCTGCGGACCAACCCCTTTTCTTTCCAATCACATATACTACAATAGTACCCCGTGTGCTTGCGGGCAACTAGTTTAGTTTTGTGATTGACTTGGTTAGGGCCAATATAAATATTGAAAGTTTTCCCTCCCGTGTGTTCCGATCTTGTGGGGTGCATCTAGTCGAGTCAAATCGGCTAGTGTGTAGCACCTCTGGAGGACACACCATTAGTCATTGAGCTAATAGTCTCCTTCTAGAAACCCCTCTCGTTGGTTCCGTTGAGTTGCGGGAAGTGTGTCCATCATGCATTCTTTCTTTCTTGGGACAAAACATTTAAGTGGATCTTATACCGCTTGACATGCATACATTTGATGTGATCCTTATAATGGATGCTTTGAAGAAGTATCGAGTGGTCTTGGACTATAGTTCCAAGGTGGCTATGTTCAGTGACAGTGATGTATAGTGGGTCTTATAAGGAGATAGGAAGATTCTTCTGACGTGTCTGGTTTCAGCGATGACAACGAAGAGGCTGATGAGGTACAGTTGTGAAGCGTTATTGGAATATGTGGTGGATACTATGGTGAAGAGTCCTAATAGTCAAGAGGTACCAAATGTTCATTAGTTTGAGGACATGTTTCCCATCGAGTTTCCTGATGTTCCCCCACCTCGAGATATTGACTTTGAGATCAATCTGGTTCTTGGTACACAATTGATAGCACATACACCGTATAGGATGGCACCAACTGAGATGCAAGAGCTGAAGAAGAAGTTGCAAGAGTTTCTAGAGAAGGGCTTTATCAGACTGAGCACTTCCCCTTCGGTGCTCCTGTGTTGTTTGTGAAGAAGAAGGGAAAATATATAAGATTGTGTATCGACTATCGACAGCTGAACAAGGTGACAATCAAGAACATGTATCCTTTGCCTCAGATAGATAATCTGTTTGATCAGTTGAGGGGCGTAGCAATGTTCTCAAAAATATATCTAAGGTTAGGATATCATCATTTGCGGATCAAGACAGATGACATACCCAAACCATCTTTTAGGACTAGGTATGATCATTACAAGTTTGTGGTTATGTTGTTTGGGCTAACCAATGCACTGACAACATTCATAGATCTGATGAACGAGGTGTTCATACCTTCTCTTGACCAGTTTGTGGTGGTGTTCATTGATGACATCCTGATCTACTCCAAAGACAACTAACAACATGAACAACATCTACGACAGATGTTGACCTTATTGAGACATCACATGTTGTACGCCAAGTTTAGAAAGTGGGAGTTTTAGCTGAAGGAGGTTCATCAAGAACTTTAGCGTAATGTTGTTACCCCTAATGAAGTTGATGAGGAAATGTGTGATGTTTCTATGTATCAGTTGATATCCATATTTTGTGATGGATATCCATATTAGTGAGTGATGATCCATCAGAATAACGGCTTCAGTCCAAATTGAGGCTTTTTACACTTCACTTAAGACAATATGTGCAACTACTCGAGGAAGGAGATGATTGAGAAACACTAGGAGCCTTTAGATTCTGTATTCAAACCACCAGTAGCTAATTGTATACGCACAAATGTGTTCAATTAATGGCTAACAATTTCATTCTATATTTGATATGGTATTTTCCATAATAAGTAGGTGGGCTTTAGAATCACTCCATATATGGTTGCACTGACAACTGCCACACACAATTGGGCATCACCTATTTGGCATGCTCACCTTCCGCCGACCATAACTGATTTTCTTTGCCTAGGTCCCACTCATCCTAGAATTACAGACTTAATTTTCCTCACCTGCCACTCCCCCTACCACACTTTTGACGTGGGGGCAAGCCAACCCACCCACCATTCTCTCCGTCCCCACCTGCCACGCGTGTCAATTTTTATTTTTATTTTTCTTATAACTTTTAAACTATAAGGAATTTTTTGATGAAATAAAATGCATTAGAATCCTTGTAAAACCTACATTCCAAAAAGACCAATATTGATATATTCTTAAAGAAAAAGAAGAAGAAGAAAATTATGAGGTATTAAAAGGAAAGAGGAGGGAAGTAAATAAGCAATAAAATGAGATAGATAACATGCCTAATATGGTTTTAATGCACCAAATTCTTAAGTAAACACATAAATAACAAACGAGCCAAATATTAACATAATATGCCCAATATGAAAATAAACACAAGAATCTTATTTTACGTGCTCATCATCATCATGATCATTTACAGTTATGGCAAATATACCTAATTGTGTGATACATGCTCCTTAGTAAATAACCATGCACCTACTTGTATTACTGACGTGCCTACTTGTACATTAGTGTGCCTACTTGTATGGAAAATGCACCTACTCCTATGATACATGCTCCTAAATGCATAACCGTGCGCCTAATTTTGGATGTAACGACCTTCTTTTACATCAAATGCACCTACTTGTATAAATATGTGCATACATGTATGGAAATGTACATGCTTGTATATAAATGTGCCTACTTGTACGTCAATGCATCTATTTGTATATAAATGCGCCTACTTGTACGTCAATGCATCTATTTGTATATAAATGTATTTACTTATATGCCAGTGCACCTACTTGTATATAAATACACCTACTTGTATGGAAATGTGCCTACTTGTATATAAATGCACCTACTTGAATGGAAAATGCATCTACTTGTCTGACAAATCCACCTACTTGTATGACAAATGCGCCTACTTGTCTGGAAAATGTGTCTACTTGTATGACAATGTACCTATTTATATATAAATGTGTTTACTTATATGCCAAAATGTCTACTTGTATATAACTGCACCTATTTGTATGGCAATGCACTTACTTGTTTATAAATGCGTCTACTTGTATGGAAAATGTGCCTACTTGTCTAGAAAATGTGCATACTTGTCTGGAAAAAGTGCCTACTTGTACGACAAATGTGCCTATTTGTCTAGAAAATGCACCTACTTGTATTGTCATGTATGCACAAGTTTAGATCAAATGCACCCACTTTTGATTGAATGTGCCTACTAATATGCTTTCAATGCACCCACTTTTGATTGATTGTGCCCACTAGTACCCTTAATACACCCAATATTAATTGAATGCCCACTATTGTCTTGAATGTACCGACTTTTGATTGAATGAGCCCACTAGTGCCCTTAATGTACTTAATATTAATTGAATGTGCACACTATTGTCCTGAATGTGTCAACGTTTGATTGAATACGCCCACTTTTGATGGTATACCCAACATTTGTAAGAAATTACTCAATTATAATGCAAATGCACCCAATTATGGTGTGAATGCGCCTACATCTTAAATGTTGTGCATAAATAAAAAATAATCATAAATCTTAACATAATGCACACAATATTTGTAGCAAAATGCCAAATTACGGTGCTAATGCGCCCAATTATAGTGTGAATGCGCCTACTTCTTAGAATATGTACATAAATAACAAATTAGCACAAATCTTAACATAATGCATCCAATTTTTGTAGAAATCATCCAATTACAGTGTGAATGCGCCCAATTATGGTATGAATGCGCCTACTTCTTAAGAGTATTTGCATAAATAGCAAATTAGCACAATCTTAACATAAGCACCCAATATTTGTAGAAAAATGCCCAATTATGGTGTGGATGCACCCAATTATGGGGTGAATGCTCCTACTTCTTAGATGTTGTGCATAAATAATAAACTAACACAAATCTTAACATAATGTGCCTAATATTTATAGAAAAATGTCCTATTATGGTGCGAATGCGCCTAATTATGGGGTGAATGCTCTTACTTCTTAGATGTTGTGTATAAATAGTAAACTAGCACAAATGTTAACACAAAGTGCTTAATATTTGTAGAAAAGTGCCCAATTATGGTGTTAATGCGCCAATTCTGGTGTGAATGCACCCATTTCTTAGATGTTGTGTATAAATAACAAATTAACACAAATCTTAACATAATGTTCCCAATATTTATAAAAAGCATGCACATTATTTTTTCAAAGTATATCAATATTGGTGTGAATACGTCTATTTCTTAGATATTGTGTATAAATAGCAAATTAATACAAATCTTAACATAATGTGCCTAATATTTGTTGAAAAAGCCCAATTATTGTGCTAATGATTCAATTATAGTGTGAATGCGCATACTTCTTAGATGTTGTGCATAAATAACAAATTAGTACAAATCTTAACATAATGTTGCAAATATTTGTAAAAAATGTGCATATCATTTTTTAAAAAAGTATATGAATATTGGTCGTTAGGTTAGATTTTTCGTAACGAGTCTAATGATTTTTATTTCGTTAAAAAATTCATTACGGATAAAAAATTATCATATTTTCTATTTTTGTGCTCTTTTGTCTCGGCTATGCCGCGTGATAAAAACAAAAATAGATCCCAACAGGGGAAACCACCCCCAACTCAGCTAAAACCGCTTACCAGCCCGCTTTAAGGACGCATCACTGCTAAAGACGTCAAGGTACGGTTTTTGTAGAATTACCTAGGGTTAAAATTTCTTCACGCGCACTCGCAAAAACGCGAGTTTTGACGCGCCTGCCACCACCTGCGCCTGCCAGCCACCTGCCACGCCGGTCAGTCACCTACCGGCCCCTGCCATCTCCTGCCCACCTGCTCCCACCTGCAAATGTGCCAGATTTTTTTATTTTTTATTTTTTGTTTGTTTTGCTTGTAACTTTTAAACCAGAAGGAAATTTTTAATGAAATAAAATGCATACAATCCTTATAAAAAGTACATTCCAACAAGATCAATATTGACATATTAAGAAAAAGAACATAAAAATATTTAGGAAATCATAGAAGAGAGGAGGGGAGTAAAAAAGAATAAATAATGATTTTTTACTTGAATGAGCCCATTATTGTCTAAAATGCGCCTACTAGTGCTTGAATTCACTCACTATTATTTGAATGTGCCCACTTTTACTTGAATGCACCCACTATTGTTTGATCCACGTATTTTTACTTGAATGCACCCACTTTTTCTTGAATGCACCCACTATAGCCCTCATTGCGCCCACTTTTCCTTGAATGTGCCCATTTTTGTATGAATGCACCCACTATAGCCCTCAATATACTCAATTTTGCTTAAATTTGTCCAGTGTACTGTTTAAATGTGCCTACTTTTTCTTGAATGCGCCTACTTTTGCTTGAATGCGCCCATTTTTGTTTGAATGCGCCCATTATAGCCCTCAATGCGCCCAGTTTTACCTGAATGCGCCCACTACTTCTCTCCTCAATGCACCCAATTTTACTTGAATACGCCCACTATGTCCAAAATGCACCCACTATTGCTTGAATGCGCCCACTTTTACTTGATGGCCCCACTATTGCTTAAATGCACCCAATTTTGCTTGAATGCGCCCACTATTATGCAGAATGCATCCACTTTTGTATGAATGCACCCACTATAGCCTTCAATGCGCCCAATTTTACTTGAATGTGCCCACTGTACTGTTTAAATGCACCTACTTTTGCTTGAATGCATCCACTTTTGCTTGAATGCGCCCACTTTTGTATGAATGCGCCCACTATAGCCCTCAATGCGCCCAATTTTGCTTGATGCACCCTATGTACTGTCTAATTGCGCCTACTTTTTCTTGTTTGCGTCCACTTTTGCTTGATTGCGTCCACTTTTACTTGAATGCGGCAACTTTTATATAAATGCACTCACTATAGCCCTCAATGCACCCAATTTTGCTTAAATGCGCCCACTATGTCCAAAATGCACCCACTATTGCTTGAATGCGCCCACTTTTACTTGATGGACCCACTATTGCTTAAAAGCACCCAATTTTGCTTGAATGCGCCCATTATTATGTAGAATGCATCCACTTTTGTATGATTGCACCCACTATAGCCCTCAATGCGCCCAATTTTACTTGAATGTGCCCGCTGTACTGTTTAAATGCGCCTACTTTTGCTTGAATGTGTCCACTTTTGCTTAAATATGCCCACTTTTGTATGAATGCGCCCACTATAGCCTCAATGCGCCCAATTTTTCTTGAATGCGCCCAATGTACTATCTAATTGCGTCTACTTTTTTTTGATTGCGTCCACTTTTATTTGAATGCGCCCACTTTTGTATGAATGCGCCCACTATAGCCCTCAATGCGCCCAATTTTTCTTAAATGCGCCCACTGTACTGTTTAAATGCGCCTACTTTTGCTTGATTGCGCCCACTACTTCCCTCCTTAATGCGCCCCATTTTGCTTCAATACCCGACTATTGTCCAAAATGCGCCCACTATTGTCCAAAATGCGCCCACTATTGCTTAAATGTGCCCACTTTTACTTGAATGTGCCACTATTACTTAAATGCACCCACTTTTACTTGAATGCACCCACTATTATCCAGAATGCGCCCAATATAGCCCTTAATGCGCCCAGTTTTAACATAATGCACCCTCTATTATCCTGAATGCACCTACTTTTGAATGTATTCACCCACTACGACTCTGAATGCACCCACTACTTCCCTCCTCACTAATATTGTCACTCCTAGGCCTATTTTGTTTGAATACGCTCATTTCTAATATCCATGTATATATTTTTGAAAGGATTACATTTTCCGTAACAAATTCAACAGTTTTTATTTCGTCAAAAAATTCATTACAGATCAAAAGTTGTGTGCAAAATAATTTTTTTTTAAAAAATATATTAATATTGGTCTTGTTGGATTGCATTTTTCAAAACAAATTTAACAGTTTTTATTTCGTCAAAATATTCATTACAGATCAAAAGTTATGAGCAAAATAAACTTTTCTTTTATATTTCTGTCTCAATCTCTCTCCACATACTTATCAAATCAGCCTCTCACCTACATTTGCCACCTCACCCTGTAAAACCACATCTACCCACCCAAACGCCCTGCTGGGTCCCGCCCTGGAAACTACACAGGAGACCACTGTCAAAACGCGAGTCTTTCCTCCCTGTGCGTCACGGGAGGATTTCTGAATTAGCTATCGTTTCTGTACAAAAATATCAGAAAGGCTGCGTAGATCGAGATGGAGACAGTAAAAGGTACAGGCTGTTAGCAAATCCTGCCGAAGATCTAACGTATATAGAAGATATCCAATTTCAAGTTCAGTAGATTTTGGCTTCTCACCATTACGGGGCAGCTGGACACGATGGAAAAGTTCGTATAGATGACTAGCCTCATGAAAGATGAGAATGCCGTCATCCTTCCATCCAAAAAGTGAAAGAAGCCGTACGCTCCAGCCATTAGTCACAAAGATCCTTATGCACAATACATTTCACTGTGCATATGGATCTCTATGACAGTTTTTTAAATTGGAGGGCTGTGATATGTTCAGGATGTCCTGAAAAAAGCCCCTTCACGACTGGCTCCTGGATCGTTGTTAGGGAACATTGTGTTCACATGGAGTGTTGGTAAAGGGATGAACTCGAGTAGTTGTTTCCCAATGGTTTTGAGAAAGCAACCATCGCGGAGTTCCAGATATGTTCTGCTTAATACGCATCTTTTAAATTGCTTGGTCGTTGATCTCAAGTGCCTGTGCCCTTGTAGCTTTTTAACAGATAACATCAGGGAGCTTAATGTAATCTTGACCAATCCCGGTCATCAGCTGCAACGGACAAATGACGCAGCCAATGTATACGCTCTTCAGCTGCACTACAGCGGTCAACGCGCCACTTGCTTCAGCCTGTTATCTTGACAAAAGCATGAAAAGGAGCACAAGATATTTAGGATCTGATGATGTGGGGTATTCCCGTTCAAACTCCCTGTGTCACGCTTTGAACAGGCACAGTAACATTGGCCGAGGAGAGCTTCATGTTGAATGTTGACCTGGTCACTTGGCGCTAACTAATTAAGTTGTATTCTTACTAGAAATCCTGAAAATGGACGGTGGTAAAGTAATCATTCCACATCAAATAATGATTACAAAGCAGCTATGTGAGTAGAAGTGACTCATGTTAGATATATAGTTTTTACAGCTATTATTTAGCATGAGTTAAGCCCAATATAGCACAGCCAGTACATAATAGAAAGGAACGTAAGTTACCTCTTTTGTATAAAAGGATAATCACGTTATTAATTATTGATTTAATTAATTGTATCTTTCCGAAACGTTTTAGCATCTTTCCGTTATGTGAATAAGAGATGAAGTTAATTATTTATATAATTAATGATCTCCTTTTCTTAACCATTAAAATATGTACGTCCTTTTCTTAACCATTAAGATATGTACCTTTCGTGTACAAATCTGAAACGGTTCAACAACTTTCCGTTATGTGAATAAGAGATGGAGTTAATTATTTATATATAATTAATGGTCTCATTTTCTTAACGGAAAAGACATGTACGTTTTTTGTACAAGAGTGATCGAGTGATCGTGTCCGTCTAGGATTAGGACGTGGGGACGTGAAAGGGTTATAAAAAGGAAAACATCTCAGTAGAGTTGGACACACAATGAATTCAGTCTCTCTCTACATAACGCACAGCCGTCAGCCGCCGTTTGTAAGAGACGAGAGATGTGTCATCTTGAGAGTGTGTTTCTCTTTTTTCCCTTCATCCATGTGAATTGCTGCTTTGTGGAGACTTGTCTTCGGAACGAAGTGAGTATTCAGAAAAGTTGTCTCATGGAGATCCTTCTCCTGCATGAGACAAACAATGTTGTCCTTCCATTCCTTTGACACGATCTATCCGGGTGGTGATACCTGCGATCACTGGGCTGCACTAGTGGTGCAAATATTTCAGCGTCAAATTGACGTGCCGGAAGAGTGACGTTAAACGTAAACAAACATGCGGAGCGACATGGCGTCAAGTGTTAGCAAGACGAGCCAATGATATAGACTTTACTGCATTCTTAATGATTGGATGGACTAGAAGAACATTGCTTATCCGAAGGATTGCAAGACAATGATTTCTTTAAGTATATATACGTATATAAATATACATGTCTTGTTTCTCAACAGGACGATCCGGTCAGGAGTTTCTTACTCATTCATTTATGTTCTCCTATAATGTTTTATTCGTGTATATCTTATCTTGATCTACCTGCAATTGCTAATTATTTGCAACTGGTTGTTGTTGCATGTAACGGCGTTTACACCTAAATTATCTAACAATCTTAAAGAAATCAATCTTTGTCGTTAATTAACGATGTAGACCATGATACGTGTGTTAGAATTAACAATAAACATATGCCTAAAATTTATTGTTTTGAACGTTATATATTAGCAATGTTGAATATATAATTGGCATAATATATGGGTATGAAGAATAGGAACAACCGGAGCTAAATAAAACTGATCCCAACAATGTGAATATTATTTATATTGGAAAAAGGCTGACACGAGATGCAAAGAGTTAATTTTGTTTAAGTTAAAAATACAAACTGTATAATTTATACTCTTAGCAAATATTGCTTATTTTCATAACATTGTATAGGGATGGTAGAAATAAAATATAAAACTGAGAATAAGGATACTAAACAATGATGCGTTTCAAAGTTTATAATATTTCTAAATGTTTTATTTAGTAGAGGTAAATTTATTCTTGAACAAGTAATTAATGTTTTAATTCTTGGTGTACAAAATTCTGGATGCATACATTAATTGCTTGAAAATTTTATCTATAGTTGAGATATTCTTAATATTTTAGGAAGTCATTTGACATATATCTCAAATATAAAGGAGAATGTCAATGAGCAGTCTCATGTTAGACATTAATAAACAAGACGTACACCTCAAAATTTTGTTGTTATGTCTATAGTTGAGATATTCCTAATATTTTAAGAAGTTGTTTGACATATATGTCAAATATAAAGGAGAATGTCAATGAGCGGTCTCATTTTAGACATTAATAAACAAGACTTACACCTGAAAGATACAAATGTCAACTTACATGTTAGTTCTTACTCGACAGTTAATTTTAGTGCTAAGACCAAAGATAAGAAATTAAAGATAGTACATATATATCTGTGGCTAAGAACAAAGTATGTCCTTTATATACAAAGGATAGAATGTTGCCACGTCTAAAATTAAGGAGATTATAATTAGATAATTATTTTCTTGAACCTTAATGATGGGTATGTGTCTTTAAAACCTGAAATCTTGATTATTAAATGAGATTGTTTTGTAATAGACTGTAAAATGTAATAAATTATTATTACATACCTTCATGATACTATGTTCTTTAGCAAGTGATATTTGTGTAACATGGAGAACAAGTTTAAGATTCTTGCTGAACATATTTCAAATTGCAATTTAATATTTGAATGAATATAGTTATGTATGCATGAATCTTGTTTGATCTAATATATAACATTATTGTTTGAGACATATTTTGTTGTCTCAATGAAACAAATGATGAATCATGAATTGATTCCAAAATTTGACATTAATTCTGAAAGATGTAAAATATATATGTAAACTAAATTTCCTAGAAGAATTTCTTTTTATAATAAGAATTCTAAAATTCTAGATTTAGTTCACCATAACATCTGTGAATTTAATGAAGTTACTTATAGGAACTGGAAATTGTTATTTAATAATATATGTGGATGATTTGTGTAGATATTGTTATGTCATTTTACTTAAAAGTAAAATTGAGACATTAGAAAATTCAAAATATTTTAGATGGAAGCTAAAACTCAAACTAGTAAGGCACTTCAATGATTAAGGTCTGAGGGGAGAAAAACATACCTTGAACTTGTTTTTTGGAATTTTTAACAACTCCACTGTGTAGTTCATGAATATTGTTGCTCCATATACAACATGGTTTATTAGGATTTTAAAACGTAAAATCTAATTCCTTATTTAAATGGCTAATAACTTTCTCCAGACCTCAAGTTTACTCATACATATGAGGAAGAAACTTTGACTATGGCTTACCATTTTTTGAATAAAGTTTTTCGTAGACATATTAAGAGTAACATGAATGAGTTATTGATTGAGAAAGAATTGTTCCTCTAATATCTTCAAATGTGGGGGCATTTTTACTAAGGTATATGTCTCTAAACACAAAAGAAAAGAAAAAAAATGGTTGATGCCATTTTATTGGGTCATGTAAAGACAAGTTATGCCTTTAGATTTATGATTGTAAATATGAAATCTTAGGCTATAAGGTTGATACAATTGTGATATTACGTACGACATTCTGTGATAATATGTTTCCCATGAAAAATGGGTGTATCTAAAGAAATATCTTATAAAAGATTCATTATACACATGGTCTTTTCTCAAGTATGTAGAAATGATGAGAAATGTAGGGGGGGCAACTTAGAATTTGCTATTTCTGAATTTATTGATTCTGATGAAATGACTGAACAAAGGAGAAGTTAACGTACTAAGATTTTCAAGGATGATAGAAGGGAGTTTCTCACTTATAATATCAAAGATGATCTTGTTCCTTTCAAAACATGCTATGGATTCTCCAAAAGCTTAGTTTTGGAAAGAATTTGTTAACAAAGAAATCTTATGAATTCTCTCAAAATCAATTGTGGGAATTTATAGATTTGTCTTCTAGTTGTTCTAAAGTTGTTAGTAAATGGATCCTTAAGATGAAAATAAATTCAGACTAGATAATCAATAATGTACTTTGCTAGGCTAGTTGCTAAGGGTTTTACACTCTGAAAGAATAAAGTATTTTGATACATATTCTATGTTTCCTATATGAACACAATCTAAATGCTTAAGGCATTGGTTGTCACATATAATCTCATATTCACTAAATAAATGAGAATTCCGTATTCTTACATGATAATATTCATGAGAAGATATATATATGTGGAATAACATGATGTATTTGTGCACTGTAGGAATGAGCATAAAAGTGTGTAAATTTATGAAAGCTATTGCATGGCTTGAAACAAGCTCCTAAGCAATGATATGAGATGTTTGATAGAGTACTATCAATGAAATGCTTCATTTCTAATAATTTTGATAAATGTATCTACTGTAAAAATAGTCAATGGTTGATTCATGTTGTTATACATAGATGATGTTTTGTTTCCAATATAAGAGTAATAAATTAGACTATCATTCTTATGTAACAAGTTTTAGATGAAATATAGATGAGAGTCATTTACATGATTTGAAGGCCTAAAATCATGAGATTTACTAATGGTATAACTCTCTAAAAGTCTCACTATGTTGAGAGGATACTGGAGAAGTTTGAGTACACATCATGCAACCATGTTAAGACTCTATATGAACTCATCAAAATGTCTTGTATAAGAATGTGACTAGAATGCTAATGAATTAATTATGATACTTTTTGGATATTGGAAGTTTGATGTATCTTAAGAACCACACATATACATACATTATGTTTGTTATATGCAAGTTGAGTAGATACACCAATGATCATGCTAAGACCCATTTAGAAATCTCTTGATAGAGTATTGAGGTCTGTAATGGGAATGCGTTACCTTGAATTCATTATGACAAATATCCTTTGGTAGTAGAAGGATATAATAATGCAAGCTAGTTTGTCATGAACTCTAGGAGTAATGGTGTCTTGTGATGTATTTTCCTAATAAGAAAATGTGTTGTTTTATGGTTTGTCTCGGTCTTCTTCTGAAGCTTAATTGGGTGTTTCATATATGAAATTGAATTGGAAGTTGAATGGCTGCATAGATTTTAATCTAAGTTAGCTATTGAAAATAAATATGATTCCTACAATTTCATTTCATATTAATAACAATACAACTATAAAAGATATAAAGATTGACAAGTATAATTAAAACAACATTGACACATCCAAGTTAGACTTATGTCTATAAGGGAGTTAGTGTCCTCGTGGGGTCAAGGCTTGACTACGTAGGTACTTCTTTTAAAGCCGATCCTTTGACTATATGTCTTAATATGGCATTAGTTGAGAAATTCAGGTTGGGGATGGGAATGAAACCCCTTCTTATTCATAGGCAGTAGCAACCCAACCCAACAGAGTGGAGATCCCACAAATTGGGTTCAATGTGGTAATAACAAGTTGTCGGGTGAATTGATGACACTATGTAAATTTATCTTTGATGCTTCATGCATCTGTGTATCTCTCCCCTGAAAACTTGTTTAGTGTCATAAGCTACAAGTTAGTAAGAGATTAATCTCTGAATGGAGTCAAGTCCTAGGACATGATGCTAGCAGTACATTTTTGGAGACTTCAACTAAGTGATTGATGTTGTGTGGGCCGCAACAAGGAATAAGGTTGTTTCCTATATCAATCATGATTCCTTGATTAGGATGCATGGCCTTTAATGCATCATTTTACTTCTTTACTACCATGTCTTTATTATGTTGTTACCAACCGATACTCTTGCAACCAAGGTTCAAGTTTAAGACTTTAGTTCACTTAGTTCCTATGGGAGTTTACGTTGGATAACTCAGGTAGATTCAAACCGAAAGTTATCTACTGAAAGCATAGTATGGAGGACTGTTTGGCAGGGCACTACACATTGGACTTTGTGGGGGATTGCTATATATATAGTTTTTACAACTATTATTTAACATGGGTTAAGCCCAATGTAGCACAACTAGTACATAATAGAAAGGAACATAAGTTACCCCTTTTGTATAAAAGGATAATCACGTTATTAATTATTGATTTAATTAATTGTATCTTTCCGAAACGTTTTAGCATCTTTCCGTTATGTGAATAAGAGATGAAGTTAATTATTTATATAATTAATGATCTTCTTTTCTTAACCATTAAGATATATACGTCCTTTTCTTAACCATTAAGATATGTACGTTTTGTGTACAAATCTGAAACGGTTCAACAACTTTTCGTTATGTGAATAAGAGATGGAGTTAATTATTTATATATAATTAATGGTCTCATTTCCTTCACGGAAAAGACATGTACGTTTCTTGTACAAGAGTGATCGAGTGATCGTGTCCGTCTAGAATTAGGACGTGGGGACGTGAAAGGGTTATAAAAAGGATAACATCTCAATAGAGTTGGACACACAATGAATTCAGTCTCTCTCTGCATAACGCACAGCCGTCAGCCGCCGTTTGTAAGAGACGAGAGATGTGTCATCTTGACAGTGTGTTTCTCTTTTTTCCCTTCACCCATGTGAATTGCTGCTTTGTGGAGACTTGTCTTCAGAACGAAGTGAGTATTCAGAAAAGTTGTCTCATGGAGATCCTTCTCCTAAATGAGACAAACAATGTTGTCCTTCTATTCCTTTGACACGATCTATCCGAGTGGTGATACATGCGATCACTGGGCTGCATTGGTGGTGTAAATATTTAGGCGTCAAATTGACGTGCCGGAAGAGTGACGTTAAACGTAAGCAAACATGCAGAGCGACATGGTGTCAAGTGTTAGCAAGACGAGCCAATGATATAGACTTTACTGCATTCTTAATGATTGGTTGGACTAGAAGAACATTTCTTATCCGAAGGATTGCAAGACAATGCTTTTTTAAGTATATATACATATATAAATATACGTGTCTTGTTTCTCAACGGGACGATCCGATCAGAAGTTTCTTACTCATTTATTTATGTTCTCCTATAATGTTTTATTCGTGTATATCTTATCTTGATCTACCTGCAATTGCTAATTATTTGCAACTAGTTGTTGTTGCATGTAACGACGTTTACACCTAAATTATCTAACAATCTTAAATAAATCAATCTTTGTCGTTAATTAACAATGTTTTTGTTTTGTTTTGTTAAGCCAGGGGTCGCTTTTATTCATCCCACACCCCTCTTGTGGGCACCATCATCCAGAGATTACAGCTCCTGTTATATGTGCAGGTAAAGAACAATAAAAACTAGAAACATCATAACAACCTAACCAACGACACTCCGCAAAACAATGTAAGGGACTCTACGTTTCTCTAAAGCCGCCATACCTCTTACTCTACGTGGTAATTAACAATGTAGATCATGATACGTGTGTTAGAATTAACAATAAACATATGCCTGAAATTTATTGTTTTGAACGTTGTATATTAGCAATGTTGAATATATAATTGGCATAATATATGGGTATGAAGAATAGGAACAACCGGAGCTAAATAAAACTGATCCCAACAATGTGAATATTATTTCTATTGGAAAAAGGCTGATACGAGATGCAAAGAGTTAATTTTGTTTGTGTTAAAAATACAAACTGTATAATTTATACTCTTAGCAAATATTACTTATTTTCATAACATTGTATAGGGATGGTAGAAATAAAATATAAAACTGAGAATAAGGATACTAAACAATGCTGCGTTTCAAAGTTTATAATATTTCTAAATGTTTTATTTAGTAGAGGTAAATTTATTCTTGAACAAGTAATTAATATTTTAATTCTTGGTGTACAAAATTCTGGATGCATACATTAATTGCTTGAAAATTTTATCTATAGTTGAGATATTCTTAATATTTTAGGAAGTCATTTGACATATATCTCAAATATAAAGGAGAATGTCAATGAGCAGTCTCATGTTAGACATTAATAAACAAGACGTACACCTCAAAATTTTGTTGTTATGTCTATAGTTGAGATATTCCTAATATTTTAAGAAGTTGTTTGACATATATGTCAAATATAAAGGAGAATGTCAATGAGCGGTCTCATTTTAGACATTAATAAACAAGACTTACACCTGAAAGATAAAAATGTCAACTTACATGTTAGTTCTTACTTGACAGTTAATTTTAGTGCTAAGACCAAAGATAAGAAATTAAAGATAGTACATATATATCTGTGGCTAAGAACAAAGTATGTCCTTTATATACAAAGGATAGAATGTTGCCACGTCTAAAATTAAGGAGATTATAATTAGATAATTATTTTCTTGAACCTTAATGATGGGTATGTGTCTTTAAAACCTGAAATCTTGATTATTAAATGAGATTGTTTTGTAATAGACTGTAAAATGTAATAAATTATTATTACATACCTTCATGATACTATGTTCTTTAGCAAGTGATATTTGTGTAACATGGAGAACAAGTTTAAGATTCTTGCTGAACATATTTCAAATTGCAATTTAATATTTGAATGAATATAGTTATGTATGCATGAATCTTGTTTGATCTAATATATAACATTATTGTTTGAGACATATTTTGTTGTCTCAATGAAACAAATGATGAATCATGAATTGATTCCAAAATTTGACATTAATTCTGAAAGATGTAAAATATATATGTAAACTAAATTTCCTAGAAGAATTTCTTTTTATAATAAGAATTCTAAAATTCTAGATTTAGTTCACCATAACATCTGTGAATTTAATGAAGTTACTTATAGGAACTGGAAATTGTTATTTAATAATATATGTGGATGATTTGTGTAGATATTGTTATGTCATTTTACTTAAAAGTAAAATTGAGACATTAGAAAATTCAAAATATTTTAGATGGAAGCTAAAACTCAAACTAGTAAGGCACTTCAATGATTAAGGTCTGAGGGGAGAAAAACATACCTTGAACTTGTTTTTTGGAATTTTTAACAACTCCACTGTGTAGTTCATGAATATTGTTGCTCCATATACAACATGGTTTATTAGGATTTTAAAACGTAAAATCTAATTCCTTATTTAAATGGCTAATAACTTTCTCCAGACCTCAAGTTTACTCATACGTATGAGGAAGAAACTTTGACTATGGCTTACTATTTTTTGAATAAAGTTTTTCGTAGACATATTAAGAGTAACCTGAATGAGTTATTGATTGAGAAAGACTTATTCCTCTAATATCTTCAAATGTGGGGGCATTTTTACTAAGGTATATGTCTCTAAACACAAAAGAAAAGAAAAAAAAATGGTTGATGCCATTTTATTGGGTCATGTAAAGACAAGTTATGCCTTTAGATTTATGATTGTAAATCTGAAATCTTAGGCTATAAGGTTGATACAATTGTGATATTACGTATGACATTCTGTGATAATATGTTTCCCATGAAAAATGGGTGTATCTAAAGAAATATCTTATAAAAGATTCATTATACACATGGTCTTTTCTCAAGTATGTAGAAATGATGAGAAATGTAGGGGGGGCAACTTAGAATTTGCTATTTCTGAATTTATTGATTCTGATGAAATGACTGAACAAAGGAGAAGTTAACGTACTAATATTTTCAAGGATGATAGAAGTGAGTTTCTCACTTATAATATCGAAGATGATCTTGTTCCTTTCAAAACATGCTATGGATTCTCCAGAAGCTTAGTTTTGGAAAGAATTTGTTAACAAAGAAATCTTATGAATTCTCTCAAAATCAATTGTGGGAATTTATAGATTTGTCTTCTAGTTGTTCTAAAGTTGTTAGTAAATGGATCCTTAAGATGAAAATAAATTCAGACTAGATAATCAATAATGTACTTTGCTAGGCTAGTTGCTAAGGGTTTTACACTCTGAAAGAATAAAGTATTTTGATACATATTCTATGTTTCCTATATGAACACAATCTAAATGCTTAAGGCATTGGTTGTCACATATAATCTCATATTCACTAAATAAATGAGAATTCCGTATTCTTACACGGTAATATTCACGAGAAGATAAATATATGTGGAACAACATGATGTATTTGTTCACTGTAGGAATGAGCATAAAAGTGTGTAAATTTATGAAAGCTATTGTATGGCTTGAAACAAGCTCCTAAGCAATGATATGAGATGTTTGATAGAGTACTATCAATGAAATGCTTCATTTCTAATAATTTTGATAAATGTATCTACTGTAAAAATCGTCAATGGTTGATTCATGTTGTTATACATAGATGATGTTTTGTTTCCAATATAAGAGTAATAAATAAGACTATCATTCTTATGTAACAAGTTTTAGATGAAATATAGATGAGAGTCGTTTACATGATTTGAAGGCCTAAAATCATGAGATTTACTAATGGTATAACTCTCTAAAAGTCTCATTATGTTGAGAGGATACTAGAGAAGTTTGAGTACAGATCATGCAACCATGTTAAGACTCTATATGAACTCATCAAAATGTCTTGTATAAGAATGTGACTAGAATGCTAATGAATTAATTATGATACTTTTTGGACATTGGAAGTTTGATGTATCTTAAGAACCACACATATACATACATTATGTTTGTTATATGCAAGTTGAGTAGATACACCAATGATCATGCTAAGACCCATTTAGAAATCTCTTAATAGAGTATTGAGGTCTGTAATTGTAATGCGTTACCTTGACTTCATTATGACAAATATCCTTTGGTAGTAGAAGGATATAATAATGCATGCCAGTTTGTCATGAAATCTAGGAGTAATGGTGTCTTGTGATGTATTTTCCTAATAAGAAAATGTGTTGTTTTATGGTTTGTCTCGGTCTTCTTCTGAAGCTTAATTGGGTGTTTTATATATGAAATTGAATTGGAAGTTGAATGGCTGCATAGATTTTAATCTAAGTTAGCTATTGAAAATAAATATGATTCCTACAATTTTATTTCATATTAATAACAATACAACTATAAAAGATATAATGATTGACAAGTATAATTAAAACAACATTGACACATCCAAGTCAGACTTATGTCTGTAATGGAGTTGGTGTCTTGTGGGGTCAAGGCTTGACTACGTAGGTACTTCTTTTAAAGCCGATCCTTTGACTATATGTCTTAATATGGCATTAGTTGAGAAATTCAGGTTGGGGATGGGAATGAAACCCCTTCTTATTCATAGCCAGTAGCAACCCAACCCAACAGAGTGGAGATCCCACGAATTGGGTTCAATGTGGTAATAACAAGTTATCGGGTGAATTGATGACACTATGTAAATTTATCTTTGATGCTTCATGCATCTGTGTATCTCTCCCCTGAAAACCTGTTTAGTGTTATAAGCTACAAGTTAGTAAGAGATTAGTCTCTGAATGGAGTCAAGTCCTAGGACATGATGCTAGCAGTACATTCTTGGAGACTTCAACTAAGTGATTGATGTTGTGTGGGCCGCAACAAGGAATAGGGTTGTTTCCTATATCAATCATGATTCCCTGATTAGGATGCATGTCCTTTAATGCATCATTTTACTTCTTTACTACCATGTCTTTATTATGTTGTTACCAACCGATACTCTTGCAACCAAGGTTCAAGTTTAAGACTTTAGTTCACTTAGTTCCTATGGGAGTCTACGTTGGATAACTCAGGTAGATTCAAACCAAAAGTTATCTACTGAAAGCATAGTATGGAGGACTGTTTGGCAGGGCATTACACATTGGACTTTGTAGGGGATTGTTAGATATATAGTTTTTACAACTATTATTTAACATGGGTTAAGCCCAATGTAGCGCAGCCAGTACATAATAGAAAGGAACATAAGTTACCCCTTTTGTATAAAAGGATAATCACATTATTAATTATTGATTTAATTAATTGTATCTTTCCGAAACGTTTTAGCATCTTTTCGTTATGTGAATAAGAGATGAAGTTAATTATTTATATAATTAATAGTCTCGTTTCCTTAACGATTAAGATATGTACGTTTCATGTACAAATCTGAAACGGTTCAACAACTTTCCATTATATGAATAAGAGATGAAGTTAATTATTTATATATAATTAATGGTCTCCTTTCCTTAACGAAAAAGACATGTACATTTCATGTACAAGAGTGATCGAGTGATCGTGTCCGTCTAGGATTAGGACGTGGGGCGTGAAAGGGTTATAAAAAGGGAAACATCTCAATAGAGTTGGACACACAATGAATTCAGTCTCTCTCTGCATAACGTACAACCGTTAGCCGCCATTTGTAAGAGACGAGAGATGTGTCATCTTGACGGTGTGTTTCTCTTCTTTCCCTTCACCCATGTGAATTGCTGCTTTGTGGAGACTTGTTTTCGGAACGAAGCGAGTAGTCAGAAAAGTTGTCTCATGGAGATCCTTCTCCTGAATGAGACAAACAATGTTGTCCTTCTATTCCTTTGACATGATCTGTCCGGGTGGTGGTACCTGCGATCGCTGGGCTGCACTGGTGGTGCAAATATTTCAGCGTCAAATTGACCTGTCGGAAGAGTGACATTAAACACAAGCAAACATGTAGAGCGACATGGCGTCAAGTGTTAGCAAGACGAGCCAAGGATATAGACTTTGTTACATTCTTAATGACTGGATGGACTAGAAGAACATCGCTTATCCAAAGGATTGCAAGGCAATGATTTCTTTTAGTATATATACATATATAAATATACGTGTCTTATTTCTCAAAGGGACGATCCGGTCAAGAGTTTCTTACTCATTTATTTATGTCCTCCTACAATGTTTTATTCTTGTATATCTTATCTTGATCTACCTGCAATTGTTAATTATTTGCAACTGTTTGTTGTTGCATGTAACAACGTTTACACCTAAATTATCTAACAACTCATTCTCGCCTGAAGGTTTGATCTTGTAATGATAATAAACATAAATTCAATGAAAAATTCTAGCCACAGTCATTTATCCACCCTCCTCAAAGGATGGGAAACAATGAGATTTAATGCGTCCTCGAGATATCGCACGTGCAACTTTTCTTTTGTATTATTTCCCATACAAAAGTAATGCAAATCACATGCACAATGCAGTTATTTTATCCACTTTCCAATAGATTTTACTTGTGATATCTAATTCCACTCCAAATTACAAAAAGCATTTAAAATCAAATTTTTGTTCATTGCTAGCTCTCTCTATTTTTTTTCTTATGAAAAGCTCTGTTGCCTTCTGATTTCTCTGCTCTCCAGATTCATTCACAAAAATGCACGTACTGCACGCACATCTGTTGATATTTTTATTATAACTTATTTCACATGTTGCGTCTAATGCCGTTACATATACACAACAATGTAGCTTTCGGATTTTAATCATATATACAATATTTTACATAACATTACATATTGCACTATCTTCTCATACATAATCATTATCATTTTTAATTCAATTTTTATCTACAATACAAGATGTACGATACAATACATACAGTACTAACAAACGTATATTACATATATCCCTCAAATCTTGTTACCTTTAAATATTTATATCTTTAATATATACAATACAAGACGTACAGTACGCGACATACAACAATAACATCATTTCTAAAAGTTACATAGAGCAAGTACACTACTAACAAATATATTGTCAAGAAGTACAATACTAACCACATATAATACCTCCATAGATCACATACAATACCTCAGTACGAGACGTAATACTAACATCATTTGACAATATATTTAGACGTACAATATGAGTATACAATACAAGACTACATTTTACGTATATTTATAATGTATCACTTGTCAAAACTGTACACAAGAAATATAATAGGAACGACCACATTGTACAAGAAATACAATACTAACAACCACATTTTGTATACATTCAAAATTTAGCATTTGACAAAATTCTGTACAAAAAGTAAAACACTTTCAACCACATTGTACATGAAATACAATACTAACAATCACATTTCATACATTCAAAATGTAGTGTTTGATAAAATTGTGTACAAAAAGTAAAATACTAACAAACACATTGTATAAGAAGTACAATACTAACAGTCATATTTTGCAGCACAAGAAGTACAATACTAACACCACATTATATATGAAATACAATAATGAGAACCATAGTTTTATATACATTTATAATGTAGCGTTTGATAAAATTGTATATAAGAAATACAAACACATTCTACAAGAAATACAGTACTAACAGTCACATTTTTAATACAAAATACAATACTAACAACCAATCCTTTCCCCCTCATTCAAAAGTATAGTACTAAACTCATTGCTAGCGTTAGCTCAACCAAATCAATAGATGAATAAGTAGGTACTGTACAAGATTTGGGGGAAACACGCAAAGTAGGTGAGGGAGAATGGGGGCAAAGGTGTTGCGTCGGATTTAGGTGAGGAGAAGGGAAAAGGCGGAGAAAGCTGGAACTAGGTACAATACTTGGACATGATAGTCGACAACATCAAGAGAGACCACTTCACTACAACGTGCTTTGACCGACCATCGATATGCAACTCTTTGGGAGGAACATCGACAGTCTGACATGGCATGAGTAATGTACTTGTACTGGTTAGTTCTGTGGCAGAGAGATCTCTGGGCAGAGGAGTTTGCGGCAGAGAGTCCCTTGAACCAGAGAATTACTGTACTATTGTGGGAGAGCTAAGGCTATGGAGGAGACTGAGATTGACAGAGGTAACTATCAGCTATAGCTCCCACAGGCGTAAGCACGATGATGCGCTATGGCAAGATTGGGAGAGAGTTGGGAAATAGACATACTTTACTAGTGTGGGAAAGTTGGTGGGTGGAATGGAGCTAGAGAGAGGAGTCATAAGAGAGAAAATGAATTTTCAAAAATTAGGGCTGGAGAGAGGATTGGGGAGAGAACTTCAAGACTCTTCGGCTTCTGCATGAAGTTAATTGGTGTGGAGTTATTTGCATGAGAGAAAATAGCCAGGACCAAACTTTTGCAGGTTCTCGAGTGTGTGGTCGGGTGTATAAGTGACTGCGGGTAGTGTAACTCAATTCTATAAATAGAATGTATGATGCAAACATCTGCCCAATGGCGGATCTACCCAGTGGCGGATCTCTAGAAGGGCTGGGGAGGTGGGTGACCCCTCAAAATCTTTGGAATCTTTTTAATACTATGATATCATGTATTACTTTAAAATAGAAATTCTATGCCCCCACCCCCAAAATTGGGAGTGTAAAAATTATATTCATATCATTGTGATGACCATTTACTTATATCATAGTCAAATTCTACAAATTATACATTTTGAATCAATTAAAATATAAAATAATTGTAAGTGTTAAAGAGAAAATGAACCGCTGAAAGTGTTCAACTATTATTTTCTTAGTATTTGACCATTTAGCATTAAAATAAGATGATACTTCTACAGAAGAAAATTGTTATTTCATCATTAAGAATTAGAATACAAATGCAAAAGAATTGAAAAACATAATACACAAATGTGGAAATATGAAATATTTTGGATAATTAAACATATAAAAACCAATTAATATGAAGTTGATAAAAAATGTAATGTATAAAGTAATGAATCAAATTCTATCATACCATTATTATGGATTGTCATTTCATTTAAGTATTCTATTAAAGAAAAACTTATTTTATTTTTAAAATGTGATGATTAAAGAGGAAGGAGAGAGGAGAAGAATATGATTTTTAGAGACAATAATTTTAATATGTTGAATTTGTCATAAGAGGAAAGAAAAGGATATCATAAAAAGAAATATATTTTCCATAAGAAACAGACTACATGTACTTTTCAAATCGGTTGTGAGATAGATGAGTATCTTTATTCGTATCTCAATTTATTTCTCACTAAACTTTTATCCAAGATGCAATTTCTTTTTAGCTTTCAATTTTTAACATGATATCTATGACTTTCTCCATTCTTCTAATTACATTTTTCAATAAGTTTAATATCTAATTTTATAATAGATTTAAGGTTTCATTTGAAGAATTTAATTGAAAATATTTCATTATAATTTTTCTTTGTCTCACGACTTTCCCTTAGTGTTCTGCATCAAGTTTTTCATTGTTGTTAATGATATCCCACCATGGATTTCTTCTTTCTCTTGTCTTTATAGTAATTTGATTGGGAGAGATGTAACAGATGTGACAACTTGGATTTCTATTCCATCTATTATACTCATTCTCTCTCTAAGAGACCCATCTCACTCAATATAATCTCAATCACCGTACTTGAGTGCGTTGATGGCCCAATTTGATCACCTTGATGACTAATTTCATGAGATGTGGCTCTGACTTGAGAAATTGGACTAAGTATCATGCTATATCATATCACGTTCTTACATCAAATTTTGAACCTCAATACTATGTTCTTTTAGCTTTCTAATATGTACCATGTTGTAGTGGATCTAATTATGAATCCAACAACACCAACATCACCTTAATCGGACCTTGAGAGGTCATGTTATGAACTAACAAAGTTGGGATCAGTTTACATGTGTTTTAATCAATTTTATGAGTTTTTGACTCTATCTGGGCCTAATCTTTGGCACATGTGGCCCATTGATATGGCCCTCCCTTGTCAAGACACAGATCCACTCATCAAGGCCATGTTTCTTGACCTTTGGATCAAATCCTACAAATCCACTCTATGCATCCAACGGTTGTAAGGGAGTCACCTTCCTCCATACAGCCGGCAAGGATGGCACTAAAGCCACCCTACCACCTCCTTGGTGACAACCAATAGAACCATTCTTGCCTCCTTTTAGACATCTAAACCTATATTTTCCTATAATACTTCATTCCCATTTGCTTCTCTTTTCTCACACTTTCATGCCCTCTAGCCCTAATTCCTCCTCCTTCAACCTCTGAAACCCTAAAACATCCTAGCCATCACCCCTTTTTTGAGCTCCTAGCTAGGTGCCAATGATGCCCCACCTCCAACCGTGGCCGTACGTGGATACTATCATGGGGTCTGGGCAGCCCTCGAGCGCTATGCATTGGAATGGTTGCACGAATCACCGACGACCACCATTATGCCCCACCACTGCTAGAGAAGATGGAGGCTTCACACACTAGCACTGGATGGAGGACAAGCGGTAGCCGTACGATTGAAGGTAGGTTAGGCCCCAAGGGTTGAGGTGCATAGGGGCAGCCTTGGAGTCCATGGATCCCCAGTCAAGGATGACTAGGCATGGGTGAACCAAACAACACCACACAATGAGAGGGACCCACACGAGGGCGCATGGGTGAGGGTCTGTAGCGGCCTCCCTATCAAAGATCAAGGGGATGTAGCCACCCTCAAATTATATGTAATGCCCTATCTTAATTTCTCTATAGTTGTGTTTTAAAACTTTGAAAAATGATAACTTCCAACCCCTTAGCCAAATATAATGAACGTACATATCAAATTAATCATCTTGAAAACATCTACACAATGGGCATAGTGTTAGACCTTTTTTCTTCTCCTAATATTCTTATTTTGATAAAGATGTGATCTTTGACTATGTTTATTGCATGATTATTACTAAAGCTTGAAACTTTGATGCATCTCTACCGTCCTAACTATGAAATAAGTACCTTGTTTCTTCTTTGAGTCTAATGATAGCCTTAATTACCTTTCTTGCATTCTTGGTGATTCTTTTGCATATAAGTGTCTTGCATAAGACTAATGATGTGCCATGCCCTATTATGCTAATCTCACATCTTTATATTGACTAATGCTGATTGACTTTGAGATCAGTAAGCTATATTCACCTCATGACTCTAAATTCATCCCCAAATCCCCTTTTGCTATGGTGGTTACATATTACACTAAGTATGCATGAATGTGACACCTTGTGATGATGCATGGCTATACTTTAATCAAATGATGAATATGACCTCATTTGTACATCAAACCATATTAGATCATTAATATCAATAATATTGTTATGTTGTGACTTTAATGCCTATGATCCATCCTCTTGCTTTGTTATGGTGTTTGAAACCCTAGTTTTCCTAATGTGACCTATGCGACTTGATTTGTTGATCTTGAACCTTTATGCTTATGTGGATCTTTTTCCCTTGTTCCCCTCTCTCAAATAAGGGATTCATCTATCCCACTTGATATCTTGTAAGTGGATGTCCCACTTAAGTCTCATTTTGAACCTTTATCAAATATATGAACTATGTTGATTATTGAATGTATGTGGGTATGTTGATGCCAATGTTGGACTTTTATGCCTTACCCTAGGGGACATCCACCTATATTTAAATATGATTCTTATGTCACTAATTTCCTGATATATATTATCTCTTGGTTAGATCCCTTATCTTGATGATGATGAACCTTGTTGCCCTATTATGAGTCTTTTGACCCTAAAATGCAAGTAAGTGACTTGAATCTTGTATTGTCCATATAAAACGAATGGAACCTCGAAATGAAATGAAACTAGAAACACACCTTCTAGATTATTAAAGGATCGCCAAACATGTAATTAACCAACTTGGAGCTTAATTTGGTCAAAACCCTAAAAATGGAACTAGTTAGGATTAACGATGAGAAACTAATGCATGTATGCAATCTTGTGGTGAACTAGGTGTCGCTTGAGATCTAGATGGTCAAGGATAAGTTATGAAATCTCTAAAATCAGTTACAAGCTTTAAATAGTTATATGACTATGGATTTCTTGTTTTCAAACCGATATGTATGTATGATTATTTACTTGCTCAAATTTTTCCATGTAGTATTCTAGTATTGTACTCAATATTTGTCTCGTAGTTGTTTAATAACTTGCAAACATAAATTAGAACTCCATTATACAATGTTGAAATAGGGTTTTCTCAATGACACTGGCCATTGAGGTCCCTCGTGTAGAAACATGGTTAGCTCTTGGCGATGGCCTTGAGGTCCCAACATGTAGAAAAGGGTTAGCTAACCTTGACCTCCCTCATGGACTCTTCCTATGAGAAGTAGTCGAAGGCCTTACTAATACATGATATTGTTGGTATAATTGGAGTAAAATGACATAAAACATGAGCTCTCATTTTGCTAAGCACTTAACTTGTTTATTCTTGTTTGTTACTTCTGGAACTATAACACCCCAACTTTCTAAAACATGCACAATAATGAGCGAAAGCATAAATCTTATTGGGATGTTACAAAATGATTATCATTGCATAAAAATAAAGTTCATACATAACCCAACACAATATGAAATAATAGTTCTCATACTCAAGTCCTCAACATCACTCATACATGAACAAAACTAAACATGTTTACTCTTAAACATGCTACACTTTCTCAAAAAACTCACATTGTAATTAAAACAGATGTCTCATAAACATAAAAGAAATTGAATCAATGGATAGTCATCACCCCACGAGGTATGGTCTCAGATGTCCTTGAGATTCTTCTTTAGTTGGTCCTAGACAACTTTATCCTTGACGTTTCTCATGTTCTACGAGCATCGCGTCCCCAACCATGCATCAAACAAATTGGTAGGTGGAATTGAACATATTATATATTTAAAGAAAAATGTAAACTGGAAATAGACATTTGAACATTTAACATTGAAAAAGAGACACAATTGCTTTTAAATCACTTCTTTTATCTTGACTTATATAATAAACCTCAGGTTTTGCACCGAAGTACCTCTTTTCTTAGACACTGAAGTGTCTCTTGGGTTGCACCTAAGTTCCTCTTCTCTTACGCACTGAAGTGCCTCTTAGTTTTACTCTAAGAAGCCTCTTAATGAGGATCTTATACAAGTTATCTTTTATTCATTATCTTTCTCTTAACACTCTTAACTTTCTTTTAAACATTATTCTTGACCTTACTCTTAATGTTCATGAAAGATGGAACAATAAATATTGACAACAAAGTATGACTTTCAGTTCCTTATAAATTCATTGACTTTTAACAATTGAAATAATAAATAATCATTCATAGCATTCGTTGTACACATATACTTAAAATCAATCAATAATTATGTTCAAAGTGCATGGACCACTTACCTCTCCCTTGGAGAAGATCCTAGTTACTTGTTTAGGTCGGTGAAACCCTAAACACGTTCCTGGGGTTAGGAAACCCTACCATGTTAGAAAGATTATTATTCATTAATAATTAGTATTCAACCTAATTTCTAGGGTTTTAGGGTTCTTGATTAAAATAGGGAAATTCTATGTCAAAATAGGCTTGACACTTAGTCCATCGTCTAGATGTCAAAAAATTGAACAAAATCCATATATAACTTGACCCCATTGGATGTGCCAATAAAAAGATATGAATTTCCATTTATCGACTAATCAGAAACTCAAGAAAATCCACATATCAATAATATATGTAAATAGGCTACCTAATCACAGGTTGATGTGGTCAAATACCAATAGGTCACATGGACCAGGCCCTTGCTTGCAAGCATGGGGTCAACCTGGAAGACCAAGGTGCAAAATTACTAGAATACCCCACGGAGACGCGATCAGCGTAAGAAAGAATTGAGGGCAACAAAGTAAAAGCGCTACCTGAGGTCTCCTTGTTCGTCTCCTTCGCGAGTTTGGAGGGAGACACACATCAAGAGAACCCAACACGAAACCAAATTCATCCCTTTTTCCCATGTCCATGAAACTAAGGTACTAAGCACCATCATGATCGCCAGCCAGACCCGACGAGCTGGAGCTCTCAAACAACGATGGTCAGATGGAGGAAACAAGGCTCCCGCCTTGACCGACATGAGGAGGCACATCGTAGGCCACATAAAGGTTAGAAACATAGGAAATCAAGGTGCCATGAAAGCTTAAAACCTTGCACTAGAGTATACAAGGTATAAAACCAAAGAAAGGTACCAACATGAAGAAAACAAAGGTCGAGATGGTTGGAACAATCAACTGAAAACCAAAAGAGGGTAAAGATATAAACTCACTCTAGAATAGAATTGAGGTGGCATGCAACTGCTAGGGCATGCATTGAGGCAAAAGCAAGACTTTGCGGGCATCTTCGATCTCTCAACCCCTGGGATAACCTTCCTGTAGGCACGTAGCATGGATGAACACTGCTGCCAAGACCAGGGGTGATATAGGGAAGATTGATGTTGGATTTAAGTTCCTTCTCATCTGAGGAGCATTTTGAGTGATGCCTTATATAGATTGGTGGCTATATGGGGCTAGATTCCCATCTGGAGAGGGAAATAGGGGAAAGTCAGAGGCTCTACCCAATTGGGAACTCCAGGGAAAGAAATCATGTGTGTTTGGGATTAGGATGATCGCAGAGACCCACAAAGTGCAAAAATGATCCCAATTACTCGAGAGATGGTGCGGGGATGGGAAGAAACTTTGATGGATGTGAGTAAGTCGCCCCCCGAGGAGTCCTGCTTCAACGGGGAACCATGTGAAGGAGGGGATCGCCCAGGTCATGGATGACTCTACCAGACAGAGTATGACCCTGTTAGGGTTTTGTTTGTGTGACGCGTGATTTAAAACTAGTACTATAGAGTTATTTAGTGCATTAGGGTTGAAACCATATTATATCTTTCCAAAATCAATTGAGGGGTCAACCAAGGTCCATTTGACTTGAAATTTGGATCATGAGCATATATTAGGGCCTATATCATTATTTCATAATTACTTTCCATCTTTGATTTCCCAAAGACGAGCCATTACTATAATGTGGTTAGTATCACTTTTGTACATTAAAAGGATGGTGATTGGTCTCTAATCAATTTATGTTGCTATTTATGGTTACTTAGGGTATACTTTATGTCTATGGAGTATTTTAGAAGAAATTAGTTCAATTAGGTTCATATACTCATTCGTGATCATGAGACTACATTTAAGAGAGAGAAAACACATTATACATTATCACTGAATTAATTATCATCATAAAAAGGTAAAGAGAGTGAAAACTATGTTACTCATCTTTTATAATTCCTAAAGGAAAGGCTATCTACTTGGGATATTTGCATTGAAGTTCAAGCTTCAAATTTAATTGATGAGATATTTCATATAAAACCCTAAGCTTACTTTGATAAAAAAAATTGTGATGTTATAGAAACTATTTTCAAATTATGCAAAGATTATATACATACATACATACATATATATATATGTATGTGTATATATATAGATATATATACACACACAGATATATATATATATATATACATATATACATATATATACACATCATATATATATATATATATATAATCTTAAGTTTGCCACGATGAGGAATTGAGAAGTGCAAAAAACCCTCCGCTTCGCTCTGGCGAAAAGGGGTGACTAGGGCTCCCCTACGACGCAGCTGGCTTGGGGGAGGGGCTCCAGGCTATCGGTGAGCGCCTGCCCGCTCCCCCCAGACCACTCTTCCTCTACAGGTCGCTCGACTCCAGTTCGTGGCGGTGGTTTAGTCCAGATTCGGCCTCGCCTCTCCTATCCTTCGGTGGTGGAGTTTTGTACCTTGGGTCAGACTTCACTCAGGCGTCTGCGACGGTAGAGCCTGGAAGTGGTGGTAACGGCTGGGGCACACCTCAGTGGTTTTCCTTACATCCCCCTCGGGCAGATATGGCCCTATCCTCCACTGAGCTGGTCCTCGCGGCTTGGATCTTTTCCCCCTTTCCTCTGCTTTCCTATTTCTTTTTCTATTTTTTGGTTTTTCTTCGTTGTTCGGTAGGGTCAGTGGAAGTTTATCTGCCTGGTTTGTCGCTGCTAGTCGGCGTTTAGTTATCGCCTCTAGTCGACATTTTATCTTTCGTGCTTTGCTGTGACCTCTCTTCGGGAGAGAGACGAGATCTCTAGCTACGGCTAGATCTCCCTTTTTCTTTGGATTGATCTTGTTACTCAGCTGTATGGCTTTGTTTGAGTTGATATACGAGCAGAATACTGTCTTGTTCCAGCACCTTTACCACTACTCAATGCTCAGGTTGAAGGAATTCTTCATGAAAAGCTGCTTAAGACAACTTCAAGGAAGAAGAATCAATGTAGAAATATTTCACTCTCGTTCCAATATAAGTTGTAGTGCTCTTGGGTTACTGAACTTGATGTTTGTTTGTTTTGTTTGTATCTTTCTTCCCAATTGTAGATGTCGTATGTCCAACAAGTAATGAATCGAACCATTTTCTCTCAAATATATATATATATATATATATATATTTGATATATATATATATATGTTGTGTATTCTACCCGATTTTACTTTTTTGGTCGTATAGTTACTTTATTTTAACATAGTTACTTTTTTGTATTGAGAGTTACGTTTTTGACCATATGGCTACTTTTCAGGATGCACGGGTAGAGAAAATCTAGGCTACCCCCGGGCAACAAATGAACAACCATATATATATATATATATATATATATATATATATATATATATATATATATATATATATATATATATATATATATATATATATATATATATATATATATATATATATATATATATATATATATATATATATATATATATATATATATATGGGCGTTCATTCGTTGCCCGCGTGGGTAGCCTGGATTTTCGTTACCCGGTAGCCAAAAAAGTAACTCTCCTTGCCAAAAAAGTAACTCTGCTGTCAAAAAAGTAACTATGGTGAACAGAAAGTAACTACACGAATAAAAGAGTAACTCTGTACAAAATATACAACATATATATATAAGGATGAGTTTTTTTAATTTTGGAGGGGCAAATGATATTATTTTTGGCTAAAAGTTTTTGGAGAGCTAGACAAAACAATCCTCTACAATTGCGATTTTTTTTTGAAAAAAAGTGGTCGGAAGGGTGGGCGGGTAGCTACCCGTGCGGGCAATAAAGATGGGCCCTATATATATATATATATATATATATATATATATATATATATATATATAGAGAGAGAGAGAGAGAGAGAGAGTAAGAGAGAAGCTAGGATACACTCCAGTGTACTGGAGACGCTACACACCTCAATTGTTTTCCATGATGGTACAATTATTTTGGAAATCTAAACCGTTTATCTTATTAACTATCTTACGAACATTCTAAATAATAAATGATCTCATTTGGGCACCTATAGGTCATGCATCCAAAGGAGGCAAAAATCATGCATTTCAAATTAGTTATGTGCGTTGATTTTGTTGTCCGTGGATGATTGACTTACACTCATCCAAATGGGCTCAAATTCGTTATGGGACCTATTAATATTTTAACAATGAAGATCAATGGATTAGATTTTGCAAAAATGTGGTCTACATAGGCAAATGCCATTGGGGTGTATTTGTTGTAAGAGATGGCTATAATTTGATGGGCTTGCTGACCTATGTCAGGTGTACTTGTTGTAAGACCCCTAGTGTACATGAGCAGACTTATACAATTTGACTCTTGAATATGTCATTGTAATCTTGTAATAAAATAATGTTGCTTAATATATACTTGTTGAATGTTGAGATTATGATTGGTGCTTTTATCTTATTATATATTCATACATGCTAAGCTTTCCACTTCTACATCCTCTCTTTGATAATGCCATGCTAGGGACGGACGCCTAGGTCCTATCACCATTGACTTTATAATCAATTGGAGTTAGAATTTGAGTAACAAATGATTCTGTGACAATAGAAAATAGAACAAAATCTTTAGTACTCAATCCATTTCATTTCATCTTGTTCTCCAACACTTTGTCTCACCAATCTTGAAAAACATTTTCTTCTCCTCCACCCCTATAATTTCCTTCCGATCAACTTAGTCACTTTCAAACAGTTGCATTTGTTATTAAGGTTGATTGATCAGAACTTATTACAAAAATGTTTAATTATTTAGTATTGATCAGTCATTTTTTTTAGAAGCTTTAAGGAGACATTAACTAATATAGCTATAGCTTCTCATACTATATCTTTGACCTATGGATTTAAGATAAGCATCTCTCGAGGTTGTTCAATATACCTTGATGTTATAATGTTTTTCCTTTGATAAATGTAACATTTTGTATTCATTAATAATAAAATCTAATTCAATTAGTCTTAAATATATTTTTCTATTTCCACTTTTTTGTCACAATGATAGAGATATATTTATCAAGGTAAAACTTCACAAAAAAATATATGGAAAGTTTTCTTATAATACCTTTGTTGTTAATTTTGAAATAGATAATGGTAAGTACTTGAAAATGACTTGACTATTGATCACTTCAAAGTTATAATGAAATAAATGACATATTTTGGAAACAGATGAATGTATGCTAATTTTAAAAGTATGTGATGGTTTATATTTGATTTTTATTATTATTTATACTTAGGTTTCTATGCCTAATTAAATACAAAAATAAAGAATATTTGTAAAATTGAAATAAGTTGTATTGCCATTCCTATTTAATGGAAAAATCGATGCTGAAGGTAAGAGATAAATTGTATCATATCTAGTCATAACAACTTAAACTATATGTATGGGATATCTTTGGCCCCCCAAGGAATTGAGTCAAGTCCGCCACTACATCGACCTATATCTTAAATAGATACATGCTTCTATATAACCTAATAAAATCAAGTATGTAATACTAAAAAATGTGTGGAAGTGCAAGTAGAAACATTCTAAGTAGCTACATCGCCTTTTTTTTAAAACCAACTGCGCTGGATATTTATTTAATGGGTGATGCTTTATATTTTGATTCTAAGAAAATAAGTTAAAGTCAAGAGACTACTCAAAAAACCATAAGGTTATTAAGTCTTACTTTTCAACTATACATTTTTGAGAAGATTGAAAGAATAATTTCATATTTAGTTCATATGATTGTCTAAAATGAGTACAAATTTAAATATATGACTTACTTGATAAATATACTTTTCAAAGGAAATAGAGCTATGTAGCAGATGATTTTTTTTAGACCATAGTAACTGGGAGTACACATACATGTCAGTATTATATCAAATTGGTATGTGGAGTTGTTTTAAACCTAAATACCAATACCTTTTTCTCTTTCTTCTTTTTGAATGATTTTCTATCAGTGCTTCTAGTGCATATCATGTCAGCATAACAGATCCCCCTCACCAATGACCATTATTGATGAAGTTTCTAGCTTCCTCCATTTTCCTCACCCAATGTTATTATTTGTACACAAACGATTCTTCGCTGAATTGTAGTCTGTATCACCTAAATACACTATGCACATGGTGCATGGCGATGGAAGAGTGACATATTATGGGTGGTGGTATATTAGAAGTCATGCAATGGTGTGGCACCATACCACATGACAATAATGACTAGCAATACTGAGATAGATAAGGAAAATTGGATTTTTCTTCCAATAAAAACACTTTGTATCAATATTCTTAGCAATTTATGAACTTTGCTATATATTTATCACAATAAGTCCAATTTTTTAGGCAAGCAACCAATCATTTTGATAAAAATAATAATTAATGAATCAAAGAAAATAATTTAATATACTTTTCACTCATTACCAACCGTTACAAGAAAGTATAAGATACATTAAAAGTGTTTGTACTCTGGAACGTTATAAAGTATAAGAAGCACACTGTTGACAACCCATTTTTGCTCATTTAGTCAAAATTCATGATAAATTTTGTTCTCTGACTAATGATGGAGTTTATTCTATTTTCCCACATTTTTCTATATTTTTCCACCCATTTATCATGCACCAAGAGTCGGGTAAAATAAAATTTATTTTCACGAGCTTATGTGCAATTTGTCTTATTATTGAGCTTTTTATAAGTATTTTCCTAAAAAGTATCCAATTGTATTTTGTTGAATATAATATTGAATTTAAATCCATGGTAAATTTAATTGATTTTCTTTTTTACATTATCCTAATGAAATAAGGATAATATTTTTTCGTTCATATCTTTAGCAAGAAAAAGAAAAAGGAAAGACATGTCCATCACATTTGTATCTATCCTCTTCCCTTGATTTTGAATATGATTTTTCCCATAAGAGTCAATTTCACAAAAATCAGTATAAAATATCATCAAAACATTATAGAATATCAAAATTTCTGATATGAAAACATCTTTTTTTCCTACCCAGGGGACCCAGCGTAATCAATTAGCTTGCTAGGTGCCATGTGGTAGAATCATGTGTTACATTATGGGTACCAAGGGAAAATGTCTACATTATACCATTGAGTGTCCCCCTAGTACTTTATGTCCACATTGTGTTGATTTCTTTCCTTTTTCTTGATGCGAGGAGACACAATCTCAAAGATTCCATCTGAAACCTTAATCCTCGACCCCTAGGACCCCCATAATGTCTGTATTCTAGACCCCTTGGATTCTTTTCAATCTAGAGAAGCAACGAGCTCTGCCTTTATTATCTATTTCTTGAGTGTTTAGAGGATCCTTCCTCCAGAAAAAATCATTTTTTGAGCTTTGTTACTATGTCCTATTGTAATTTCTTAGAGATCTGCTAATAATTGCTTTGATCTACACATATAATCACAACTACTCTGATCAATATATGTAGTCACTGTTGTATCCTAGGATGGGTGATGGATGCTCTGGGGGGTGAATAGAGCTGACTGCACTTAAACACAATTCATTAGACCTTCAAGATATATCACAATATAAGGTTGCTAATTAGGAAATTTAAGTGACACTAAACATACATAGAAAGGATGAGAGAGATTGAACATGCACAATTAACAAGCTATGTAGAGTGGTTCCATGCTTCAAACTATAAGTATGTCAGTCCACTACCTAGAGAGGTCAACCTCTAGGATTTCTTAACCATGTCTACTCCTTATGTTCACTTATAAGAGTTAAAACATATGAACGATCAAAGGACTTACCTATCCAACCAAGAGTCTTCTACCTCACCAAGGACTTACCCACTTTGCAATGAGTCTTATGCCTTCACTAAGGACTCACCTACTATTGCACACGTCTTCATCCATTGAGGAATTACCCACTCTTCTTGGATCTTCAGCCTTTGACTTCACCTTTTCTAAGGAGAAGCTTTCATCAAGGACTTACCCACTTGAGCAAGGAGTCTTCTACCTTCACCAAGGGCTTACCCACTCTTGTTCTAAGTCTTCGGCCTTGCCTTCTTATTCTTCACCAAAGAACTCCTTCCCTTGTTCTACTTCACCTCTCTTTGCTAAGAGAGAGAACCTCCATCTTCAGGTTGAATGAGATATTGGGAGGTGGTGGAAGTGAGAGCCTCAAAAGATATACATTTAGGACTATATCTTTTACAAATGTCCTAATCACTCTAATGGATGATGCAAGTGACTAAGCTTAGAGAGAGAGAGGAGATTGTAGGATCATTAAACTATAGATAAGGGACCTTCATAGTGCTTGGCTAACCATGTGATGAAGCCTAAGGGTTCCTATTTATATTTGAGGATGCCTAGAAGCCTTTGGGAACACCTAAGGATGAATACTAGCTATTTGGGATGTTGCAACGGATTTTTTTAGTCTTGCAATATTGCAACGTCTAGAAACACTTTTCTACATTTTTCCATATAGTGCATTCAATCGAGTTTCAATAAAGATAAATCGACCGATCACATTATGTGACAAGACCAATTTAAACCATAGGTCAAGTTTGTCCTGGTGGCAAATCGACTGATCCACTTAAATCAATCTTGTACGGAGATGTCATTGATTGATGTTTATGGATAGACAACTCAAACGATTGACATCATTCTCAAAATCCATCAAGGATCGGTCGAGATTGAAACTAGACCGATGAACAACCTATAATGAATTTTCCAAAATGATATTTAAGTGCTTAAATATTGGATTTAAGTGCTCCTGATTTTTTAAGCTTAATTACAAGTCATACAATCACTACAAGTAATTTACAACATGATTATAATGGATTTACATCATGTTCCACAGAAGTGCACTTGCATTGATTTTGACTTGTCTTTTCTCCAATTTGAGATGCGTAAGTTAGGGCATTTGGAGTGTGTCTATACCTAATCTAAAATCACTCAAGTAGAAGCATTAGACACAATTGATTGGAATGGTTTAGTGATCATCAGAACAAGGGTTTGGTCAATTTAGACCTAGAGTCAACAATCACAACTGCTTTGATTCACGTATCTATTAACAATTGCCCTAATATGAATATTTATTCGTAACTACTCATATAAACTGCTTATTCTTTTCATGTAAATACCTCACATATGCTCTTATGCAATAGAATACTCTGCTTGATTTAATAATTCAAATAAGGTTAGATCTTTCTCATATATAACCACCCCTTTTATCATCTCCTCTCGCTACGCGTTGATACTAACCACCCGAGATGGACCTCCATTGTGGGAAATTCTGAGGTCATTAGGACCCCACATCTGGAAAAGATAATATCTTTAGGGTAATGGCAGGAAAGTCAAAACATATCTAGCCCCAATGATTGTCCAAATATATGTTTTAATGTTCTAAATTATTATTCATCTCAAATCAATCTCTTTTATTCTACAATGTGGAATATAAAAAAACCATTTTTATAGGCAATATAGGATGCTACCACCTTCCTTGGTTGTAACAAGATCATCTAACTCTAATTTTGGGTAGGCTTACCATCTTTTCCTTATACACCCTGGGTGGAGTCAAAATTTATTTTTTTCAATTTTGCTATTGATTTGAATGTTTATCTTTGTTTTCAAAATTTCACAAATAAAATGTAATGACAACTCCTAGCTTATCCCTTTTCACCCTTTTTTATGTTTTCACGACCGTGGAGTTAGCTCCTTTGCTAATGAATTTTCACGTGGGTATAATATATTGACAACTCCACTAGGGACACAAGATGATATGATTTGTTTTGACTATTATGATCTTGGATTTTACTAATCGACTAATCTTTTATGCATGAAGGAATATGAGATTCCTTGCAATTCACCTTTCTGGGTGAATCAAAGATCCCATCAGGATTTCTTTCTTTGTCATTAGGGTTTTCAAGTTTTATAGGCAGATTGACAACTGCCATTTTTCTCATATCTCTAGAAGAATATCAAGGATTCTTCTAGGGTTTGTGCTGTCACTTTTGGGATTTTTACTATTCATGGCAGATCGATAATCTGTCTGTAGATTGTCAATATATCCTACCATTTTTAGAGTTAGCTGTTTCTTCCCAATTAAGGATCTGTTTGATACTTCTTAATCAGGGTTAGCTGCTACTTTCCAACTAGCTTTTTCCCACTTCCTAATTAGGATTAGACTCTACTTTAAAATTATCAGTTTGTTTTCCACTTCCTAATTAGGGGTTTGCTTGTCGCTTCCTGATCAAAATTTTTGATTATTGCTTCCTAATTACAGTTTGATTGCTCTTCCTTTTAGGGGTTCTAGACCACTTCCCTTTTTTAATTTATTGCATAATACAAAATGAAAAAAAGAGAAAAGGATAAGAGAGTCCTTCCATTTTAAACAAGATTCTTTCCTTTTAGAGGTTTACTGCTTTCTTTCATTTCCTTTTCTTATTTTCCATGGGCTTACTTAAAAATAATGTAAAATCCATACACTTACCCTATGCACAACTACAAACCCATGGATTTATGGAACGAGTGCCAACACTCATGTCGGATCTCTAGATCAGGCATGAGGTTGTTTGTTGAAGTAATAAAACAACATAATGCTGAATATGCAAATGCCTTGAGGAAACCCCCCATCGTAGCACTCATGACTGATTATGGACACCGTATTCATGGGTTGTATTGGGAGGAATACTAGTATCTAATGAAATCAGGTGTCCCCCATCATGAGTGACAACATGCCATAGAGAAGTTAGTGACCAACCCCTCCTAACAAGTCAAACCTATGTGAGGACATAAACTGCATCTAAACTCATGGGACAAAGGAGGAAGCTTATCGTCCACATATGCAATGATATGATTGTTGAATGTATTTCAAATTATAATATTTTTGAATGAATCATGTTTTAAGATTGCATATTTCTAACATCTTCATGTTCAATCAACATTCTTAAGTCAACAAGCTTATCAAACCAACAATAATAACAAACAAACAATCTCAAATGATCTCAAAATATCTCAATCAACAATCCTCAACTAATAATATAAAATAAACAATCTCAAATAATCTTCAATCAACAATATCAAACTAACAATATCAAACTATCCCAATTAACAATCTTCAATCAACAATCTTCAAACAATCTCAAACAAGCAATATTGAATGATCTTGAATGATCCCAAAATAATCTCAATCAAGAATCTTCAATCAATGATCTCTTCAAATATCAATAAAGTTAAGACATCTTTTTAGATCTCAACAAGTCAAACAATCTCTTTTGACCTCAACAAACTTGAACCATCTTTTCACATGTCAATGATGCTGAACCATCTGTTCACATCTCAATGAATTTTAGTGACCATTTCAAACCTCAAAAAAGTTAAAACAACTTGTCAAACCTCAAAAAAGTTGGACAATTCCTTCAATCTTGAACTAGCTCATTGATATGGTCTTTTCATGTTAACCTCCTTCAGTCAATTTGCAACTATCATACTACAATCTTCTGACAATTTTTACAATATGACCAACCAATACCTCAACCTACTCTATGTTAGTAGGCTGCCTACATTCAATAAGATCACTTCACTAAAAGTTCACAACCCATAAACCAAACGTTAGGCTGCCAATTTTCACCGTTGTAAATCATATTCCCTTGAGTGGTTAGATTTCATCTTCATGGTGGCTACGTCACACTAGAAGGTTGATAAAGTTATCCCTCGAGACATATCAAACCATCAACAAACTTTTCAAAGATCTTTTGATATGATCTATACCAAAAGGCTCCCAATTTTTTGTCTCTTATCCTATCTCACCACTCATGCTTGAACCAATTGGTATCTTCTAAAAGGCTATCAAAAGCCATTCAAACCATTGAATATTCTTTAGTCTTCATCTTTGAACATGTATGAGCTAAAGAGCCATACTTTTCAAGCAACCTCTTTAGAACACCTCAACCTTCTGGGGACAAAGTTTTCAAACTTTCAACCTTGTGCCAAAAGGTCTTGTTATTTCATAAACAAGTTCTTTCATTTCATGAATAAATCACATTCAGATTCACATCATTTACTCTAACCCTGAGCTACAGATGCATGTTTGTCCAACAATGTGACATCCCATAATTTGAGGCCTTGGATTAAAATAATCTTTAAAGGAATGTTTGCCATGAACAACAATTAAAGATAAGAATCCTCCCTCCCTTGTGTGCCTGTGTTTGACCAACAATGTGACATACCAAAATTTGAGTCCTTGGATTAAAATAATCTTTGAAGGAATGATTGAACTACCCATATCACTGTAAACAACAATTAAAGATAAGAATCCTCCCTCCCTTGCACGCCCGTGTCCCCCAGTCTGACTGGTGAGCCCAAGTGGCAATTCTAGGGTTTCAACTCCTTCCTAGTGTCTTTACCATGAAGTCCATCTCCCTTCCGATGCAAGCATGGGTTGCATATCTCCATTTCCATGGAGAAGGACATTGTTGCACAATGTGAAGCACTGAAGCTAAATGAGGGTGACAAAGACATAGTAGATTTCATAGATGGAAGTATTAAGGTGGACATGGAGAAAGTGGAACTGGTAGTGGTGGCTAGGCTACTAAAGTAGAGACCCTAAAACTTTCAAGCTCTCTAGCGAACTATGATACAAGCTTGCATATTGGAAAAATCAGATATCTTCAAGCAAATTGAGCATCAACTCATAGTCATTCCGTTTAGCTAGAAAAAGGACAAATAAAGGGTGCTTGCTGGAGCACCATGGAACTTTGACAATCAGATATTACTCATGAAAGAAATGGAGAGTGGTGTTCAGCCATAAAAAAATGAAAATTCCCTATATGGACAAGGTTCTATAACATATCCATGGGTTACAGGGGAGACAACTCCCTAAGAAGATAGCAGGAAAAGTAGGGAAGCTATGGAGATGAAAAGGAGGAAGAAGGCTGGTCGCAAGCAATCTCACCTCCCTGACCCATTGCTCTAGTGATTAGGGTTACGGACGTAGGTGCACTTGCTACCCTAGGGTTTTTCTCTTACATGTCTAAGGAGTAGACTTTCCTTCTGGTCCCATCTCTAAGATGGCAAAAGAGCTAGAGGACAAGTACATAAAGATGAAACTCTCAGAAGAGGAGGATGAGCCGATTGATGTTGAAGCAGTGGGAAGAAGGGATGAAGATGATCATACAGAACATGCACTTGTGGCATGTTTATTGACAGACAAAACTTACAACTTTTAGGAAATGGAGAAACCCTTACTGAAGTGTAGGGATTGAAAGAAAAGGTGGCCATTAAACAATTGGAGGGGATATATTTGTTGTCCAGTTCACCCATTGGAGAGATAAGTAGTGAGTTATTGAGGGAGCACTATGAAACTTCAATAAAAAACTACTTCTCTTTAATGAAGTCTACAAGGAGGAACAATCTAGGGGGGTTATCATCAACCAAAGTCCTTTTTGGATTAGGCTTTATGGGATGTCATTGGGATACAGAGGGGAGAGGACGATTTCAGAAATTGTAGGGAGGGTGGGGGAAGTCCTACAAATAGATTGTGACAAATTGGGATGGAACTCTTCACTCTGAGTTAGGGTCCTATTAGACGTGACCCAACCCTTGAAGCATCTATTAAAGATTAGACTGAAGGGAGGAATCATGGTGGAGGTAGAGGTGAAGTATGAAAATCTCTCAAATTTCTACTTTGTCTGCGGGGTGTTGGGACATGTAGACAAGGACCCTATATGAAGATACCGATCACATACAACGATGGGTGAATCGGCTGAAGGAGTCACCCTTGAAGCTAGCTTGACACAGACGAGATGAGTCTCAAGAAAGCGGAATAGCCAAAAAATGAACTTTCCGGAACAACAAGAAGATACCTACTAATAGCACCGAAGAGGAGGTGGAATCCAGTAGAGGTGAGGAGCGGAGAGAAGAGACAGTGATGGGCACAAACGAGAAGAGAAAAGGCAATAGAACCTATGGAAGAGACCTGTAGAAGACAAGTAGGGAATCTTTGTGTACAATGTCAGACTGTGGAGAAAATTCGTTCAATCATCTCGTGGGGGAAGAGAAGGGGGGTAGGGGTAAGAAAAGAGGGGAGAGTTCAAGGAGAGATCGCACACACTGATGGGAGAAGGTGGGAGGAAAAGATACAAGAGGGTAGATGATGGGGAAACAAGTTGAGGGAGCACAAGTGACCGTGTTTACAATTTTAGAATTGTTGGAATTGCAAAAGAGATTGCGATTGGAAGAAACAACACCAGATGTGGTGGAGGAGGCTTCCTCTATGCAACATGTTCCTAATAATGTGCATGTGAATAAAAAGGAGGCACAACAACATGAAGAACGTCCCTTTCATGCTGAACATGGATCACAACGGGTGGTCACGAGAGCCTAGAAAAAGAAATAGGAAGGGGGAAAAGGAAAGAAACAAGGTAGAACATACGTTCCCTGGGTGTATAAGATGAGCAAGGGAGCAAGATTAGGAATCCCGAAGATGGATGTTATCTGGAAATCTCTATCTGATAAAAGAAACAAGATTTATAGTTGTATGATTTGGAACTGGACACTCAGGATACGCAGGAGATGGCTGGAAAAAAGACCAAATAGGGGTGGGTTGTCGATAGCACATTTGATAGGGTTGTAATGACCCAAGTAGCAGAGGTTGGTGGTGACCAACCCTACAAAGAGAAATGAAAATCCTCAACTAGAATTGTCAGGGGATGGGAGACCCTAACACAACTAAGGCTCTCTCATCTTGGTGTGGGAGAGAATGCCCAAGTATATTCTTCATCATGGAGACTATGATTTCAGGAACAAAGCTTGAAGGAATGTAGAGAATTTGTGGTTTCTAAGAGGGTCTGTGCATTTCTAGTAATGGAAGAACTGGAGGCATCGGGTTTTGGTGGAAAGATGCTTGTGTGGAAATTCTAAGTTACTCACAGAGACATGTAGCATGTTTGGTGAAGGATGGTACAACGGGTGTCAAATGAAGAGAAATCAAAATTTATGGCTAGGCAGACCAACAAAAAAAAGTTAAGACATGGGAGTTTATGAGGAATCTTAAAAATGAAGTAGAGGAACCAATTATTTTCTTTGGAGATTTCAATGAAATTGTATCAAATTCTGAAAAAGGGTGGGCCACTGTAACATACTGAATTCTGGGCATTTTGCCTTTTGGTCCTCTTTTCCATCTTTTTCTTTCATTTATACCCTCTTTGGCCTTCCTATTTAATTTGTGGATAATATAATGGTCTAATGAACATTTGTTCACCTTTTATTCCAATATTTGGGTATATGCACAAATACCTCAGTGAAAGCTTAGTAATGGGTTCAATATGTAAAATGTCCACTTAAGTAATAAAGATAATAAAATATTTCGTCCTAGAACCTTCTAGTGCTTTTTAGAATATGAAAAAGAAAGAAAATCCCGACATATAAATAAAGGAGATGATAAATGCAATAATTGGGGAAATTTTTATGTACACTTTATTTAAATTGCATATAGTCAAAATTTTATCTTCCGCTGCTATCCAAATTGGATTTTGTTTACCATTGTTTTTAGTAGAGAGGCGGATTGATTTCACCACTTTACAGCCACCTAAATAAGATAAATTCATACAAAACTTTTAAGACGCCATTGATGATTATGCCTTGAATTCATTGGTGTGTAGAGTGTTAAAGGCAAAATATTTTCCCCGATCCTCCATGTGGGATTACAGGAGAGGATACAATCCCTACTACACATGAAGGAGTATTTGGAACTCAAAGGCCTTGTTGAAGGAAGGGTTGGAGTGGAGGATAGGTAATGGAGAGGAGGTGAATATATGGTCTGATCACTGACTACCAAAGGAGGAGATCATGCTGGAGAGTCTACAAAATGATGAAGGCTCATAATACGCCACGATTAGGGAATTGATGACGTCTGAAGGGGGTGAGTGGGATAGGACCAAGATACGACTTTGCTTTTTGGAGACATATGCAAACCAAATCTGTTGCATCCCTCTGAGCATAAGAAAACAAAAAAAGATGTATTGACATGGTGGCCGACGCCAAAAGGGGTTTATACTGTCAGATCAACTAATTGGTTGGGTCTCCTAGGAAAAGAGGAAGCTCAGAGACACATAGCTCAACAAGGTGAACATATATGGAGCAGAATTTAGAGAACAGATTGGATCGCCAAGGCTATACATTTTCTATGGAGAGTCAGAATTGGTGGCTAGGTAGACTTTCTGATAAACACTATGTGGAGGATGGGAATTGCGCCTTGCGTTTGTCAGAAAAAGAAACCATCCGACATATGTTGTTCAGATGCACAAATGCTACAAAACTTTAGAAACATATGAATCGAGATATCCAATGGTTGTTTGATGATGTGAAACATGGTGAGATCTATAGGAGTGTGGAGGCTATCCTTAATAGACCATTGGTGGTGGAAAGGGAGGAGATAGAAGCAGCCATATCGACGATATGGAGAGGGCAGAATAATCGAGTTTTCTAAGGCAACATGACCAGCATCAAATACCTTTTAAAAAACTCCCTAGCCATGATCAGGGAGTACAAGGTATGGCAAAAGATAAGGGAGGCAATGGGGCGATGAGGAACAATGAGGAAGGCCAACGTTGGACCTTGTTGCCAGAGGGTCGTGTGAAGATTAATGTGGATGCCTCATGTGGGGACCACACGGGAGAAACAACATGGATGATAGCAAGGAGCAACAAAAGAAATTTGTTGGAAATGGAAAGAAACAAGCTCGAATCAAGCTTGGAGATCACAGTGGCAAAGGCTCTCAATGCGAGGTCAGCCTTGCATTGGGTGGCCCAGCTCGTGATCAACTATATAGAACTAGAATGTGATTCTTTGGAGGTGGTACAAGCATGCAGGCATAGTGGAGTCGCTTAGGTACTACATGGGTACCATTGCGTAGGACATCAAGTTGCTTAGTAGGAGTTTTCATTCCTATTATTTTTCTTTTATAACACATAGTTGCAATAAAGCGGCTCATGCCATAGCAAATCTAGCTTGTAAGGGTCAGTCAATAGTTTTATCTTTATGCACTCTTTTCCTTCCAGCATTGTAAACATTGTGTTAGTTGATTAATCCTTTTAATGGATGACAAGGGATCCCAATCATAGGGTCCCTCGTCCTTGCATAAAAAGAAAGGCTGGTCGCAAGCAAGAAGTGCTAGGATCATTATTGATGTTGACAAACCACTGAAAACATATAAAAATGAGAAATATGCAAGGAGAAATAGTGAAGATCGAGCTCATATACGAACGAATTTCCCGTTTTTGTTTCCATTGTGGAAGAATGAGACACCACAAAATACTGCCCTGAAGTCGGTGATGAATTAGAAGAAAGCAACGACAACTAGGGTAAATGGCTGAGAGCAACCCTGAGGAAGAAGATGAACCAAGTTCTAAAGGGTGAAATGTATGAGGGAGCGAAGAGACCAATTTTCCAACCAAAACTGCACAAGGACCAAACCACATAGAAGGACAAATCTAAAAATAAAAGTAAGGAGGTTGAAGAAGACCATGTACAACATGCAAAAGTCACATGAACAATAGAAAGAAAAGAAAATCCCAAAGCCAACACTAAAGATTTTGTTAGGACCATAAAAACCAAGCAAACTATTGAAGCATGTGTGGTTGCAGAAGAAGAACTAAGTATGCCAACAAGGTGCTTGTCAAAAAGCCTAAGTGAACTGACAAATTTAACAAGCAAAGAGAATAAGGACCAATGAAACATACCAAAAGATTGAACAAACAATGTTTCAAATCTAGTGATATGGGAGTTAAGAAGGGGAGGGAGGTACAAGGAGATGAGATAAGCAGTAAAGAAACCATCATCTAACAAAGCAACATGAAGTAGGCAAAAAAAGGCACAGTTGTAGGAAAAAAGAAAAAAAAGGTAGAAAGGGGAGATAAAAATAGGAACCTGAGAAGAACATACATAGGGAAAAGCCCAAGAGGTAATAATCAAGGTGGAGAGAACATCAAAATTAAATAAGAGATAGAACTGGTGAGGAAAGCCAAATGCAAAAAAGAAGAAGAGAATGAAGATAAAAATGAAATTGAAAGAGGGAAGAAACAAAAACAAATAAGGAAAGAAGGCACAAAATGGTGTAGGAGTCATTCTCCCAAGTAACAATGTTGGATGACAACCAACACTGTGAAGGACAATGAAAATGTTGAGTTGGAATTGCTGAGGCTTGGGCAACATTGGCACAATCCAACACCTTCTGAGGATTTGCTGGAGGGAACAACCTAATTTTGTTTTCATCATGGAAACAAAAGTAAAAGGAAATGAGTTGGAGAAAACAAAGAGAATGTGTGGGTACATGAAAGGTGTTTGTTTAAACAATGTGGGTTGTTCTACGGGATAGGCTTTTGGTGGAACAATGGTAAGGTGGACACTATTTCCTTCTCAGGCCACCACTTTCTGGCTAAAGTTGACCATAGTGAAGATGGAGGTAGGCATCTATGGATGGGCACAAAACCACTTGAAATATAAAACGTGGGATATGATAAAAAACCTAACAGGAGATAGTGATAAACCCACCTTAATCATAGGGGATCTTATCGATATCCTTAGTATGTCTGAGAAAGAAGGGAGAGTCAAAGATGGACCTAGACACATTGATGATTTCAGAGCGCTAGTGGATAATTACGAGCTAAGAGATTTGGGCTTTTGTGGAAATCAGTTGTCATGGATTAAAGGAAAAAAAGAAGAAACCACCAATAGGGAACACCTTAATAGAGCTCTTTCTAGTGAGAGTTGGTACAACAAGTACCCAAATGCTTGGGTGAAACACCTCATTATCTACAAATTCGACCACACTCCCATAGTTATGGATACACAAAGAAAGAAGGTGACCAGGGAACATAACAAAAGTTTTAGATTTGAAAGTTATTGGCTGAAGGATGGAGAATGTAACAACATTGTCAAAGAGACCTCGTAGAGGAAGGGTGATGCAAACCTAACAAGTAAGATCAAGGACTGTGCGGAGAACCTTAACAAGTGGGCAAAGGAAAAAATTGGCAATATCTCAAAGAAACTAAATGACACTGAAAAAGAACTTAAGAAGGAGCAAAAGAAGTCGATGGAAAATGAAGTGATGAATAAATGCAAGAATTTGAGTGAAGAAAATTGCTGACTTACAGAAACAAAATAGAAGTTACTGGTATATTAGATCAAACATCAAGGAAATGAGGGATATAGACCGTAATACAACTTATTTAAAAAAAAAGCAACACAAAGAAAGAAAAGAAATGAAATAAAAATGCCAAGGAAAGATGATGAAATCTTGGCAAAGATTGAAGAAGATATAGTTGAGAATATATTTGCTGGCCAAGATCTACAAACAACAAAGGATGCATTGGAGGGTTTCAAAGAGGTAATCAATGGTGAGATGAATCAGGAGATGACAAAAGAACTAAGCAAAGAAGAAATTTGGGAGGACCTCAAAGGTATGCACCCCTCAAAATCCCTTGGACCTGATGGGTTCCACACAGGCTTCTTTCTATCCTTCTGGAGCACTGTGGGTGATTACATATACAATTTTATTAAAAAATGGTGGATGGTAAACCAATCTCTTGAAAATATTAACCAAAGCAACATTGTCCTCATCCCCAAGTGTAAAGAACCCATGAATATGAATGAATATCTCCCCATCAACCTTTGCAACACTATATACAAGATCCTCTCCAAGTCCTTGCCAACATGCTTAAAGGATATCTAAATGACATCATCTCAATCAACTAGAGCACCCTTATTACCAGGCATCTCTTCATTGCTAACACGGTGGTTGCATTTGAGATGTTCCATACTATGAAGAAAAAAAAGGAAGGAGAAGCATGGATTTATGGGAATTAAACTAGACATGAGCAAAGACTAGGATAGGATGGAGTGGGTTTTATCGATAAAATCATGTACAAAATGAGCATTTCTAGAGTTTGGAGAGAGATGATCAACAATTGTATCAGATTGGTTTCTTTTTCTTTTATCATCAATGCTACTAAAAAGGGTCATGTTATACCCAAGAGGGGTCTCCACCAAAGAGATCTACTCCCCCCTTACTTATTCCTATTACATGCAAATGTTTTTTGTGCTCTACTATCAAAGGTTGTTAATGAAGGTCAAATACACGACATCAAAACAAGTATAGAGGGGATGAGTATCTCTCATCTTATTTTTTCCTACGACAACATTCTTTTTGCTAGATCAAATACATAGGAGGGGTTGATGATAGCTGAGATCACCAGCTACTATGAGAGGGCCTCAAGATAAAAGACTAATTGCACCAAGTTGGAGAATCTTTCAACAAAAATGTTGGACTGAAGAGAAGACAGGAGATCCTCAACTTCGTCAACATGAAATAAGTCACAAAACATGAAAAGTACCTAGGGATACCAACTGTTATAGGGAGATTAAAGAAGATGGTGTTCACCACAATAAGGAAAGGATCTGGAAAAAGCTAACAAGGTCGAAGGAAGGATATTTGAGCCAAGAAGGGAAAGAAATATAAATGAAATCTGTCATTCAGGTACTACCAACTTATACGATGGGCATTTTCCAACTCCCAAGTAACATTATTGAAGATGTCAATAGGATCATTGCAAATCTTTGATGGGGTAGTACATCAAGTAAATGAATGAAACTCTAGGCAACATGGGAAAAATGTGAAGACCAAAAATAGAAGGGGGGATGGGTTTTAGAAATCTTGAAGTTTTTCACTGCTTCCTTATTAACAAAGCAAGGATGGCGTATCCGAAACAATCCAAACTCACAAGCTGGGAAAATGTTGAAAGATAGATATTTCAAGAAAAGTTCCTTCATGGAGGTGAGAAGGGACTACAACCCAAGTTACTCTTAGAGAAGCATATTGGGTTTGAAATCCCTACTGAAGGAGGGCTTGAGATGGAAAATAGGAAAACGGGACACAGTAAGTATATGGTTTGACACTTGGATCCCTAACAAGAAGGATACTACACAAAAAGTGAGGAAAGGATAGATAGAGAGGATATGATGATTAGTGATATTATAAATTATACAAATGACTACTGGAAAAGAGAGAAACTAGAAGATCTATTCATGAAGGGGGATTGAAGGTCATTAGAACACTACCAATCAACTATTATAGCAGTGATGAAAGCTATTGGTTTCCTACCATTAATGGGGTTTTCACTATGAAATCCGCCTATTGGTTAGGAGCAAACAAATCACCAACCTCATGGTTTAGCAACAAAACCCAACCGTAAGATGTTAGGTGGATGATTTGCAAACTAAAGTTCCCACCAAAATTTTGAATTTCTTATGGTGGCCCATTTCTAGTTTTATTCCCACAATGTCAATCATTTTTTTTATAAAAGATTAGTTTACTCCCCTTCCCGCCCAATATACTTGACAAATAATGAAACTCTATTCCATGCCCTCTTTGAATGCACTATTGCAAGAGAACTATGGAAGATAGCTACCACATGACCATCGTGGACTGCCTCCCCTTGGATGATATGAGTTCAAACTTAAGGTGGCCGGTTGATAAGTGATAGAAGATTCTTTGGGTGTGTTTTTAATCACTTGTCTCACCATCTGGATGTGTAGAAATGAAAAGATCTACAACAATGCCAATCCTGAACCCAGGATATCCCTCACTGGTATGAAATGATGGCTTTAAAATCATACTGATTTAGTGCTAAGGGGGATGATAGAATCATGTTTAGAGAACAAAATAGAGGATCTAGTAGGAAGAATCATTGGAAACCCCCTAACTATGGTGTAGTAAAAGTGAAGATAGACATAGTCATTATCGATAGAAGAAGGATGAGATGTAGGTAAGTCTTTAGATATCACACTGGCAGGGTCATTGCCATGGCTTCCAACACTTTCCAAGGCTGTTGGTCTTTGTTCGTGGCAGAGAGTTTCACAGTCCTCCTAAATTTGAAAATGGGGGATAAATTACAGATGAAAGAGATCATAGTTGCATCTAATGCAACTGGGGTGATCCAAAAAATTAAAGTAAGGGAAAGGGGAAAATTCCCTTTGATGTAGATATACAAAGATATTGATCTCCAAAAGCCACATTTTAATAACATTTCTTCAATACATGTCTTCAGGGAGAGAAATGTGATGGCCCATTACCTGACTAGGAAAGGCCTAGGTACTAAAAGTGGTGAATTATGTTGTATGATTTTACTTCAGAATATGTAAGAGAACTATGTTATGATGATCAAGTCAATTTAATATAATTTGATTACTATAAAATAAAGAACTACCCATATCACCAAAGTGCACCTCCTTTTTGGAGATCTCAACACTAAGAACTCTGAGATTAAGTGTGCTCGACCCATAGTAGTACCAAAATGGGTGACCTATTGGGAATTTGATGCCGGGCTATGCGTGAGTGAGGAAAACATGCACATCTAAGGCATTTTGTAGTCTATGGGGCCAATTTTAATTCTTGAAACTTTATTAGATCCATAGGCAATGCATCCGAGCATTATAAATGGTATCAACCTGATACCCTCTAATAGGTGGGGCCCACATGGGAATGTGGCACACTAGTATTTGGCTGTACAGTCTAAACATGTTGGAAAGGACTATCTAATGAAAGGAGATGGAGCCATCCTTGTACTGCTGATCATGAATGGGAGTTGGTTGTCCATTCAAGGTCACACTAAAATGTAAAAGAGATTACGAGGCCATATAGTTAATCCTTGATGAGGATGTCACGAGTTTAAGGTGGGGATATTATAAAATCCCATGATTTGAGGACTCAGATAAAATTGATCTTGAAAGGAGTGATTGAACTACCCATACCACCAATGTGCACCTCCTTTTAAGGGAGATAATCACTAAGAACTCCACAGTTAAGTTTTCTCATCCTAGAGTATTTATGGAATGGTTGACTTATCAAGAAGTCGATCCTAGACTGTGAATGACTAAGGAAAAAAACACATAAGTGGAGCCTATGGTGGTCTCTGGGACCAATTGTCATTTTGAAACTCTATTAGATCCTTGGGCAGTGGGATTGAACATTACAAGAAGCTACATCCTTGGGGAGTCTTCCAACTCAACTTTATTCTTTCAAAGAAAAGCTTCATGACTGTGCCATAAGGTTACTCAATCCTCAAATTTTGATATAGGTTCAAATCCATGAATGAAATATCAAGCATGCCTTGAGCATAACAACTATTTTTGGTCCATAGGACTTTCCACCTTAACTAAGATGTCACTGAGTAAAGCAATGGGATGCCTATCTTTATCTTCCACACTATGGGTTGGACCGTGACCTAAAACTAGACCATTACCCAACCTTCACTTTCATATCTATGTGGTATGGGATCATGAACAAAATGGACCACACCTACTTTCATTTTCGTAATCATACCGTCTTAACCCATGAACTAAAACTGGTGCCCATCAACCACACATTCACTTTCACACCAAGCCCTGTACTATGATCTGAAACTGGATCAACCCATACTTTTTCTTGTGAGAATTTCTCTCATAAAATCTCACATATGGAGAGAGGAATACCACACACCAATATATAGATATATATCCATCCATACCATCTTCCTTGAGTAGTTCCCCATGTCCATGGTTACTCCTATATTTATGAAAATTTCTCTCATAGAATGTCACATGCAGAAAGAGGATTCTCACCCACCAATCTATACAAATAGATATTCAGCCACTAGCTCTTTCCTTAAGTAGGTCACCTTATCTCTGGATACCCCTTCTCTTGTAAGAATTTCTCTCATAAAACCTCACATGTGGAGGGAGGAATATTTCACACCAATATATATATATATATATATATATATATATATATATATATATATATATCCATCCACATCCTATGGCCCTAAGTAGGCCACCTTGTACTTGGATATTCTTTTCCTTGGGAGAACTTCTCTCATAAAATTTCATCAATGGAGAAAGGGATTCCACACACCAATATATAGATTCTAGCCACAACCTCTAGTCCTGAGTAGAGCACCTTGTCCATAAATACCCCTTTTCTTGTGAGGATTTCTCTCATAAAATCTCACATGTGGAGAGAGGAATATCACTCACAAATATGCATATAGATATATATTCATAGACTCTAGCCCTTAGTTGGTCACATTGTCCCATAATACCAATTTTTCTTATGAAATTTTATATTATAAAAGATCATATGTGGAGAGAGTAATCTCATACACCAATACATAGATATACATCCAACCACAGATTCTAGCCCTAACTACATAACCTTGTCCCTAGAACCCATTATTCTTGTAAGAATTTCTCTCATGAAATCTCACATGTGATGAGAGGAATTTCACTCACTAATATCTAGATAGATATCCAGCCACAACCTATAGCCCAAAGTATGTTACCTTGACCATGTATACATTTTTTTTCTTGTGAGAATTTATTTAATAAAATCCCACATGTTGAGAGATGAATTTTACACACCAATATACAAATAGATATCTAGCCACAACCTCAGTACCTGTGTAAGTCATCTTGTCCCCACATACCACCTTTTCTTATGAGAATTTCTGTCATAAAATCTCACATGTGGAGAGGGAATCACACACTCTAATATACATATATATATCCAACTAGAACCTCTGGACCCGAGTAGGTCACCTTGTCCCTAGATATCCCCTTTCTTGTGATAATTTATCTCATAAAATTTCACATGTGGAGAGAGGAATATCACACACAAATTTACCATAGCCTTTGGCCCTTAGTAGGCAACCTTGTTCCTGGATACCCCTTTCTCTTGTACTTTCCCTCATAAAATCTTACATGTAGAGAGAGTAATTTCACAAACCAATGTACATATAGATATCTTGACATAGCCTCTGGCCCTGAGTTGGTTACCTTGTCCCTGAATGATCCTTTTTCTAGTGAGTATTTCTCTCATGAAATCTCCCATGTGGAATCACCCCAACAATATATAGTAGATCATCTTGTCCATGGACACCCCTTTTTGTGAGAATTTCTCTCATAAAATATCATATGTAGAGGGAGGAATCTCATACAACAATATACAAATAGATATCCATCGACAACTTCTGGGCCTGAGTAGGTAAAGCTGTCCCTAGATACTGCTTTTTCTTGTGAATGTTTCTCTAAAAAATATCCCCTATAAAGTCTCACGCAACAATATGCATATAGAAATCTATCTATAGTCTCTAGTCTTGAGTGGTTCACCTTGTCCCTAGATATATTTTTGTGAGTATTTATCTCATAAAATCTCTATTATGAAATGAGGAATCTCACACACCAGAATGTATGGATAAACAACCATGGTCTCTACCCCAAGTAGGTCACCTTGTCCCTGGACACCCCCTTTTGTAAGTATCTCCTCATAAAATCTCCCTAAGGAGGAATATCACACATTGAAATCTAGTCACTGTCTCTGACCTTGAGACCATGTCCATGTATACCATCTAACTTCCCCTCTATAGCCTAACAACCACAATCCACATGCTTTATCATGGTGCCATTGGACATATCTCATGGAAAGAGTGGAAAGATCCTATAAATCACTCAATCTAGGGAAAGTGTCTCTCTTAAATATCATTGGATCTAACAAACTATAGTAACAACATAAACAACCCCTTCTTGCGCAAAGGGAAAGGTTTCCAATTTTGAGATGATCATTGCACCCTTTTCCTTTCAAGGCGCATGATACCTTTTTCAATCACAAATCTTAAGACCCTCTTCTACATGAAAGGAAATCTCTTTTCAACACTCATTAGAATATTGCAGAACATGAATGTCATCTTGTAGTTTTACATATGTTGAATCCCCTTGCCTAAATCAAGGGGAATATTCTCTGCAAACATGCCTTTGATTTTCACACCTTGACCCCTTACTACACAAGGGGAAACTTCTCATTAGGTCTCCTAAGCATAGTACCCAATCATCCTACCCTCTCAACAAGAAAGGAAACCAAAAAATTTTGGGGAAGAAAAGAACTTACCGCTAGTTTGTGAAAGATATTTTTGGTATTGAAAACACCAAAAAATAGTCCAAAACTGGTGGGGTGATAAAGACACTTGTTAAAAGCACTCAAGATGAATTGAAGACAAAGTCTAATACATGACTAATCAAGCATTCAGAATAGTCTGAAGAACCACTTGTCACAAAAGCAACACTTAAATTTGACACTAGGAAATAGTCAAATCTAACATGGGTCAGTCAAAGCCATAGATACATGTGATCTCCTTTATTGGTCTTGCACAACTATCATCACCATAAAACATATAGGGAAATAGTTACACTATCCTAGACGAGTCCATCCAAGGGTAGACTAGTGCATGAACATGACATCTAGGCATTTACTGAAGGTGACATCTATGAAACAAGTAGTCACTCCAACGAATAGTCAATCTAATGATTACATAGAAAAATTCAATCAACATCTAGAAGTAATTGTTTATCAAGGAAGAAGGCCAAAAGCTTCCAAAGATCATAAGTCTACAATTCTAGCATAAAAGGAAAGGTCTAATACAATCAGTACCATGATGTACCCTCCACCACCTATATCTATCCTATTGTCCAAAGACCATAAAATTACTTACCTCATCTAGATTTGGTCTTAGCATGGATAGATGAGGGTCGCTTGGAGGTCTAACATTGAGAGAAATTCTATAAGAACTAAGATATAGAGAGGCCATGATAGCAGAAATCAACACTTTTAGAGGTCACCATCAGAAAATCATAAAGCTGAATTGTCAAGGCATGATGGAAGAAGATTTGTTGTCACAGATAACTACTACCCCACCATCATCAAATAGGAGATACCAACACATATTCCAAAGAGAAGATTAACATCCTTAACAGTCCCTCTTAGTAAGGTTCTTCCTATGGTCGAGCAACTCATGAAGTTCCTAGCCATAAGGGAGCCTTGCAATCCCTTGACAAAGATCTACGATCTTAATGTTTGTGGTGATTTTCACCACACGTGAGGAAACAAAATAAACTCATGTCTGGCCCCCAAGCACAACATTTAACACCTAATCGTGTTTGGCTTAGTCCAAGTGGGCACTCTTCAAGAAGTCACCCTAGAGTCTGTGGTAGAAGGGTCAAATGTAGTCATCAAATTGGATGAATCTTTTCCCAAGCTAGAGCACAACATGAGAACACCAACATATGAAGTCAGTCCAAGGCCTTCCACTAAACAACCAGATGCAACCACATACTTAATTGATTCTCCACTTGAGCCACAACTCTACAAGAGAGCACAAAGAGAGAAAATTGTCACGATCCCAAAATCACTTAGGGATTATTAAGTTTATATGTAATTATTTTTACTTAAAAAAAAGAAAAGTAAAAATCAAAATAAATGAAATCAACAAAACAAAATGAAGTAAAAAGTCCACTTAATTCACTTGATACCGCGCCATGTCTTATATGAACCCTGAAGAAGTGGAACACTAGAACTAATGGTTCAAAGAAAAAAGGATCACATGCATTATCCTGAGGCCTAAATGGTTTGAAAACCTAATCTCACCCATACCAATTACCAACTCAATGGTATCCTAAAGGTTCCAAAGATAAAATCACAAGATGAGATTATACTTTTAAAAATCAATACATGTCCTCTTCTAGTTATGCTTAAATTAATCACCTCAAAGGTGCGTTGTAACAGACCCACAAATATCTTGAAAACAAATTCAAGGGTCACTCCCTACATGAACTTTAGTGTTTAAACATGACAACAACCCCACTCACTAGGCACCACAAAGACAAGTGTGATGGAGGATAAAGCGATTCAGGTCTATTCTGACATAGTTCACCTCTCACCATATTCCATGATCATCAAGCCAGGGAAGCACAACAATGATCCTTTACTAGGAAACTCTTATTAATCCACAATTCAAGTTCCCATACTAAGGATCTGAGCATCAATGTCCAGTTGGTAAAAGGATTAACTAAATAAACACTAATTATGATGCCCAAAGGGCACCCAAAATTGAAAACCTATTTGTGGTGAATTGCTTCTACTAATAAATGTCGGGGATAGATACCATGGGGATGTCTTTGACACTTAATGTCTTAACCCAACTGGGTGAGGAGTTGCTCTTGATTAATCAATACATGACACAATTAAGCTCAATGAGCATGAAATCTATGACTAACGGAGCATACAAACTCTCTTTTATGAGTCAAAGACTCCCATCCTAATGTTTTAAGCATAATGCCTAGGGTTTTAGATGCAAAATGGATGACTAGATGAATAATTAGGTCCAAAGGACACCTGACAATGTCAATACATGCTTCTGACAAATTGCATACACCAAGAAGTGTCAAGAATAGAGCCCATAGGGGTGTCTCTGACACTTGGCATCTTAACCCAACTAGGTAGGGAATTGTCACTCAAATACTCACTACATGGTATGGCCTGAGTCATACAAGAATGAAATTAAAATCAAGTTGAGCATCTAATACACTCTAAATGAATATTCCATTAGTGGTACATCTGACTATGATCATCTAGAGAGAAGAACCAACCTACCAACCTATTCATATAAGACATTGGATAAGATTAAACATGCTTATAGACTTGAATCACCTTAAACTGTGGTACTTTAAAGTGGAATACATGGTGAGAAGGGTAGTTGTCATTTGCATTCTGATAAACAACAATGATCACATGACCACCCTCACATCTCAAGACATGCCTCTTAAATAACATGGGTTACCACAAACTCACCAAAACAGTCTCAGTCCAAAGACCTCAATGTTGACCAGCGGGCTAAGAAAAAAACCCTCCAAGGTCCAATTCTTGACATCTGCCATGGTTTATAGCAACATAAAAAGTCACAAACCATAATATGTCAAATATAAACTTGAATAAAAAATAAAATTCAATACAAGTTCTTGCCAACTAACATGGTCACATTAATGTCAAAAGAAGAAATCAAAATTTTGAAACAAATAAATAGGGAAAAATGCTACCACCATAAATAAAAGCATGATAATCTTGTATTTCAACAAATATGATGGAAGAAGGTAAGTATCAAATGAAATTGGCCCACTATGCATTGGTATCACAACTCATGTCAACATCAAGAAGGTATTCTTCGACAATCATGACATATTTTCACTAGAAGAATATGTTAGGACATTTTCATTAGATGATTTTATGTAATTAAGACAAGACGAACTATTGAACTATTCAATATAGAGACAAAGTCTAAGCCAAGTCATGTACATCAAAGTTTGTGTACGTCTTTAGAGAAAGAGTCCAACAAGGCACGTCATCTTCTGATATATTGAAAAACTTGACCTACATTCAAAGAAAAATCGACAAGATATGAATAGGGGCTACATTTTACCAGTTAACGCTGCCTTACCTAGGATTAAACACAACCATGCACATATACATATGACATGCCCTCAACATACCAATATTCAGTGATACAAGGACATTTGGTCCAAATTCCCTACAGAAGGACAACTCGGCTATGATGAGCTCATGTCTCCCCAATACACTTCTCTCACAACAGAGCGAGTATGATACATCATGCAATGATGTTAGCCACACAACTACTTCAAGCTTTTACCTTCCAAGCAAGATATATTGTTCACTTTCCACAATGTTGCTAACGCAGACTAAGTGATATGATCCCCAATTCTAGAGCACTATTTTCATTAGCTCTTTTACAACAAGATTCCTTACCTCCTGAATAGTTGAAACTAAGGAGTTCAAAAGTCAATAAAATACACAAATTTCCTAGATAAAGCATGACCCAGAGTCATCAACCATGTGATCAGTGGGAGCGAACCTGCTTGATCATTTGCTTCATTTTAAAATTCTTACACTCTATTAGAAATCCTCAAGCACGGACATTCCTGCATATAGTCACTTACAATCTCTGGGGGTCTTAGACTATAACATTAAACTAACCTAACTTCATTTCCTAACCTTTTTGGGTCATGTAAACTTCTTTTACCAATCTTTGTGGGTCCTGGACTATGACCTTAAACTAATCAAACTTTGTTTTCCGAAATTTTGGGTCTTGTACTATGCCCTTAACCTAATCTAGCTTCATTTTTCAATCTTTTTTGGGTCCCAGACTTTGATCTTAAACTAATCCAACTTCATTTTCCAACCTTTTTGTGTCCTCGTCTATAAACTTAAACTAATCTAATTTCATTTTCCGATCTTTTTAGGTCCTATACTATGACTTTAAACTAAATCCAACATAATACTAAATCTTTTTGGGTCCTGGACTACGACCTTAAACTAATGTAGCTTCAATCTCCAATCTTTTAGGATCCCAAATTAAGACCCTAAACTAGATTGCAATCCATGTCTTGGGCATGCATCTCCCCTTCATATTATCCAATATCTTGCGATCTTGGACTATGACTTTAAACTAATCTACCTTCAATTTTGAATCTTTTTGGGTCATGTATAATGACCTTAAACTGTACTGAAAAATTGACTTTAAATTGAGCCACATGCCCTATACCACCTCTTTCTCACTCTTTTATTTCAAGATGTCTGCCTTCTTCCATCATCATCCTCTTCAACCTCTACCACCCACCTTTTACATCATCTCCATGTCCCCTATAGCTCTCCCCCTTCGATTTCTACCCACCCTTGGTAGGGGATTTCAATCTCAAGGGCATAATTTAGAGTATACCCACCTCTTCTATCGTAAGCTCCTTGCCAGCATATGATAACCTTATATACCCCGTTAATACCTCAGGGGCCTACCCAGGGAAACTACGGCTTGCCAACAGTTTGGTCATCATTCACTTCTTCATTCTGCAATAGAAAACAGCTCTTAAGGTATTATAAAACAGAAAGGGGGAATAGATAATGGCACTGCGGACCCATCAAAGAACTGTCGTCGGATGTTAGCACAAAAAGCTAATGGGTATCCAATCCCACTAAAGTCAAAAGTTAACATCCATTACATATCACTTAGTACGCGGATCAACTGTCTTTCCATACACCTTCAGACCCGGAGGAACATGCTAAGGTAATTCCGCCTAAGTGGTTACAATCAAATTGATTTCGCATGAACTGCAAAGTTAATGAGAAAGGATGGAAAGCTTGTCAATTGGGAGAAGTAAACAATCGTAAACCTAGGTGGGAACTTTGCTTCCAAAGGTTGTAAAGCCATCACCTATCGGCTGTTGATGCTTTCAACAGCGTAGCGGCAGCTGCGGCACGCGTCTGTAGCTTTCTCTCCTGATCGAGGTATGAAATAATGACAGAATGTGATGCGGTGACTCGGAGTCGCCAAGCCCCGTGCATGCATCAGATGTGTATAAAGAAGAGTTTCTGGCTTCGACGTGTTAGGCACGACCCACAATACTCGATCGATCTGAACACACGACCCTTGCTCCATATATGCTACTGGTGTACCACCAACTTCCGTCCCTGTAACTCAGTTCTGCTCCCCTCGTCGCCTGATTCCTCCCGCATCCCTCTCCCCGCCCCTTCTTCACATCGGTCACAACCCGCCATGGCTGATAAACAGGCCTCATCCTCTGAGCTCGCGCGCAAGGCCACTGAGGAATCCGGATCGGAGGACCAAGAGGAAGAGGAAAAGGTCGTGGACATGGCCCCTCCTCCAGCAGCTGCCGACCTCCCTCCTCCGGCAGACAAGGCCAGCGCCACCGCCGCTGTAGTGGGCCGCACTGACAGCTCCGAGATGCTCCTGGATGCCGTCCCGTCCGACTGCCTCGGCCTTGCCTCCGCGGCTGCAGCAGGGTATGAGCGCCTGCCTCGGGCGCGCAGCCACGACGAGGGCCTCAAGGGCTTGTCACCTGACAAGGAGAAGCGCTCGCCGAAGAAGCTTCTGGGGAGATTCTTCGATAAGAAGAAAGCTATGGCCGGTGGCGGAGACCACGGTCATGGTCATGGGCGCGCCATCGAGCTTCCTCCGCCGCCGCCAGAGAAAGAGGTCGGAGAGGTATCAGCTGCGACAGTGACGGCCACACCAGCTGCAGGGGCGGGGACGGCTTCCGGTAAAGCTGACGAGAAGAAGAAAAAGAAGAAGTCGTCGTGGCTCCCCGATCCGGAGAGGAGGTGGCCCATCCAAGGGTTCTACTGATCCAATCAACCCGCATCATCAACAAATAATGTTATTTCAAGCCAATATGTATTGCATCTCATCCTTCACAAAAGGGTCACATGGTCATCGTTTCTGCAGCTTCAGGGTTTTGGCGAAAATCCGCGCGTGATCATGTACTTTAATATGTGTTTTCCTATTCTGGATCTTTCTCACTGTGTTTCTCTCCACTCCTATGGTCCTTATAACGAGAACTATTGTAGATGGTAACATCGTTGGTGATTTATGTATAATCCGCGTCTCATTTTATACCGCTAGTGGCGCAATAAGCCAATAACTGACGTCGAATTCTCATTCGTTTAGGGTCTCTTCATATCCGCTTTACCGGTGTTTTGAGTGTTTCATTCACACATAGTTGCTCAATATCATATAGCGGGACATCAATTGGTGGACGCATCATCTAGAACCACATCACGAGCCTGAATATTTTTCACTCAAACGTTTGCGCTGCTATTATGAGAAATATAATATCGCCTCCTAGCAGTATCTTGGTGAAGATGTCAGTTTTTTTTAGTGGCAGTCATCATTAAGAGGAAGAACGATGAAATGATCTCTGGTATTCCAGTTAGTTTCCAAGTGCTCGTCTTAGGTCTTTGACCAATTGCTGGCATTTATTGGTATTGACCGCTTTGCCTACACAAATACCTCATCAACATGTTTTCTTATTAAACCCTAATGTGTAAAGTAGGCTGTGCCATACCTGATTAAGTTCTAGTACTAGTTTAGTACATACAAAGAAAGAGTAAACAGGGAATCATCTAATTTGTTCTGTTTTAAATTTAAACCCGGTCACGTTAGGCAATTTGAACTCATTGGGATTTTTTTCTTTCATTTTTCGCAAGGTCAAAAAACTCAATTGAAAACCATCGACCCAACTTAGGTCTCCAAAATCCAAGCTAATCTATATGAGTTACCTATCGACACTGAACAATGATGGTAATTAGCCATTTTAGATGGCATGGGGTTGGGGCCAATACAACCTAGTTTCAATAGGAAAAAAAAAGAGAATATAAGCAATGAAGTTCTAGTAACCTCCATTATATGGACAATAACTCATGAATTAATTGGATTGAAGTATGATGACCTTGACTATACAAGGAGTGCCTTATGGCACTTGAATAAGTAAAAAACATGATATTAGATACACCTAAATGATAGCCATAATTTCGGAATAGACGTAGATCTCATTGACCAACATATTCCAATTTTATATCACTTTATGGTAACTCAAACAATCCACAATTTTTGATTTTCATTACCTTTGTCAATAATATAATGATTCTTCCAACCTTGATTGACCCTTTGACAAACAATTGAGGGAAATGTGCGTTTACTAGATATATATCATTCAATAAACTTAGTAATATTCCTTATTACTATTGAAATTTCTTAACATATCAAAGGCTTGACTAATAATTGAGTATTTTGTGTGTTTTAATTAATATTTCTTACAACTAGTTTGCATGATGTTTTGCATTTACATTTAGCTATTAAAGTATTTTCCTTAAATACATGTCATGAATTTGATGTTAAATATAGTAGTACACATATTTCTAGGTGTAAATTCAATAAAGAAGGTACTATCTCCAACTTAGGACAAAAACAAACTAAGTTTAAAATCATAATTCACTTCCCCAACTGGCCTCGTGTGCACTGCTCCCACCATGCATTGTATACCAACTCATGTACTCCCCCCCCCCCATCTTAATTATCTTCTACATGAATTATAAAAAATTTGGAAATAAATCATCCAAATTAGGACTAATTGACCTAGTTTGTTCATGCAATCTATGATTAGTATTGGAAAGACAAACACAACAAGAATTATAGAAATTGAGCAAACCACAACCAAAAACAAGTGTTTAGAATGGTTCTAGATGGAAAAGTAATAGCACTATTACCTAAGGAGGTCAACATCTGGTCAACACCTTGAGTACCACCTTGTATAAATCACTACACGAGTATATTCTGAGAAGAAATCTCCTTTCTTATCAAGAGTAACTAGCTTACTTTTTTGGTCAAGTAGCCAATAGCCTTACGTAAGGGACCACCTTGCCTTACCTATAGCCACATTCCCTACATATTCCTTATGGAAGAAAGAATTTTAATCAACCTTTATCGGAAAAAGAGATTATAATAGAGATGAGAGCTTTACAAAATTAGAAGTATGGCTGATTTCTTATAGATATCCTATTCACTCACATTGAAGTGAACCAGTAATGAAGCTCATGTAAGAGATTATGGGGTCTTCTAGAAACAATTTCTCAACTACAATATAGGAGCTGCTTTTCAATCTTGAGATTCTCTCAAGTCACTCCTATTATAGTTGAGGGTGCATAATAGCCATTTTAATTTATTGTTCTAGACATGTTAGGGAGAGTAGAAAGGAATCCAATAGATCTGTTTCTACTTTTCATCCACATCTAATTGTTATTTTTCACTTATAAAAATCTAAAATAGAAATACAATCGACTGATATTTACTAAGAAATTCTTGGGAGACAAGTATTCATTAGAAACCAAGGCAGGCCAGTCGATTGAATTCATCCTATGAAATCTTGTTAGATGATATTGCCTGCCTCTTAGTTTTTCTTCGGTCAGTAATAGGAAAGATTTTGCATTCATAAAGAAGTATATGCACAATAAACATAAACAACAAATGAAGTATCACCTACCTATACATGTTGATGAGGTGAACAAAATCAAGTTTAATGGTAATCCACAACGAAGTCCCATTGAACATATAATTATAAAAATTATAGAGTTTCTCATCTTACATACATGGTGGATGGTGGAGATGAAAAAGAGATGGATCCTCCTTAATGGTTATTTATAAGGCTATTTAAGTATGTAGGGATATTGATAATCAACTACTTAGAGTGTGCCTTAGACCATGTTTTTGTCACCTCCTTGCATTCAAAGAGGATATAGCTATTCATTTCAGATGTTGTGTGATAGAGATGGAAGTGAGAAGAAATATGCCTTCCTTGAATATGCATTGCATCATCAGTGAGCAGCCTCTGTCTCATGGCTTACCAAACTTGTATCATGAACATGCCAATGCCATTTAGGCTCTAGAGCCATTTAGCCTAAAATAGCTCATCCTTTTCTATTCTAACATTATTCCAGGCAGACTTTAGACCATGTATCTTCATATCATCCAACAAATGTTTTTCGTGATTAGCAGAAGGAGTTGGTAGAGTATTGAAGACAACAACCATGTTATCTAGTCAACCATGCAATATAATTCATGATTTATTGTGTGCAACAAATACTACTTTAGTATTAGAGGGGAGCCCAAATCTTACCATAATAGAGGTGCCAACAATATGAAGAAGAGGGATCCTATTGTGCGTCCAAGGGTCATTCCACATAGAGAAAGTAGCATTTCCTATCTTGCATCCAAGATTTGGTCTTATCTGGGTTGTGATGCTAGGATTTTCTTCCATAACCATGATTATTTGTGATTGGGAGTTCACACCTATAATGAACCACGTGAGTCTACGTACATAACATGTAGCAATTGAATGTGTAGTGATTATTTGAGATATTCTACATAACATGTAACGATTGAATATGTAGAGATTATTTGCAATATTCTTTGACCCAAATATTTCATAGAAAGCCCACTATTGACAAGTCCTTGATACATCTAATACCTATACCTCCTTCCTTTTTAGGATAACAAACAACATCCCATGATATTGTGTGAATGGGGTTATATGTATATGTATTACTGAACAAAAAATCATGGAACATCTTTCTAATTTCCTCGGACCATCTTCCAATAAGGGAAATGTTGAATAATAGGATAGGATAAAAGAAAACAAGGTAGAAATAACAAGTTCCATTCTCCCATCCATGGATATTGGCTTCATATGTCTGTATTACGGAACACCTTAGTTTTGTCAATAAACAATAACATTGTTTTTATAAGTCTACCTATGAAAAGGGGGAGGCCCGCGTATTCAACAACAAGGTAGATATGCAAATCTTCAAGACATCAACAAGCTTTGGATCTGCTTCCCTGTTAAAAATCAATTGAATCTTGATAGGATTAAGGTTAAGACTAGAATCATCCCCAAATGTAGCAAGAAGATTCTTGAGAATAGAGGATGAGTCTAGATCACCCTTGGAGTACATTATAAATCATTAGCAAAAATGATGTGAGACATTGCATCCATGATCTTGTATGGTTCTATACGTCCAATTCAACAATTTGGAATAAGGCATATTATCCTTACATACCCAACATGAACAATTAAGGAGCAATGGGGTCACCCTGCCTAATACCATTAGATACATGAAAGATGGGGGTAGGTTCCCCATTCAGTAGAATTTGAAAAGATGTAGATCACATGCATTCCTTTATCCACGAGAGACAAGACTTAGGGAAACCCATCTTGGCCATGAAGATAATAATGAAATCTTTGTTGATCATATCATTCCCCATGGAATGATCTTCCGTAAGAAAAAAGTTATGATTGGTAGGTTTCTTACTGAAGTCACTAATGATATTATTGGCAAGAAGGATAGCATCACCAATGCGTCTGCTTTTAACAAAGAAGAACTAATGATGGGAGATGATTTCAATCATAATACTAGATAATTGGTTAGTGAGTATCTTTGTGATGATTTTGTAAAGGAAATTACATGATGAGATCGATCACTAGTCAGATGCATCAATAGGATCTTTCCTTACAGATAGGAGAGTGATAACAGTCTTAGCAACCTTCATTAGAATGTTGTTATTTGTGAATAAATCAATAGAAACCTCAGTAATATCGTTGCCAATGATGGTCCATGCATGCTTGTAGAAGGTTGCATTAAAGCCATCATGATTGGAGATTTGTATCCATTTGCATTTTTAATGACCTCCTTAATGTCAATCAGTGCGTTAGGAGGAAGAAATCTTTGTATGTGAGAATGATACTATCTACTGCTTAGTTATTAGTTGGTTGAATGAGTTTTTAGGGAAAAATACATTTGTAACATACTAGATCTCGGACCCTACCATGAAAGTTGACATTTTGGACTTAGCCAAACAAGGTTGAAGGTTAGCCTAAGTAGATGTTTAGTATAACCCCAATGAGATAAATCATGTATAGATCACCTTAATGTAACCTAATGTTCTAACATTAATCTTAGGTTTATAATGAATACATAAAATATACCACATAACTCATTTTGGTGGTAATATGAAGATAAGAAACTTAATTGATGAATAATTTAGATAATGGGCCATATGACATATATCATGTAAAGAAGTCTCAAAAGTGGAAACAAACTTCAAATTCTAAATCTACATATCAAAATTATCCTACATGTCAAATTTCATCTAATTTGGACCACCTTGAAATATTAGGATAAGTTTAGGAGAGAGAAAATGAGTAAAAGGCATAAGTAATGAATAATGTGATTATATAACTTCAAAATATGGAAATAATGGAAAATTCATATTCAAAACATAAAAGATAACATGTGGATGAAGTTTGGTCCAATTTGGATGTTATTTGAGCAAGTTATGCAATTTTAGGTACATTCTGGACTTTTTACAATTTACCCAATTGAGAGGTTTTCTTTACAAATTGTCACATGCATTATAATAACTATATATTCCCTTACCATTCTTGATATTTTGAACCTAGTGCTCCTAGTTGCACCTTGGTTTGAATGTGTTTCTTTCCAAGGGCATTTTAGGGATTACCCTCTTTATCAATGAGCTTATCTTTAGAAGCTATCAACCAATGGAGTTATTTCTTTGATTGGAGGCCGGTTGGGATGGCATATAAGTGTCCATAAACCGACATTTGATATTCAATAAGACTCTATGAGCTGTCCTCTTGCATGGCCATGAAATCCCTAGGCTAAGGACATATGGAATGCTCCATGGACACCTCATGCTTGACTTCTTCCTTATCCATAAAGGTTTGCATGTCTGTAGGCACCCTTAGCATTGGAAACATGAAAAGAAACTTTACACCTCATTATTGAATTCTTCCTTATCCATAAAGGATTGCATGCCCATGGACACCCTTATACATGACACATGAAAAGTCTCATAGACACCTCATACTTGACCTCTTTCTTTATATAGCCATATCTACCCCTTCCCAACTCCCAATTCAAAAACTCTTACTCTCCTTTATTTCCTCTATATTAGGGAATAATTACTACTCTATTTTTCCATGAAGGTGTTGTCCCAAGGTAAAAGGAGGTGCCTACCTTGGTGAAGAAGGCTCCTAGGGTTCCAAAATTCTCTATTTAGGATTTCTTAAGCTCCTCCTTGGTGATTTTGACCAAAACTAGTAAGTATCATCCTTTCCTTCCCTATTTTCATGTTGCTAGTCTTCCTTCCACCTTCCTCAAGGTCTGAACCATGGCCTTCCATGGTGAAACCCCACCTAGAACCCATAAACACCTCATCTCCATGTTCTTTTGTTGGGGTTTTTCACCTCTAAAGTGGAAAAGGTGCTTCTTGCTCGAGATAGGAGCTTTGTTGGAGAAACCAACCTCTCTAAGATTGGGAACCTTACTTATTGGACCTGTCCATCTTCCCTAGAGGTTCTTTGGAGGCCTAGTCTTGGATCTAGTACTGACTTGGACTATTTAGACTCTGAAGTTGATGTATGATGTATCCCCTATTCTTCTATGTTGAGGAATTCACCTATGCTTATTCATTCTCTTTGTCCTATGGTCATTAGCCTATATACAATGTATTTTCTTTTGAAAATCATGGTTCATGTGAACTACCTTATTTGATATTTATCATGTGATTATGGATATTCTTTTGAACTCTTATCTATGCTTTATTCATGATGGAACTCTAAAAGATGACACATGATGTCTTTTGCCACTTATGAGGTAGATGTATATGTTGGTCACTTATGTGGTGACTAGTTTATATATTCTGACTATATTTTCTACTTGCCTCTACATTTAATATGCTATGTGATTCAGTATCACTAGAGTAGTGTAATTGCATTAGTTTTTATGGCAGATGTGTTATTTCCTGCCGAGAAGATGTGATATTTCCTGCTCTTTTGGGATGGAAAGGAACTTCATACCCAGGGAAAGATGTTTGATTCTTGGCTCATGTTTTATATATTTGGGAGATTGGAAGTATTCCTTTCTCTATCAGGTTTCAAGTTTATTAGACTTGTCTACCTTTGTGTTTATATTTTTCTAGGGCTATGTTTATCTCACATGCATGCATGTTGATGATATGGGGTGTGTTCCCTAATTCTTTACATGTGCTTGTGTGGCACAATCTTTATGTTTTATTAATGGCAAGTATTCTTTTATTATCATATTATTTCAATTCCTTTTCTCTTAATACCAATATTGGGTGGTCCTTATACTTTCTATGGGAAGCATTTTATATTTGATGTCCTTTATTCTATATATTGGTCAATTTCCTATTTAGTTTGCACATACCGGCCTTTGTTGATGCCATCTATTTTCTCTTCTTGCTGGGGTATGCTTCCAATCCTAGGTGAAGGACTTAGATGATAAGGCATGAATATTTGGACTAGCTTAAGGAGTTAAAGCTTGGAGACAAAGTTGTTATGGTTTAGATTTCCCTCTATCTAGATCCTTTTTGTTGTATCTTGTTGTAAACCCTAATGGGAGATTTTGAAGTACTTGTATAATCTTTTATGAAAGTTGAATAGAGTTAGTTATTTTTATTCCACTGCTACACTTTTGTCTTTTGCATACCATTATAATAAATTTGAAAAATTTATACCTATTCCAACATACCTTTGAGTGTGTTTGGAATTGATGTTAATTTTTCAAATTTTTAGTAAGGGGGTGATCCTGCCTCCTTACAACATGGTATCAGAGCCCATGATAGTCAGAATCTGACTATTTCAATTTTGTCTCCCTATTTAGAATACTTTCCTTACCTTTAAGTGACATGTTTACCCTAGAGTTGATCAATAGATGATGAAGGGTTGATTTAGGATCCTTTAGTTTCACATTAGAATAATGATGAATAGATCCCTAAAATACTTACAGCTAAAAGATGCATAAGTAACCATTGTAACTTGAGATTGTTTAGCTTGGCCTTTAGGCCGCTACTAGGACATGAAGTTAAAAGAAAAGGTGTCTAGAAAGGATTAGGGTTCGGGAGATGGCAAAATTTTCCTTCGCACCACTAGCTTGGTTTATGAGGACTCCCGAATCCATATGATACTGGCATGGCCTGAGATGATATGAATTGTCCAAAATAGCATGCTTTTAAGCAATAGTAGCCTTAGATGTCTATATTATTTATCTTTAGGGACACTACTATGTTGAACTAGTCTCCCAGGTGTAAAGACTTGTTTGAGGATGGACAAGAGCAAGTTAACCCATAGTTCATAGTTAGTCTTTACAAGTTATGTTTCTTTTTTCTGCATGATGCTTATGTAGTTGGATGTAAGGAAGTGTAGTTGAACCTTTTGTACCTAAAGAACAATTTTGACTTAATAAGATGAATCCTTTAAGGGGTGGTGAATATTTTTTTTCTTATATGTGGATGTTTTTATTTGGAGGATGAAATCCCTTTAAGGGGTGGTGTGTTGTAACATACTAGATCTCAGACCCTACCCTGGAAGTTGACATTTTGGACTTAGCCAAACAAAGTTGAAGGTTAGAACTAAATAGATTTTTAGTATAAATGCAATGAGATAATGCATGTATATATCACCTTATTCTAACCTAATGTTCTAACATTAATCTTAGGTTTATAATGGATACATAAAATATGCCACATAACTCATTTTGGTGGTAATATGAAGATAAGAAACTTAATTTGATGAATAATTTAGATAATGGGCCATATGGAATATCTCATGAAAAGAATTCTCAAAAGTGGATACAAACTTCAAATTCGAAATATACATATCAAAATTAGCCTACATGTCAAATTTCATCTAATTTGGACAACTTTGAAATATTAGGATAAGTTCAGGAGAGAGAAAATGAGTAAAAGGCATAAGTAATGAATAATGTGATTATATAACTTCAAAATATGGAAATAATCCCAAATTCATATTTAACACATCAAAGATAACTTGTGGATGAAGTTTGGTCCAATTTGTATGTTGTTTGAGCAAGTTATGCAATTTTAGGTACATTATGGACTTTTCTACAATTTACCCAATTGGGAGGTTTTCTTTGCAAATTGTCACATGTATAATAATCCTTATATATTCCTTTACCATTCTTGAGTTTTTTAACCATAGGGCGCCTAGTTGCATCTTGATTTGAAGGTATTTCTTTCCAAGGGCATTTTAGGGGTTACACTCTTTATAAATGAGCTTATCTTTAGAAACTATCAACCAATGGGGTTATTTCTTTGATTGGAGGCCGGTTGGGATGGCCTATAAGTGTTCAAAAACCAACATTTGATATTCAAGAATCCTCTATGATCTGTCCTCTTGCATGACCATGAAATCCCTAAGCTAAGGACACGTGGAAAGCTCCATGGACACCTCACGCTTGACTTCTTCCTTATCCATAAAGGTTTGCATGTCCATAGGCACCCTTAGCATTGTACACATCGAAAGTAACTTGACACCTCATGATTGACTTCTTCCTTATCCATAAAGGCTTGCATGTCCATGGACACCCTTATACATGACACATGGAAAGTCTCATAGACACCTCATACTTGACCTCTTTCTTTATATAGCCATATCTACCCCTTCCTAACTCCCAATTTAAAAACTCTTTCTCTCCTTTATTTCCTATAGCTTAGAGAATCATTCCTACTCTATTTTTCCACAAAAGTGATGTCCCAAGGTAAAAGGAGGTGCCAACCTTGGTGAAGAAGGCTCCTAGGGTTCCAAATTTCTCTATTTAGGATTTCTTAAGCTCCTCCTTGGTGATTTTGACCAAAACTAGTAAGTATCCTCCTTTCCTTCCCTATTTTCATGTTGTTATCTTCCTTCAATCTTTGTCCAGGTCAAAACCATGGCTTTCCATGGTGAAACCCCACCTATAACCCATCACCACCTCATCTCCATGTTCTTTTGTTAGGGTTTTTCACCTCTAAAGTGGAGAAGATGCTTCTTGCCCGAGATAGGAGCTTTTTTGGAGAAACCAACCTCTATAAGCTTGGGAACCTTACTTATCGGACCTGTCCACCTTCCCTAGAGGTTCTTTGGAAGCCTAGTCTTGGATATAGTATTGACTTGGACTGTTTAGACTCTGAAGTTGAGGTATGATGTATCCCCTATTATTCTATGTTGAGAAATTCACCTATGCCTATTCATTCTCTTTGTCCTATGGACATTAGCCTATACACAATGTCTTTTCTTTTGAAAATCATAGTTTATGTGAAGTACCTTATTTGATATTGATCATGTGATCGTGGATATTCTTTTGCAATCTCATCTTATGCTTTGTTCATGATGGAACTCTTAAAGATGACATGTGATGTCTTTTGCCCACTTATGAGGTGGATGTATATGTTGGTCACTTATGTGGTGACTAGTTTATATATTCTGACTATAATTTATACTTTACTCTACATTTAACATGCTATGTGATTCAGTAGCACTAGAGTAGTGTAATTGCATTGGTTTTTATGGCAGATGTGTTATTTCCTGCCGAGCAGATGTGATAATTCTTGAATTTTTGGGATGGAAAGGAATCTCATACCCAGGGCAAGATGTGTGATTCTCGTCCCATGTTTTATATATTTGGGAGATTGGAAGTATTTCTTTCTCTATCAGGTTTCGAGTTTATGAGACTTGGCCGCCTTTGTGTTTATATTGTTCTAGGGCTATGTTTATCTCACATGCATGCATGTTGATGATATGGGGTGTGATCCCTAATTCTTTACATGTGCTTGTGTGGCACATTCTTTATGTTTTATTCATGGCAAGTATTGTTTTGTTATCATATGATTTCAATTACTTTTCTCTTGATACTCATATTGGGTGGTCCTTATCCTTTCTATGGGAAGCCTTTTATATTTGATGTCCTTTATTCCATATATTAATTGTTCATTTCCTATTTAGTATGCACATACCAGCCTTTGCTGATGTCATATATTTTCTCTTCTTGCTGGGGTATGCTTCCAACCCTAGGTGAAGGACTTGGATGATAAGGCATGAAGTTTTGGTCTAGCTTAAGGAGTTAAAGCTTGGAGACAAAGTTGTTATGTTTTAGATTGCCCTCTATCTGGATCCTTTTTGTTGTATCTTGTTGTAAACCCTAATGGGAGATTTTGATGTACTTGTGTAATCTTTTATGAAAGTTGAATATAGTCTGTTATTTTTATTCCACTGCTACACTTTAGTCTTTTGCATACCATTATAATAAATTTGAAAAATTTATACCTATTCCAACATACCTTTGAGTGTGTTTGGAATGGATGTTAATTTTTCAAATTTTTAGTAAGGGGGTGATCCTGCCTCCTTACAACATTCATGTAGGTATTTAGGAATACTTCAACATATGGTTTTTTGATTTTTCTAAGGGACACCTTGGATGGAAAAGCTGTTAGTTTGGGATATTTTATAAAATGTGCATCATACTAATTTTGATAGAATGTATTAAAAGTTTGAGCTTAATTACAAGTAAAAGTTCCATACAAATTATTTACAACAAATATCTACAAAAAGAATATATATATTCTTTAGTCCTGAATCGTTGTGCATGACTTGACTTGAATCATACAATTGTAGGGTTTTCAATATGGGGCAACATGAAAGTGTCTATAAATATTAAATGATCTCAGTATAATCATTTGAAATAAAGTCATCATAAATATACATACGATGTGTTGGTTATATTCCCTAAAAGACATAATGTGATGATTGTAAAAGGGATCTTTGTACCTATTTTGATTATTAATAAAATGAAATTCCATTTATTATGTTTGTTTTAGTATTGTGATAATGAATAAACTTAATTATATCCTAATAATGTTTAGACCCATTGACATATGATTTGGGTTGAGGAACAAAACATGATATCATATGTATAATAAGAGTACTCATATTTTTTATGTTCCTAGTTGGTTATTATTGTAGTTTTTTAGAACAATAATAATACACAACACTAGCATGTATGGTGGGTGATGACTATTTCCCTTTAGTCGTGGTATTGGATATCAACTCAGATACATGCATACTTGTTAGAGAACAAGTGTACTGGACAACTCACCTAGAGATTGACACATGAAAGTCATGTAATGACATGTCATAGTCATATCTCAATGTGACAATGGTGATTATGATCCTTACCCCTAAAGTTATTACAATTTCACATTTTTTTCTATGTACTTTGACACTATCTAAGCGTGCTCTAAAATATGAGTTACCAAAAGGGTGGTGATTGGGTACACTGTGATAGATGGGGAACATTGTAAGTGATGTAGATAAAATTTATAAATCATTTGGAGTGATATACATACCACTTGATAAGAGAGATTATGAAATGCATGACCATGCTCATGTGAGTCAATATATGATATTGAGCTTAAGATATCTCAAATAGTCTGTTCTTGTTCAATGAACCTATATTGAATGTTAAGAGGAGGAAATTCCATGCCTTAGTTTGGAGAAAAAGGGATTTTACGGTTATGTAAACATTGTTCACTTTACAGCTTGTAGTTGTTCTCCAACTCATTCTTATTAAAAAGTTGGCATTATTGTGTAACTAGAAACCAATCTTTGCTTGTGTTTCTTTGATAACCACTACCTATATAATTAGGAACCTACTGGGTCACACACATAAGGATGCATAAGGGAACAAAACCTTGCAATAAAATATGTGATTAGAATGGTTCTGAATCCCAAATAGGCTTATTAACCCTCTGATCAAGTGAAGAAATTGTATGATTGTTCAATCAGATTGGCTAGGTCCATAGATCAATTGGTTAACTAACATTTTCACTGGACTCACTTGATCGATCGATCAACCAACCTGATCATCCAATCAGAGTCAACATCAATAGTACAAAAGTGTAATGAAATTTAGATAAGGATCTGAAATATATGGATCTTCAATTAGCTAACCTGATTCGTCGACCTAGAGTGCCTAACATGACCCTGATTGACTGATTAGGTAACCTGATTGGGTGATCAAAATCCAATTCATGTTTTTCCACATTGGACTATTTTTAGGATTGTGGTTAAGAAAGGGATAGAAATTATGGTTTTCCAAGACCATGACTCTCCTATGTACATGAGAACATACAAAAAAGGTTTGACACAACACTTTAGACAACTTGTCTATCAAACTTCTCTGTTGGAGAGAGGAAGTTACCCTAAGGAATGTTACCCAAGATAGAAGAGAGGAAGTTTTGAGACGAGCACGTCAACAACTCATGTTCCTCTTTGACTTGGTGGCCAAGGTGGTGCACTACATTCTTCTTAATTCACATGGGTGAATGATAGGCTAGATCACTTATGTGGGGGCCTGCAAAAGCTATTCCACAAGACAAAAACAAGGTGTTGTGACGAAGACATCTGTGATGCAACTTGATGGCTAATGTGGATCTCTTATTGATCCATCCAAAAATTTTATTGGCCGATTTGGATCTAGATCTGGATATTGTGTTCTTTATTGATAAAATATGGTCTAACTATTGGACAACTAGTGTGTGCAAAGGTATAACCTTTATCCCTTCCTATGACTTTTGTTCACTAACACTTTATAGCTACGATGGATCTGATTTCTCGGGTATAAAGGGAAGATTCCTTTTTGTTACTTCTTTGTGCCCCTTAACAAAATCCTATAGTGGCATTAGAGCTGACATTGTATGCATTCATCTTTGGTTTGGATTTAGATTGCAAATGATTATTTGGACAAATAATGTTCAAATTTCTATCCATGATAATTAACAACATATATGATATGATATATATATATGTATTGGATATATCTATGTGACGCCTTTGAAATCATTTTATTTGGTAGATGTAGACATGGAAATTAGATCATTGTGGTGTTAACTAAAACATGTATTATGGTTGTTTTGATTTTGATCAAGCATCATGCAACATGTATATGTCTTACATGTTGTGCCTCTCTCTATTCATTCTCCATGCAAATTTAAATTATGCAATTAGATTTAGATGATGCAAAAACATCATGGGTAGACCTTGGTAGAGAGGAGGAGATGATAAAAAATTGACACCAAAGAGGATGGTCCTCGGTGATTTTGTGATCATGATGAGATGAAGGATTAACAATAACACAAGAACTTCCCAAATCAGGGACATTTGACCGACCAACGAACTTGCTTGATTGGGCTAGCACAAACCCTAAAAGGTCTAATTTAGGATTACATTTATATGTGAGTATCTTGGTTGTTTTTCTAAAAATCCTATTGTCTCATGTTGTTTTACTACTTGCCATATCTTATTTTGTCTCGTGGTGTTTGTTATAGTATATGATACATATAATAATGTATTTTAATGGTGATCGGATAATAATGTATATATATACATACATATATATATATATCCCTCAATATAATATCAATGTTGAGGAAGCCTTACAAGTGAAATGCACATGTAAACCTTATTCACTAAGTGTGAAAATGATTATTGTGGTGCACCATCTACCTCTGGGACGTGTAATAATAAGTATGTGGGACTACCAAGCAGGGTGCATATCTTATTGTGTTGGCCTTAGGTTGGAATTAACTAGGTTATCTTACTAGGATTAAGCATCTTGAGGTATAAGATGACATATAATTCATGTGATGATTTATTGACATGGAGTTGTACAAACATCTATCCAAGAATTGTATAGGATACAATTAGTAATTGTTACCTACCTTAATAGTTAAGTTGTGAGCGGTCAACCAATATTGACTCATGACTTAATGTATTTTGCATCTTGGCTCACTACAAGATTTCTCACAATAGTATTCCAAATCAATAGTTAGGGATATTAATTTGAATAAAATAATGCAAGAGTAATTAATTAAAGACCAATTAATTTTGTCAAATCATATTTGAAACCAAATAAATTTAAAATCAATTTATTGACTTCAGTAAAATATCTTTAGTGTTGATCTATGGAAAACACTAGCAATGATCTATTTTCACTGGGATTAGTCCTTCATAACGAGAAACTAATTGGGAATAACCCTAACAACTGATTTAGGACATTGAGAATTGTTTTCACACATGAGCGTACACTCTATATTCTGGAAACACCAATACCTAATGAACCAACTCCTAATGCACCTTGAGTAGAAAGGAAAGCTCACAAGAAGCATTCTGATGTTGCTATTGACATTAAGTACCTCATGGTTTTCTACATGAATCATGATCTTTAGATGCAACATGAGAACATGGATGTTATTGAAATGACAATACATTGCAATAAGCTAGGAAAGAGAGGTATGATGTCTCCAAGGATGTATATAAGTTCATACTGATAGAAGGTGATCTAGTTCCCATGTACTCAAGTGAACTGGGTATATGAAAAGTCTAATAAGATTGGGATTTCTTTTAGGTCAAGAGTTGGGCATAGATGTAATCCTACAATTATTTTTGGATTCATACAAGCAATTTGTCATGAATTGTGACATGAACAATTTTGATAAGACATTTGACTAAGCTACTTGGTATGTTGAGAATGACGAGGGGTAAATGAAAGACAAGCACAATTCTATGTTGATGGTCATCAAAGGAAAAAAAAGGGAAAAGTAAAATCTAGGTTAAGTTCTAAAGCTAGCCAAACATCTTCTACACTTAAAATAAAAGGAGGAGTGGCTAAGGGAAGTAGTTGTCACCAAGATGGTCATTGGAAATAAATTTCCCTCTCTACCTTGAGGAACTGAAGACAAGAAGCAGTGGATAGATATTTCCACTTATGGTATCATATAATTGAACTTATCTACTTTGTCATCATGGGAACATACGCTAAAATATGCAAAATCTGAAAAGAAGTAGACATATGAACAAAGGGAAGGTGGAACTACATATTACAAATAGATCAAGAGTCATTTCCAATACAATAGACACCCATTGCTGATCTCTATCCATTGAGCTTACAATAGAGTTAGATAACTACTATTATGTACCTTCTATAAAGTAACATTATCTTTATTTATTTAGACAAGAATGGTTTTGGGTTTCTAATAAAGAATGGTAGTATTTCCATATTTAAGATTTGATATTTTATAGTAGTGCCCCTGTGTCTTATGGTCTTTATTTATTAGATCTTGAGACACATGTATATAACATTTATAGTAAGAAATTAGAACTCAAGGACTCAAACAAAACTTATCTTTGGCACTATCATCTAGGGAACATAAATGAGAAGTGCATTTCTAGATTGCATAAAGATGGATATCTAGACTCTTTCTATTTTGAATCAATAGAGACATGTGAGTATTTTTTATTGGGAAAGATAACAAAATAACATTTCATTGGTAATAGTGAGGGATCTAGTGACTTATTATAAGTCATACATACTTATGTATGTGTACCCTTTTGCATAAGTGTTAGAGGTGGATATCAATACTTCCTCACTTCAACTGATGACTTTAGTAGATTTGGATATGCTTTTATATGAAGCATAGATATGAATCCTTTATAAAGTTAAAGGAATTCATCAATAAAGTACGTAATCAACTTAGAAAATGAATTAAATCAATTTGATCAAATCAATGTGGTGAATACTTAAACCAAGAGTACGGTAGGGGCAGAGGGAATTTCCGGTGGAGCGGTGAAATGCGTAGAGATTGGAATAATGATCCAGGTTGTAACCCTGGGCGCGAAGAATAATTTTTTTTATATTTCCAATATTTTTCTATAGGGGCCTCCCTCATTCCTTTTATCAAGCATAATGAAGCAAAGGGCCCACGAAAATGACAGAATGCCACGAATAATTGACTCATTTACCAAGCAGAGTGAGTTTGAGGCCCTTCTAAGGGACTGTTGTATTGTATGACAATGGACTCCACCTGGAACACCACAACATAGTGGTGTGTTAGGAAGAAGTAATCATACCTTTTTAGACATGATATGATCAATGATGAGTTTAGTTGGTCTTCCAATTTCCTTTTGGACACATGGTCTTGAAATAACCACATTATACTCTATGGAGTACCTTCCTAATATGTTGAAAAGACATCTTATGAGCTATGGTATGTGAAATATTCCAATATGTTTGTCTTGAATATTTGGGAATGTGAATCTTATGTTCGGAAGTAGTTCTATGTAAAGGTTGGACCCAAATTGGATAAATGTATCTTTTTTGGATACCCTAAGGAAACTAAGTACTTCTCCATATGACAACAAAGTGTTTGTTTCCAAAACTCCTACATCCTAAAAAAGGAATTCATTTCTAAAGGAAATAGTGGGAGGAAAATTGAACTTGAAGAAGTTCAAGACTAATAAGATACCATTGAATCTATGGAGGTAGATAAGGAATAAAAGGAACCACAAATTGTTGAGGAACCTCAAGTCCCTACAATAGCATATGAACCTCGAAGGTCTAGTAGGGCACATCTATAGCCAAAGAGATATGGATTTCTCATGACTCAAGAAGATGATGTGTTGGTCACTGAAGATGATGAGATAACTATCTACAATGAGTTATATTGAGGGACCAATTTTGAGAAACGTCTTGAAGCCATGATATCATAGATGGACTGCATGTATACCAATAAGGTATGGAGCTTGGTGGATCCACCTAAAGGGGTAAAACCCATAGACTGCAAATGGATCTTCAAGAAGAAGATCAATGTGAATGGTAATGTACAAACCTGCAAAGGTAGATTGGTTGCAAAAGGTTTCAAAAAAGTTCAAGGTATTGACTATGTGAAAATTTATCACCAGTTGCCATGGTAAATCCAAATGGATCATGCTTGGAATCACATCTTATCATGTCTATGAGATTTGGCAAATGGGTGTCAAAATTGTTTTTCTTAGTATAGGAATCTTCTAGAGGATGTGCACATGACACAACATGAAGGTTTTATTGCTCCTAATCAATCGAATAATGTGTATAAGCTATAAAGGTCAATTTATTGATTGAAGAAAACATATCAGAGTTGGAACCTTTTTTTGCATGAGATAGTCAAATAATTTGGGTTTATCCAAAATGAATATGAACCCTATATTTACAAGAATATTAGTGGGAGTGCAATCTTATTTCTCATATTGTGTGTAGATGATATACTATTGATGTACAATTGACATACCTTCTCTATAATTGGTTAAAACATGGTTGATCATTACTTTCTCTATGAAGGACTTAGGTGAAGCATTCTATATTCTAAGAATAAATATCTATAATGATATATCTAGACAACTTCTTGGCCTAAGCCAAAGTACATACATTGACAAGGTGCTAAAGAGGTTTTGGCTCATGGAGTAAGTCTCTCTCTAACTCAATGTATCAACTCTTTGGAACAGAGGGCACACATGAGTAAGATTCCATAGGCCTTTGCAATTGTATATATCATGTATGTAATGATATGTACAAGCCCAAATGTCTCATATTCTTTGAGCATGACAAGAAGGTTCCAGTCGGATTCAAGTAATGGTCATGGAATAGCAGTAAAGAACATCCTTAAGTGCTTGAGAACAACTATGGATTCATTACTAATTATGGAGGTGAGGAAGAGCTAGTTGTAAATGGTTACACTAATGCACGCTTACTAACTGACAAGGATGATTGACAATTGCAATCTAGATTCATGTTTTGCCTTAACAGTGGAATTGTAAGATGAAAAAATTCAGAGCAAGAGAGAGTTGTTGATTCTAAATTATAGACCAAGTATATTGTTTCCAATAATGCATCAAAGGAAGAAGTATGAGTCAAGAAGTTTATTAGTGAACTTGGGCTGGTTCCAACCATTAAAAATGTAGTAGATCTATATAGCGACAACAATGAAAATATTGCACAATCTAGGGATCCCAGATTACATCAGCGTTCCAAGCACATATCTAGTCAATACCATCTAATACATGAGATCATACATCAAGGATATATACAGATTTGTATAGTACCAACAGAAAACAATGTTACTGATCCTCTATGTAAATCACTTTCACAACAGAAACATGGTGGTCATGATAGATTGATTGAACTTAGGTTCATGATTGATTTACTCTAGTGCAAGTGGGAGAGTGTTGCTTATATGCCCTGGGAGTCATCATGTGATTTTTGTAAACTTGATTTGATTACTAATAGAAGGCAATTCCATTTATTATGTTTATTTTAGTATTGAGTTATTGAATAAACCTAATAATGTCCTGATAATGTTTAGACACAATGACATATAATTTTGGTTTTAGGACATGAACAAGAGATCATATGTATAATAAGATTACTTATTCTTATTATGTTCTTAGTCAGTTATTATTGTGGATATTTTAGGATAATAATAATACACAAGATAGCATGTATGGTGAGTCATGGATGTGTCTCTCTCTTCATGATATTGTATATTAACTCGGATACATGTGTACTTGTTAAAGAAAAAGTTGTACAAGATAGACCAACCTTGAGATTGACACATGGAAGTCATGTAATGACATGTTAGAGTTGTGATAGTGGTGATTGTGATCCTTAGATCTGAAGTAACTATACTTATAAATTTTTGTTCTATGTACTTTCACACTATCCCAAGTTTCGATGAAATATGTGTTTCTAAACGGGTGATGATTAGCTACCCACACATCCTTCCTGTCACATTTTTTTAAAAAAAATTTGACATTGTAGAGGAGCATTTTATCTAGCTCTCCAAAAAATTTCATCCAAAAATAATATCATTTGCCCCACCAAAGTAAAAAATACATCCATATATTTACTGAATGTGTATTTTCTACACATTTACATTTTTATCAATATTGTTACTCTTTTGATCTTAGAGTTACTTTTGTGTACCATATAGTTACACTTTTGTATGTGCGGGTAGTGAAAAATTAGGCTACCCGCATGAGTAGCGAATAAATCCCCTATATATATATATAAAACAATTGTAGCTATTAGTTATCTAATATAATTATTTGAAAGATAATGTATTTCTCTCGATGTGTATTGTAACAAAATGCAGAAAAGTAATTATTCTCTGGAACAAGTAAACTACCCACGGGAACAATAGTTGATTTCTCTTTCTTAATCTCTCTCTCTCTGGATATATATGCATATATAAATACACATATATATGTATATATAACTACATATATACATATATGTACATATATATATGTGTGTATATATATGTACATATATATATACATATATATATATATATATGTATACATACATATGTATATATATGTATGTATATATATGTACACACACACGCCACTACTACAGAACCTACCTTTAGTGTCGGTTATTTAAGGCCTTTAGTGTCGATTTCTAAGAGACACCTATGTGGGCGACACTAAAAGCTCACCCATTACGCGTCGGTTCCAAAACCGATGCCCAAACTCTTCGCACGCCACCGAAATCGCGCCTGTTTCCTGTGGCGCGAAGGTATAGGCGTCGGTTATTAGATAAGAAACTGACACCATATACCTTCGCGCCACAGAAAGGGCGCCATCTTGCCCACTATCAGCGTCGGTTATTAGATAATAAACCGATGCCATATACCTTCACGCCACAGAAAGGGCACCATCTTGGCCATTATCAGCGTCAGTTATTAGATAATAAACCAACGCCATAAACCTTCACGCCATAGGAAACAGGTGTCGGTTATTTATATAAAACCGACACTATAACTTTGTGTGTCGGTGTTATACAAATAACCGACGCCTATTGTTTTTTTTTTCTGTCAGTCTGCAGACCTGCTGTGGCTGGTCGCAGGATGAGAAACCTACAGTTAACTGCAGGTTTTACGACATCCATTGATATCAGCCAACAACAGGCCACAAACCTGCAAATTTAACAACAAAAATATTCACACATGCATTTAGCAATACAACCTGCAGTTCCATTTTATTTTTACACATTTAGAAACATTCATGTAGCTAGCAATCTGTAGTTCCATTCATTCACATTCACACATGTAGAAACATTCATATAGCAACCAACACTTTCATTCATTTTCACTCAGACACATGTAGAAACATCTAGACATGTAGAAACATTCACACATATTATAATTCGAAAATTCATTTACAAAATATCATTCTTTAGTCATTATTCGCTATCAACATCCCAATTATATTTCAAAACCCCCACTATTTGTATGGTTTTTGCCCATTCTTCTCTTACTTCATTTAATTTTCCCATCGTATAGGGAGCATGTACATCTGGTAAGTCCGTTCCTGTAGTGGGGTCAGCTTTAAACACCTATAAAGAGAATGATGTATATATATAATTCATGAGCTATAAATAAGATTGATATATTTCATATTATCTAATGAGACTATATAATACCTGAGCAATATAATCGATGTCCATACAACATGACAAACTAACACATATATAGTACATAACAACAGCAACGTCAAATTTACATACAACACTAGCTTTGTACATATATAGTGGGACTAAGGTGACGATCCCACCTTCTAAAATAGGTTACCGACAACTACATGTTACGACTGGGAGGTCATGATTTAGCAACCGTATGCATTAGCAGGAGGACAAACAGATCCACCTACTAATGCATACGGTTGCTGAATCACGACCTCCCAGTCGTAACATGTAGTTGTCGGTAACCTGTTTTAGCAGGTGGGATCGTCACCTTAGTCCCACTATATATGTACTAAGCTAGTGTTGTATGTAAATTCGGCACTGCTGTATATGTGTTAGTCTGTCATGTTGTTATTTGAATCTGAAGCACTTGTGTGTGCTGCACTTTATGTATTGTATCTGTATCCTGCTTCTCTTCATTGGGGCTTCTTTTGCTGTTTCATGGCTTGCTGCCTATATATCTATATAACCTTTGGCGAACGCCTGCATATCCTCTTGGACCCATTGTGTGGTCGTAACATGTAGTTGTCGTTGAACATCGCTGATAGCCTAGTTAGTTAGCACATTGATTTGGTTAGTAACAATAAAGGTTAATCTTGAATAGGTGAATACATAAAAACATATATTAATTAAATTGGGAGTGGCGCTTAATACCTTGAATTCATCTGTTTTTCTTTGGGTAACAAACTCCTCCCAGTCTTTGGGGTCCAAGTAGTTCCATTGCTGTGTGGCTTCCTTCTTCCTATATTTATTTTTCAAAGAGAATAAAAACAAAAATTATTAGTGTAGAGTTAGTGAAATACTGATCAATGTCTAGAATTGGAATCAATCAAGAAACTATTTTCAACATCGCGCATGTAATCTCAGGTGAGATTGGTCCTATAGTTCTTTAGCACCCTCCCACAATGTTTAGAATTTGTATTAACTAGAAGATAATGAAACATCAAATCAAAAAATGATATTGATATTAAAAAAGTAAACATTTAGCTTCAATAAAAAATATAAACATGCATGCCTCTAAAATTGTGATCTTTTATCAATTAACAATCCTTCATTGTGATCTCCGCGCACATATAAGTCATCATTAGCTTCAATATTTTGTGGAGTTGGCAACCCAACTGAGAATGGACTGGAGTCATCATATTTATCATAGTACTCTTCTTCATCTATAGGATCTTCAATGAACTGTCTTTTACCATGAAGAACAACCGACCATTTATCATTTGCATGATCATTGATATAAAATACTTGTTTCGCCTGTGATGCCAATATGAATGGTTCAGCCTTCTCGCCAATCTTTTCAAAGTTCACTAAAGTGAAACCCAATTCATCCACTATAACTCCTTTGGTGTTATCAACCCAATTACATTTGAAGAGCGGAATTCTGAAATCTATGTAGTCAAATTCCCATATCTCTTCAATGACACCGTAATATGACATTTTAGCTTCACGTGGACTCTTATCCTTTGCACTTGCAAAAAACATAGTCGATGCTTGAAGGGTGACCCCACTGTTTTGGATGACACTCTTATCATCTTGGCGCTTTGTGTAATATGTGAATCCATTAATGTCATACCCTTCATAAGACATAACAGTCAACTTTGGTTTAAAGGCGAGGCATTTGATAGTTTCAGTAATATCATCTGGTGTTTGAGATAGTTGATGTAAGACTTTATCTTCAAACCACTTAATAAAAGTCTTGTTATGCTCTCTAGCAAGCCACATTGTATTGGCTCGAGGATATTGTATTTTGATGAAATTGGTATGTTCCTCGATATAAACGTTCACTTCGTCCATGTTGTGTAAAATATACAAATGACCTTGTTCCAACTGCTCACGGCTGATTACTTTCACACGTGATCCCAAAATTCCTTTGCCAAATAGCTCGTCAATATTCTTGTCATTATCAGGAGTGTCATTACCACTGAGAAAGTCATTGCAGAAATCCATAACCTCTCTCGCCACATAACCTTCAATAATACTCCCTTCAGGCCGATAACAGTTTCGAACATCACCTTTAAAAATGCTCATGTATCGTTCAAAGGGATACATCCAATGCAAGAAAACCGGTCCCAAGATTTTTCACTTTCCTAGTCAAGTGGACAACAAGATGTACCATGATATCAAAGAACGAAGGAGGGAAATACATCTCAAGTTGACATAGGGTAACAACCACTTCTCTTTGCAAATTATAGAGAGTCTCAGGGTCAATAACTTTGCTGCAGAGACTGTTGAAAAAGAAATAAAGTCTGGTGATTGCAAACCTTACATGCTTCGGAAATATAGATCGAATTGCCACAGGCAATATTTGTTGCATTAGAGTGTGAAAATCATGAGATTTAAGACCTATCAACTTCAGATCTTTCATTGATACCAATTTATGGATGTTGGATGAGTAACCACGTGGCACCTTAACATTTACCAAGCATTCACAAAAAGCTTTCTTCTCCTTTCTAGAAAATGTGTAACAAGCGGGAGGTAAGTATGTTCTTTTATTACCCATTTCACGTAATTCTGTTAATTCTGACCTTATTCCCATTTCACGTAGGTCCAGTCTGGATTTTATCCCATCTTTAGTCTTACCTGGTATATTTAACAGAGTACCAATGATGCTATCACAGACATTTTTCTCAACGTGCATTACATCGATACAATGTCTGACTGTCAAAGAACTCCAATAAGGAAGATCCCAAAATATTGACTTCTTCTTGAATGAAGAATTGTCACTCCGTGTAGTAAATTGTGATATCTTACCAAATTCATTGACAAAGTCTTTTACTCTTTCATAAACAACCTCCCCTGGTATAGGTTTAGGTGCACTGCGTTCCTCATTCAATCCATTGAATGCTTTGCGCTTCCTACGATACAGATGAAATTTTGGAAGAAACCTTCGATGACCGAGATATACATTCTTACCGCCATGTTTTAGTCTTGTTGAATCAGCGTTCTCTTCACATATAGGACACGCTTTAGCTCCTTTGACACTATATCCAGACAAATTCCCATATGCTGGAAAGTCATTAATAGTGCAAAACAACATAGCATGCAAACGAAATGTCTCTCTTCGTGAAGCATCATAGGTCATCACACCTTCACCCCAGAGTTTCTTTAAGTCATCAATCAGAGGTTCAAGATAAACATCGATGTCATTTCCAAGTTGTTTAGGGCCCGATATCAATAACGACAACATTACATACTTATTTTTCATACACAGCCAGGGAGGAAGATTGTATATAACAAGCATGACTGGCCAAGTGCTATGTTGGCTGCTCAATGTCCCGTACGGATTCATCCCGTATGTACAAAGCCCAAGTCTTAGATTCCTGACTTTTTCACCAAATTCAGGGTACAATACATCAATCTTCTTCCACTGTGGGGAATCAGACACATGTCGTAGGATCCCATCATTATTTTTCTTAACATCTGCATGCCACCTCAAATTCTTCGCATCTATCGGATTGGCAAACAAGCGTTGAAACCGTGATATTATAGGTAGATACCACATCACCTTGGCAGGAGAACCAGTTTTGGACTCCCCCGAAGTCGTCAATTTATACCGTGACGCACCACATTTTGGACAATCTTTCAAATCCGCATAGTCCTTTTGAAATAATACACAATCATTAGGGCATGCGTGTATCTTCTTGGAATCCATTCCCATTGGGCACAACAATTTCTTTACCTGGTATGTTGAGATTGGCAGCTCGTTTCCTTCAGGAAGCATTTCTTTCAACAAAGACAACAATGACGTGAAGCTTTTGTCGCTCCATCTATTATTAGCTTTCAACTTATACAATCTCAACACAGCGTTAAGCTTCATAAACTTAGTACAACCTGTGTATAACGGCATCTCAGCATCATGCATAATGTTTCTAAAAATGGGAGGTGGATCGGTATCCAACATCGCATCAACGATGTCTACTGGAACTGGTTCATTCACATCTACGTCATCGTAGGCAATTTCTTCTTCCACACAAGGACTGCTATCGACATCCACTGGTTTTGAGTTTGAAATCTCTCCATGCCAGTGCCATTCTGTATAGCCTTGTATAATCCTGTTGCACATGACATGAGTTTTGATTTCGTCACCAGTGTTGACTTTCAAGTTGTTACCGCAATGCCTACATGGACAGTAGAACCTATCTCCAGGTTGTTTCCTATGTTCCTCGGCAAATCTAATCAACTGGTCAAGACTAGAAATAAACTCTGGGGTGCAGCGATTGCGAATGGACATCCATGATCTATCCATTCTATGATCAAAGAGAAAACAAGTATATATTAGGACAAGATTAGGGTCTAGGGTTAACAAATACATGTGATGTCATTATTATATATAATAAATGTGTACCACCTATCCATTCTTGAACACCTAATCTCACTAGTAAGTGTATAATGTGTATTGGGTTTTCAAGAAAATTTCGGCAGCATTTCCCCGCTGTTCTCCAAGTACATATGTACTTAGAGAACAAACGGGGAAATGCTGCCGAAATTTTCTTGAAAACCCAATACACATTATACACTTACATCCTAAGTGAGATTAGGTGTTCAAGAAAAGTCCCAAACCGGGGACTATCCAAGATTTACTCCTAATGAGTAAATCTTGGACGGGTTTCTAGGCCAACAAATAATGTGTTGTCATTCTTATACTTAAAATCCTAGTTCTTCAAGTTAGGGTGTTATTGATGTCTTTAAAAGCATGATTGGCAATTTAGGGAAAAGTTCATCATTTACATTCCAAGCATGTCACATGTGTGCATTACAGTTCATCATTAAGCAAGATATTAGTAAGTATGTCATATTAAAATAGACTATACAATATGAGAAAATCGTAGTGTAATCATGCAAATGGGAACATTCATGGGAACACACACTTCAGTTATAAGCATTTATGTAGAAACTTTCAGTTCCATTCATTAATCTCTTTTTACATCCACACACAGGGGTGTACCCCTAAACAGTAATTAAACAAAGGGGTTGGTGTACCCCTAAACATGCGCATAATTAAAAAAACTATTAATACAGACAAGTCTAGATAGATAGACAACTAAATACTACACCAACATGGTCCCGCATCAGTAACTTCGAGGACTTATCATTGTGGCGATCTTCTCCTAAAGTTCAAAATAGAAAGCAGCTATGAGTATTGATTGCTTTCAGACAAAAATTATAAACACAACTTTTTTGTCTTGACAATTATATTTGTTAATTGGACTTACCGTGGTCTTTTTGATGATGAAGCTGTGTCACGAAGCTCCTCATTGTATTTAGACGAATCTGAACTGATAGGGGCCTCAGATTCAGATTTGTCTGAGCTGATATGCGACGACGTGCGCTCATACCGCAGTAGATGATCGGGGGTCTCGCAGTTGCTGTTGGTTATCCAAACTTTGATGGAATTATGGCCAACTAGACGGAGAAAAAGCCTGTTGCAATGAACCGCATGCATCTCTCCAATCCAATCACGCCAACTGGATTTTGATACAAGATTTCCCTCCAAATCATACTCAACCTCGATAACATGTGAATAATTGCCAAAAGTTAGGGTCACTTTACCAGGCATGTAGTGTCTTCCTTTTAGAAAACACCAATGTTTGGGTTTGACCAATTGGTTTAAGGAACGATCATCTAGGATGATGTCCAATTGTTCTTCAATAGGGAACATTAACATTGACATAGAGGCCCAGTTCATAGTGACTGTTATGGGTGGACAGAGACTGCATAATTGTTGGTTGTTTACACTAACGAGTTTCAATCATAAGAATGATCTTTTACTCAACTAGCTATATCCCGCAAGTATACGAGAGTAGTTGTAGTCGAGGTCGAACACAAGGAGCGTTGGTTAGTTAGGCGCAAGAGTTATGATTTTCAACAATCTAGATCATTGTACATAAGATGATTAGATTAGAACAACTAAATTATAGATTTAAAACAAAACAGTAAATTATAACTTAAGAAAGGTTAAGATTCAGATTTGGAAGGATCTTAGACTTGGGATTTCACTATCACATCATAGCTTATATTAAAATATGAATTTAAACATTAATTAACTTGCAAAGGAGGTTTGTAGTCATCACTCACCTCCCGGTGAAGTAATGACGATTCTAACTCCATACCTCACTCTCGTGCATGTATTTCATTTTGAATCACAAACCTTGCTCCTCAACTTAATCCCAGCCACTCTCGCGGTCAAGGACAAGTTTCCAAAAGAGTAACACCATACTCTCAAACACATCTTCTCAGATTATGAAAGAAAGCATAAAGCATGCAAGTATGATGGCCAATCACACAAACAAGCATTTCAGATCTGAAACAACTCTTGGAACATACAAGAAACTAACATTTAGTATGAAATTCATATGTTCATACAAGCTATGACATGGGAGTTACTCTCCCATGTCCAAGAATCGGATTCTACTTGTCCATGATCATGTATTGCAGAAATGCTACAAAATTTTCAGAGTTTAACATGGTTTAGAGAAGGAAAAGCTAGGAGAATTGAAAGTGTAACCCAAGAGAAGTAGAATTCCGTCTTGGGGACGAAATTCCACTCCTAAAGCTGCTCCAAAACGGACTGGCTCCTCTCCTGAGAAGCTGCACGAAGTTGGGGAAGCTTGGCTGCACCTTGGAGAAGACAATGGAGAAGAAGAGAAGAAGAAATGGACTCCTTTGGCAAGAAACCACCTCCTTTCCCCTCAAAATCGCCCTCCTCTGCTCTAGACTTGCTCTGGGACGAGAGAACTTCCGCAAATGACAGTCTGTAACCGCCCATTAAGTTCCCCCTTCGTTTTAAATAAAAACTCGTATTTTACAAAATGTTGAAACTGCCAGGTGCACGGCGTGTACTTTGGAAATGCACGCCGTGCAACTTTCCAGAAACTTTTAGTTTGCTCCAGAATACACTGTGCACGGCGTGCACTTTGGAAATGCACGCCGTGCAACTTTCCAGAAACTTCTGGCTCCCAGGTGCACGCCGTGCAACATTCCAGAAACTTTTATCTGCCTGAAATTCCCAGGTGCACGGCGTGCACTTCGCTGTTCTGGGTTGTTGTGTATTTTGCTCATAACTTTCAGTGTGTAGGTCCAATTTACGTGCCGTAAAAAGTGGTATTTGCGTAATTTCGAACCCCAAAACATGTAGATACTTGAGGAGTGATCCAATAAGAGATAATATGGTATATTCCTCATAATTTCATTGCAATATGTAGTACCTACAATCCAAACCATGA